>VXAY01001665.1:0-102607 GCA_013399855.1 Oxyruncus cristatus
CTGTTGGCACCCGACTTGGAAAAGGCTAACGGGGGAGCCCGGCAAGCTGCGGCCCCGCGGGAAGCATAGGCGGCGACTCCCGGGGTTTGGGGCTTCGGGGCTTGGGGGGATGGAACGACATGAGGACAATGCAGCGGAATGAGCCCACCGAACAAAGGTATCCTCTCAAAGGAAAGGCGGCAGGAAAGAAAAACCCCTTCAGCCTGCAAATGAAGTGTCAAGGTACTATCGCCACCTGCTTCCCTGTCTCCGATTGCAAGGAGCAGGCCGTCCGATTTGGAAGTACTAGGAGGAAGTTTTTATGTTGATGTTCCTTCTTACACAGCTTTTGCATTTTTTAACCCCTCAGTCATCTCCTCTCCTCCAGTCTTCAGAGGAGATCTGTTTGTTTGTTTGTTTGTTTTTCATGCTTGTACCTGAAGATCAGACATGAATCCATCCTTCTCCATTAAACTAATTGGCCTGCTGTGAGGTTGCCGCCTATCCTCACAAACCTTACATCTTGCAAAAACATTACCACCACCCCCCCCTCAATTGCCTTCTCAGAGCTGCCAGCTGAGTCCTGTGCTCCTCGCTTCCATCAGGGTAAAGCAGGCAAGCCACAGTTATTTGTCAATGGCAATATCTGCTTTCTCCAAATAGAAAAATAACCTGTAAAGTGGAATTGCTGAACAGCAAAGAGTGCCAGATTTGGTGTGGAGTTTAGGTAGGCGATGCAAACAGGCTGCCTCATGGAGGAAATCCCTAACTGGTAGGAAGTTGGTACCTGAAATGTCAGGAAGAGCCAGTATCACTCACTGTCTGCTGTGTGGGTTTGCTTTGCTTTGGATAGTCCAACCATTACTACACTAAGAATGGGGCTTAATTTGCTTATCCAAATACATGGAAAAGACAAAGCCAAACTGGGAAAATATTTGCCAAATACATTTTTCAATTGCTTACTGTGCTGAATGCAGCAGCACATTGCTAACTCTGTACAGCCATCTTCTGTATTAGGACAAACACGGGTCTCATCTTTTAGAGAGGTCCAGAGCAGGACTTCTTCCCTCCAGAGCACTGCTGTCACTCACACACAGAGAAATAGAGCCCTTGCCCAACAGCCAGGGAATTTATCAGTCTCATGCACCGAGCCCAAGATTTCCAGCAGGCTTCTGTTTGAATGCTCATTTTGACAGTGGATGACATCTACTTTCAATAAACTCAACAGCCCGTGGGAACAGCTGCAGGCTAAATTTACCTCCCATTTTGCCAAGAACAGAATTTTTAGAGTAATGAATGAATTAAAAAACACATGCGAGCAGCATATTTTTATTAAAAAAAAATGCTCTCAAGGAGGACATTCTTGAAAAAGTATGTGCAATATATCTGTTTGTAGTTCTGGCTTATCCTTCTCCCTTCATGACACAGAGACCCAAAAATTCAGTTTGACCTGTTTCTGCTCATAAATTAAAAAAAACTTACTTGATGTCAAAATCATGCTGTGGATCTTGTTTCTGTTCTGGAGAGCTACTGTGTACCCAAACATGAGTTCAGTTACACAAAACATGGTATGTAAAAGTTCATAATGTTTTATAGACATTAAATCACAACCTGGATAGCATTCATGTCAGGTCATGCTAATTTTCACTTACTGTGGCAGACATGAAGGTTTTTTTGACTGAGTCAGGTAAGAAAAATGATGGACTTCTAATTATTAGCCAAGGTGCTAAGCTTCCACATCTCTACCCTTTTGTAGTTTAGTAGCAGAGGAAAATGCACTTGTGAAGTCAGGCTTAATTCAAGAAAGTTCTGCTACGAATACCTTCATATAATTTACTGTGTTTCTACAGGCTCAGAAGAGATGAGAAGGGAATAGCTGCACCTACTAGATACATTTTTGGCACATAATTTAGCCACACCTTCCCTGTTAGTAGTAGTCATCATGATCTCACTAAACCTGGTATCCCTCCCTTACTCTTTTTATAAGCTGTCATCTCTAGCCTGACTGCAATAACTCCTCCGATAAAATCTGTGTTTAGTCTGTGTTGGACAAATTTTCATTCTCATCAAACACCTATTTTACTGGGGCTTTGCCTGGGTGAAGACTGAGCTGAAAAGTCAATAAGACATCAGGGTGTGCCTTCATAATAATGTGCTTAAGGACACAAGCACATGGGAGAAAAAAGGATCTTGATTATGGGCAGATCTCAAGGCTGATCTTACTGTGGTCCTTCCACTGCCAGCATGGGTTTCTCTGAGTTGGCATTTTCTGATTTCTGAAGCATAACCTATATTTCCGGAGAGATAATATCAGAGGGAAAGTAGGCAAAGTACTTTCCCTTTCTGAAAAAAACAAAACCAAAATAAAACCTAATGAAGACAATAGGAATAGGAAATAGAACAAAGACACTTGGCTGCTGCCAAAACCAGCAAACACCTTACTTTACAGGTCCCTGTGTGCCTAGGTGTGGATCTCCATACATGCTCTCAGGATCTGTATGACCACTTTGGTGTCTTATCCTGCTAGGCCCCTTGTGAGCTTGACCTTGTTGAGGTGCTTTTAGGATTCCCCACATACACAATCAGGATTTAACTCCCCACACAATGTACAGGAAACTGCTTCTAATGAATGATGAGAGGAAGGACACAGCATATCTCCCTTTCCTGTGACTCACCACTTGCCTGGGACCCTACAAGGTAGGACTTCAAAGTAGTCAGAGTAGAGATGCCCAAGCCAAGAAGAGAGCAGAATTTCAGTCATATTGTCCCCAGGTGCTAACTGCTAAATGCACACTGACAATACTAAGCATTTGCTCCAGAGATCAAATGCTATGTGGTTTCTCCTGGATTCATGCCAAACAACAAAGAGATCTGTATCTTAACAGAGATACGAATGCTGATGAAAGCTCTTTCTGCAATGGGAACCATAACAAAAACTTCTGGGCTGGATAGATACTCTAATGTTTAACATGACATAAGATTGGCCTTCTTTTTAATTGGAATACAGTAATAAAATCCACTACCTAGCTACCTTTTTTTCTTAATTTTTAGGAAGCTAATTGCCCCTCAAACCACTCAACAGATACAAGAATTCTTGTGAGGAGAGGTACAGAGGCAGACTGTGGTTTGATCATATAAGAATTGTTTCCATAAGAAATCACTTCAAACTACAGACAAATTTAATGTCATATGTGCATACTTGCAAGCAGTATTTAATGAACTTAGAATAATCTTTACATTTTTTGACTAATAGAAGAATTTCTTCCTGATATCACTAGAGATCGCCTGTTTTCTTAAGGCAATCTCTAGTGATATGATTCAATGTTGCATTTACATTTGATGAGTACCTTTCCTGTTACATAAAGCTGACCTCTGTAACTGAGGTTGTAGGATGGATTATTCTAATAAGTGAAATTCAGAAGGGAATTGAGAACACTTATCTCAGACTTATAAGCTCATTAATTAGCAAAAAGCTGTTTAACTCAGAAACTGGTACAAAAAGGCTTGGAAACTGAAGTTACTGAATTGAAGATTACTTTTCTTAAAAGCTACTGCCTTACAACCTAGTTTTCTGCATGTGGAATAATTCTGGAATACTTTTTGTTCCATGAGGTTAAGTCACTGATTTTCCCTGAGCAGACGGGACCTTAGATTTCACTTTTAATTGATGGGAAAACTTCTCACATACTGCAAAACCTGCCAGCAGGACCAGTTGCACTCCTCCCTGTGGGAAGCTGGGAATATAAAACCTCTATTGTGAAGATATTCTGTATCACAGGACTACAGCAGTAGTGGAGAGCAGTATATTTAGGATGGATTTAGGACCGTTTAAAAGAAACTCTATCCCCCAATGTGAGAAGCTGCTCTGATCTGTCATCCAAGACTGGAAGACTTAATGCAGTAGCATGAAGTGCACATTTATGTGGAAGAGAAGTGGAAATGTGCATGTTATATCACAGTTCAATAAACTACAGGAATACCCAGGGTACTTTCAAAATTTAACAGGAGAGTTATATATCTAAACACATCAAATCTCCTTCACAATACAGACCTTCACAATAAATCTGAACAGAGGGTTGGTTAAAAGAGGAGGATGGGGTGATGGTGAATGAGACTGCAGCAGGTGAGGGCAGGCACCAGAGTGGTACTAGAGGCCAGAAAAGCACTGCAGTCACACCTCCAGGCACTAAGTGTCTCTCCTTAGCCAACTACGTGACATGCTGAGAGAGGGATAGAAGTCTCAGTCACACATACTTGTTGTATAATTGTCAAATATGCCGGTAATACAATTCTGTCAGAGGCAATTATCACAGCAGCATGGTTACCTCGGGAAGCCTTCCTCTCCTAGGCTGAATGACAACTAACAAATCTCAGTTGGTTTGCCTAAAAAAATATGAAATGATGCCTTTTCACTGAAATTGATTGTTTCCCACTCTGTTGTAATGAAAATGAAATCTAAATTAGGTAAACTGTCTTTGCCAAGTTATGAACTTATTAAAGAGTCTGATAATTTTTATGAGAAGGCAAGCCTTATTTTGTTGTATTTGCAAAACTAGTTTCAGATTTTTATATTTTCACAGTTCTTTGTAGCCAAAAGTGTCAATATTTACCTCCTGAAACTAAAGTTAAAAAACAGAAGCTGAAGCAGCTAGCTAAAAATCAGAAGTGAAGTCCATAACAATATATTGATTTTTTTCCTGTGTTTTTGACAAAAAAAAAAAAAAAAAAAAGGTTTTTCCAGTAATGCTAATTAGGTTTATTATTAGCATGGGAAAAGTGTTTGAAAATTTCAGTCAGCATTGCAGGTCTTCTGCTGGGTGGTCAGGTCCTGTCTACTGAAAGATAAATAGTATAGTTTTACAGGATGATAGGCCAGACTACCCCTCTCTGGCAAAGCTCATGTGGAAGGAACACTATTGCAGCAAGTGTCTTTTTGAGGATTTGCACAAAACCCAAGCACCTTTCCTACAGGTGTATTCACAGTTTGTTTCCTAAAGCACCTGGAACAAGTCAAAACAAGTGAGCAGGACAAGAGGGTGGAGAGCCCAAGTGAACAGCAGTATCTGCTTGCAGGGTAAGGAAGTGACTGTCCCAGCTGAAGGTTCCCAACTGTTACATGGTTTGAGCTTTTCCAGATTTCAAACTACAAATCAGATAATTCCAGCTAGACAACCAAATTACTAAACTGTGTTACACAAGAAAAAGTATTCAGCACTCTGCTAAGAAGCAGTCAAAATCTTCTGACATTCTCAGCTTGCACCCACAGAAAAGGAACAATTCCCGTAGCAAAGTGATGGATGAACAGAAGACCTGACACATAAGGCACTCTGAAGAGGACAATCAAGGAAACTCAAATTCAGAGAAAGATAAATCTTGCTGTCAAGCAAAATACATTATAATGAAATATTATAAGTTTAGATGTAAAAAAATACAAAGGTGAAATAAGCTTATATTTAACAAACACAATCTATCTTTTCAGAGATGTGACTTGAGCCTGTCTATCAATAGTCTTCCTCTCTTCCATCCTACCTCCAATTTCCCTCTTGAAAGAACAGTTTGGTTTGCAATTTGTGTTTTGTCACTCCAAGTTTTTATGGGACAGTCTCCCGCCCAGTATCTCTGCTACACTGCCCTATACTCAGCAGTGACTGCTCCCTTAATGATATCCTGGTGTGAACAAGTTCACATAAACAGAAAGCAACAGGCCTTTGTCATTAAATGCAGAGAGCAGTGCACTCTTAGGGCACTGTGGAAGGTTAAGTGCAGAAATAGATGTCAGAATGTTGCAAGAAAGAAAAGGGCAGCTGACTTGAAAGAATCTGTAAAGATGGTCCAAGCAGTAGAAGACAAGTTGTAAGAAAGTGTAGTCATGCCTGTCTCCAATGTGGAAGGGCAGAGGACTTCAATTTGAATGTTGTGGACATCTAGTAGTAATTCATAGAATCATAGAACAGTTTGGGTTGGAAGAAACCTCAAAGACCATCCAGTTCCAACCTTCCCACCGTTGGAAGGACCACCCTTCACTAGACCACATTGTTCAAAGACCCATTCAACCTGGCCTTGAACACTTCCAGGGATGGGGCATCCACAACTTGTCTGGGCAACTTGTTCCAGGGTTTAACCACCTTCATTTGAAATGAACCTATTTTAAAAAACCCTGCTTTCTTCGAGATACACAGGTGTTTTACTCAACTTGTAATCTAGCAACAGCACTCAAAGAGGACTCTGGTGAAATCAGATTGAATGATGATGCAGGATAAAATAAGGAGTATTTAGTGAAGATCCACAACTGGGAGCTGGATAAAAAAAGAGTGTAAGGACACTTCTAACTTGAGAAAGATGAGAATAAAGGGTTACACCTGAAGTAATTGTATTGAAAGCAGAAATATAAAAGGGAAAGGCTTTTGTGATCCTTTGAGTTTCATTGTGTGCAAGCTTGGCTGAAATGAGACAGTTTTAGACTCCAGGCTGCAAAATTTTAACTGAGGGGATAACTTGCCATTGGAATTAAAATAACCAATTTCTGTAATCATCAAAAAAGCTACAGTAAAACTCTTGCTAGTGTTAACTCTTTAAACATTTTTATTTTATAAAGGAAATAAAATCTAGTCTAGGCAGAAATGAGTTTAAGGTACTCCCTGGTGCATATTTTGGAGGTAATCACAGCAGTCCCATACAATGAGTTTACTGTCTCTGAATCTATCTACACAAGCCATCAAGCTACCCAATTGCAAAATTATTTGACTGCTGGAGGCTGTAGGACACTGTAATCTGTATTTAACATTTCAAACCCTGTGAGAGCTAGAAGAGGCTGACTGTGAACTCATGGATCTGTTCCAGTGAGGCTCACCATCATCCCATGTTGAGATATTTTTTTGGTAATTAGATTTGAGTCAGATACTCATTTACTCTTATATGTTTGCATAATAAATTTGAAATATATTTGATTTATTCCTTGATCATTTGGTGAAAATACAAAGTTTGAGAAAAATCAATTTTTGGCCAGTTTTGCTGACTCATTAATTTAATTAATCAAAATATTTTTTTAAATCAAATGCTGACTTCTGCAGAACTTTATTTTCATGTCAGTGAAAGATCATGTTTAGCCTTTTTTTCAAGCCTGATTCATCACCCATTGAAATTTATAGGAGTCGTTCATTAGCCATAATGAGCTTTGAAATGGGTCCCTCGTGAAACAGACTGCTCAGATAAGAACAGATGCAATCATATTTGGATTTTTAAACTATACAGTTTGAACTTGAATTGTTTGCATTCAAGTCCAAGTGTGCTGACTTAGAAGAAGAGATAATTGTAACAGTTAAATGCATCTGCCTATTACCTTTTACTGATTGCTTTGCCATGAATTCCTTATGCTAACAGATGCATAAATGGAATTCTGCAAGAGTTTGCCCTGGCTGTGTTATATTCAATATTTTCATTAATGACCTAGATGGGGAGAAGAGCATGCCTGTTAAATTTCCAGAAAATATCAAGTTGAGAAAGACTGGATGCTGGAGGAAAGGATTAGAATTCAAAATTACCTTGACTAATTGGATAAATTGTCTGAAAAAATAGGGTGATATTCAATAAGGATATGTTCTAGGAACTAACTCAGTGGGGTGTGACCAGTTGCACAAGTACAGGCTGTGGACTAACCACAATGACTGACTGGTGGTATTTTTATGGAAAAAAAGGTATGAGTTTATGGTTAAATTAAATCTTGACACAAGTCAGGAGTGTCATGCTGTTACAAAACACCCTCCTGACATACACTAGGCAGGAATACAGATTACAAAACATGGCAAATAATCCTTCTGCTCTCCTCAGCACTGCAAATGCCTCAGCTGGAGTGTGCTACCTGGCTTTGGGCAAAACACTTCATGAAGGATGTGTTCCAGCTGGAAAATGTCCAGGAGAAAACAGTGACGATGAACAGCAAAGGTGATTTAGGTTAGATATCAGGGCACAAAACAGTCCTTTCAACAAGAAGAGTGAAGCAGAGATTGCTGATAGTTAGAAACTGTCAGCACTGAAAATCTTAAACAGCTATTTGAACAAGAATTTTTCATGAATGACACTGGTGTAGGTGATCCTGCTTTGAGGACAGGGTCATCTTCTTGGGTCTCTTCCAGCCCTTTGGTTCAGGAAGGCTTATGCTGGGTGACTGTCTCCAGCATAAGTCAAAAGTCACCTTGCTCACACCTATGTGTTAGTGAACGATTTTAGATTTTGTCCAAGCTCATCTAAAAAAGGAGAATTTCAAAACTTGAATCCATGGACCTGCTTTTATGCAGAAAGCCTTCTTGGCCCGTTCTTTTCCTGATGTAAATGGTGGCTTGATGTTTCAGCCCCACTGTGACTGTCAGCCTGGGACCACTGCTGTTGCCAGCTGTCAGGTCTTGCTTTTAGTACTACATTTTCTGGAAGTCTTCACACTTGGTCTTAAGGTACTTTAAGTTGGAAGTAGTTAGCAGTAATACAGATTTACACAAAGAGAAACTGAAGTACAAAATGAAAACATTTAGGGTATCCAGGGATAGACAATTCAGGAGCAGAATACAAATCTCTAAAAATGACCTGTAGCAGTTTAAATAAGTACTGAAAATGGTTAAAGGACTTAATATTAACTTAAATTTGAATAAAGCCAAGCTGCAGTGTGAAACTGGAACAAACCATTTTACAGATTTTAATTTCTTAATTTGAGCTTCCAAATCAGGTCCATCACTACAGACCTTAGCCCCAAGAGAGCAGCTTAATGATTTAAGCCTCCTCTTACAAAAATTAACATAAAAACTAGAACAACAATTTAAGATTATACAGCTAATTAATTATACCTGTCACTGTTAGTTCTAATGGAGTCTGCTCAGTTGCATATTTTATGGAGGAAGAAAAGAGGGAGCAAACAGTTGAGTGAAAAGCTGAAAAACTGTCTGCAGCCACATTCATATTCAGCTCAATGGAAAAAAATATGTATTTATTCTCTGAAGGCGAAAATACTCACCAGGTTAAAAGACTCCTGGTCCTAAATAGGACTTATGTACCATGAAAAAAAATTCGTAAAACCACCAGGTCAGACAACGCCCTTTTGATACTAACTGCTCTTTTTTTTTTTCTTCCCCTTCTGACAGCTCATTTCCAAAGAAGACCTCAAGCTACTGATGTTTTATGGCAGTGTTTGTGCATTTACTAAATTAAAATATGTTTCATGTCTTGCCATTGCTGCTGGTGAATTCTTATTATTTTTTCATTGGTAACAACAAGAAGAATAACTGTGCTCGTTGCTGGTGATGGTTGGTAAGTGATCATAACGCAGGTCCTTCTGTTCTGGGCAAAGGTGAGAGCTTGTTCCACCATCTGAAGAAAAATAAGAGAAGTTATAATGTGTCTACATGGTCAGGTAGGAAGTGAAGTGAGTTTGGAAGCCTCCAAAAGGCAGCTCTGGATATGAAAATTTAGGCAAATTAAGATTGATAGGATCTATTTCTGTGAGTCTGCAAAGCACCTCTGTGTAGCATGTCTGTCACTGACCAGGGAAACAGCGTGCTTGTGTGGGTCTGCTTTACTAGGTAGGTTGCACACATTCAGGATCTTAGTACAATGCCTCTCACCTGATAACTCTGCTGGCAAAATCTGGTGTTGTATTGACAGCACTCTTCTACCACATGGAGGGGAAGAACATGGGCTACTTCATGAAGTTGAGTCTAACAAGCCAAATCAGAATCAGTTGAGTTTGATTCAAATAGTCAGTGTCTAATCCATATAAAATTGAGCTCTACAGAGAGGGCACAAAGCAATACCAAACAAGAAGCTGTTAGTCATTTATATGATGGGATATGTTGTAAAGTAACAAACAGGCCCCCTTGCTCTTTCCCCTAAGGTTAAGCAGCTGTGTTGTCTCAGTGCTGCCACTTCATCAATTATATCTTATGAATATCAGGTCTGAAATTTCCTGTTACGGGCAAAACCTGAAGGGTTTGTCTACCCAGAGAAATTTACTGCCAGAACTATAACTGTCTTCATGGATACACTTATTCCTTCCATCCCCATGGGGAATTACAGCGGTATAGTTAAGCTGGTAAATTTTCCTATTTAGACAGGCCCAGACATCTCAAGAAACACTACTGAATTAAATATTTCTCCTGGGGGAGTAGTATATACATATACATACTTTCATCAGGTTTTGGCCATACCTACACACACAACAAACAAGTCAAAGAGACAACTACCTGCAGTTGTGTTACAAGGTTGTTTTTTTCTGCCATATTCTGTCAGGATTCATTCATCCTGCAAACCTCAGCCCAGCTTTGAGCAACACGGGACCCTGGGCCGAATTTTGGGAAGCAAAAACCTCTTAGAGGAACTTCAAATATTTTCCCTCCCAGAAAACCTAAGTCTATATTGTGTAGTAAAATTGTTAGGAGTGTAGGATAAAATATGGGTAGTTATCTACTGAGAGTTAGTCTACATTTTCTACAGGAGGACCAGAATCTGGTGCTAATCCCATACTCACATTTTTCAGTTTAGATGTGTTTTGGAGAAATAGTTGTGTTTTTTTACACTACATATGTGCTGAAAGAGAAACTTTAGACCAACAGCAGAAGATGCATTAAAATGACTTTTTATTACCCATTTACTTCTAAACATATTCTTAGGGGTAACAACCTATCTCACTGAAAGCCACAGTAATTTTTTTTGGTTTAGACTCTCTTGTAAAATATAAGGTATAAGAAGTACACATAGGGATATGTGTAATCAGAAACTATTAATAAAGTGCTACTCCACAGGAATTTAGGGCTTAAGCATCTTGGCTAGACTGGACTGTCCACCCATGAACAGTCTTTCAAGTATCATAGTTGGGACACACATTAATGCACACCTTGCTCTCCGTAACACCTGCTCATATGATGATCAGAAATCCTTGGGCCAAAAATCTGGCTCTCAAGGTGTTAACTAGAGCTTCTTGATGCTAAAGAAATGGATGACTGTTCCTCTGTATTGGTTTTACCATCTTTTGCTGGATTTTAAAGGCTTTTGACATGTACTGGTTCAACCATATTTTTAAGATTTAAATACCTGTCTAAGTTCAAACAAAAACGCCCAATACTCAGAAATCCTCCCTAAGTATTCTGGAAAAAAAAAAGATAAGAAAAAAGAAAGAGTTAAGAGTTTGTTCAATATGATTTATACCCAAGACTTATTTGAACTATTGTACTGTCACCAGATAGTGGACGTGTTCAGATAAACTCTAAAACATCAAAGAATACTACCGTGAAAGAAGGTACTGAAATATATACTTGTATTAAAATGGAAGTTAACAGGCTCCAACAAGGTCTATGGTGGTTTTAAAAAATTCCTGAGCACTTAATTTCATCAGTTCATAACAACATCTCTGGCTTTGGTTTGCTTTTATGAGGATGGCTGTAATTTCTCTCCATTCAAGGACATTGGTAGAGGGCTGGAAAGACAGTAAAGAATTACCATTTTGGGAAACATTTCCTGGTTGTGTAAGACAAATTATACATCTGGCAACCTTAAACACACAAAATCACAATAAAGTAGAAATTAATGATTAAAAGAAAGCTCAGAATTTTGAAACGAGCATTTAAAAACCAAAAGGAAAAACAAACACTGGAAAGCTATTTTCAAACTGAAGTAAGCATGGACCTTGCAGCAAGACCTTTCATTTGCCCTACAGAATATTAGACAAACAAATTTCTAAGCAAGAAGCCAAGGTAATAACCTGATATAGCTGTGTACAGGGGGGTAACGTAAGAAACTTGAGAACCAGTTTTTACCCATTCTGCGCTTGCACTGTAAGTGCACAAGTAAGGGCACAAGCTGGAGTTTCCATCTAGAGTTTCTACAGTGGATCAAATCACCTCTCTAGTCTTCGTCTTTCTCCTTTTCTTGTGTATTGTTAGGGAACTCTGTACATTTTTATTTAAGACCACAAGATTTTTCTTTTCTGAGAGATTGGCAATGAAAAGTTACAGGGGTTTTTTTTGTGCTTTTCCTTGGAGAAGGCAGGAAAGAGTGGATGTTGAACAACAGCTATAAATGTCCCTGTCAAGCAGATCTGGTATGATAAATGATTTTCCATGTTGGGTAACAGCAATAGGATACACAAGAACAGTCCTGGTACATCCTCCAGTGAACTGGAACAAGGGCAAGAACAGGAGGGTTCACTGAACAAGAGGATGTGACCAACTCAAGTGGTCGAAGGAGTCACCAAAATCCAAAGCTATGTCAGTTGCTGAAATGTAACCACCCTTTACTAAGTCTTCGTCATCCTCCCTGATACAGAGCCTGAAAGTAGCATTTCATTTCCACTTATAACAACTGGAATTATTCCTCAGTAAAATTGGACTCACATTGATATGATGGCAGTTTACCTGTCTAATTTGATGCAAACTGGGATAGATCAACTGGCATCTGTGGAGTCGTGGTGAAGCACAACAAAATAATATGTTTCCTCTTCTTAATCTGCAACTTGCTGATGCTCATTTTTAAACTTGATAAGGAAAAACGCATCCTGTTTTCTTCCAGATTAGCAACATTAAACTTCATTTTGCTAGTAATTAAGTAGCAGTAGCAATCATCGTCCCTGTAAACCTCTCAGGACTGGACAGTAGTTGTGTCTCCAAAGCTGTGGCACTAGTTATATAAATCCTAATGAAATAATCAGTGCAGCAAACTGCAGTTTTAGCACATGTTCTTCTACCAGGTAACAGAAGAGAAGTGCTTTTCCCTCATCCACAGGTGTCAACAACTGCTAGTATGGCCCACTTGAACTTGAAGGGCCAAGCCTTCTAAAATGGGGACATCTGGGTGAGATATATGCACAAAAGAAATGTTACAGAGCTCTAAAATTCCATCAAATGTGTCCTTTGAGATGTGATCAACAATGCTTACATTCTACTTATGTTCTGAAAACTCATAATTGCATTTAGACCCTTGCCTTAAAATGCTCATGTTAGATTAAGAATCTGTTGTAGTTCTGTCATACTCAATTGCCCTGAGGTATTGCATTCACCAAAAGATTTCTGCAATATCCTTGCAAATTCTGGTGTGGGTGCAGTGGTGACTAACTACTCTGAATAACCCTTAATAGCTGTTCTTCAGTTTTATTCAACTGTAATCAGTCTTTAATTTCAGGTCTGAAGCTGTATTCTTAACAATTACAGGAAAAAAATTTCTTCAGCATTTGCAGGGAAAATAATGGCACACTTGACCATATATACCTCCATGTAGGGGAAGGTGTGATGTCCTTTCCAAACTGAACAATGTTATAACACTCAGAAACACTGCAATTATAAAACTACACCAACCTCTGGGCTCTGAAACTCTCATGGTTTAAATACCACCGTGCTCACTTATAGTCTGAGTGCCTGTCCTCTATGATCCCTTGAAAATCATACCAAGACAGAGTGACTGTGCTATCCTTTAATATAATGTAGGTCTTTAATATAATCAGGTCTTTATTTATCTTTAATATAATCAGGTCTTTATTTATCTTTATCAGGTCTTAATTTAATATAATCAGGTCTTCTTGTCACCAATAAAACTATAGTATGAGGGAGGGTTGTGTACTATACTGTAACTGTAATTAAAACACCCACTTGAGTTGTCATNAATCAGGTCTTGTCACCAATAAAACTATAGTATGAGGGAGGGTTGTGTACTATACTGTAACTGTAATTAAAACACCCACTTGAGTTGTCATGTTTGATCTGAACTAATTTTTATAGATTACGAACTTACTGTGAAAAAGATCACATTTTCTGGTTATTGAATTCCACAGTGGGATACAGTCTTTTTCGGCTAAGCTGTATCTGCTTTATGTTGCTAATTTCTATAACATAAATAACTTTTTGCATCACAAAAAAAGAAAAAAATAGTCTTGAAAATCACCATTTTTCATCACCAGACTCTTCATAGAAAAGTTCATGACATCTCTAGAGAACTGTTTTTTTTTTTGTCCTGTCTGATAGCAGACATTGGAACAGTCTTTATTTAATCTGATTTTCTACAGTTAAAGAATCAATGAGAAAAATAAAAGTTTTCCGTAATGGGAGGAAAACATAGTACTACTTTAAAAGGATTATCAGGTGTAGTGCAGTTACTTGGGAGAATTAGATAGAAAGGCAGATAGAGAAATAAGCAGAGCATCTCACAGTAATGCAAGAATAATAAATAAAAGGAGCTGTCCTGCATGGTTTATGACTGTGTATCAAGTATTTTTCATCTCTCAGACAACTTCTCTGTAAATTCTGCCTCTTGATTGAAACAACACTGATGACCTGTTTCTGCACTAACCTGATGCAATGGAAGAAGGTGTTAAGTCCAGTCTCTGAGACACTGAGTTCCAAAGCAGACCAGAAGAAAAACAGTTTCGGGATAGTGACCAAAGTTTCAGAACAAATTGAATTTTTAGACTGTATGAAGTATAAAATCAAGCCTTTCTACCAAAAATATAGCTGAGCAGATAAGATTAGAAATAAACAATAATCCTTAATACTTATTTTTACTCTCTAAACTCTTCAAATGAGGCAAAGCAGGGAAGTGAGTCTTCCACAGTCCAAGTAGATTCCTTATTTTCCAGTTAAAGTGCCACTTATTTCTTTTGTGTTCTGATAAAAGTTTAATGAAAACTGACATATTTTGACATAATAATATATTTCAGTGAAAAACACTCCTGTCTTTTTAAAAAAGAAGCATGAAATGGTATTGCTAAAATGTGCCTTTACAGAGAATTCAGAAAACAAAAATTTTTAGAAATGTCTTTGTTCCTTTGTTTTGCTTCTGGTTTTGAAGGTGTAGCTGGCAAAGAGATTATTTTTCTCTTTGCTTTTTCAAACAACATACAGAAAGGTAAGTTCATCAAACATCTAGATTTGCTTTTGATTTGTAAGGAAGTTGGCAGTGTGTAGGTTTAAATGCTCTAAAGATATCAGAGAGATTGCATACCCAGCTGTTCTCCTATAGAGGAAAGTTACAGTACACTGTAGCCCTTCTCCCTACACGTCTTCTGTTTTGTAAAGCCCATTCAAGATATCTTCAAAATCAACCTGTTGCCTTTACTCCGCTCCCCAGCAACCACTCCATGCTGCGCTGTTTCTGAACTCTATACAGAGTCCGTTTGAATATCTGACTTAAAAAACACTCTACAGTGGTCAGATTTATGCATTTGAACCTTGTTTCTGAATATTTTCCAATTTTCCAAGAACACACTTAATGTAACATACTGCATACAGTTGTGGTACCTCCAACATAAGAAGGACATGGAACTGTTGGAGCAAGTCCAGGGCAGGGCCCCGAAGTTAATAAGCAGCCTACAGCACCTCCCCTACAAAGACAGGATCAGAAAGTTGGGGCTGTACAGCCTGGAGAAGAGGAGGTTCTCATAGCAGCCTTCCAGTACCTGAAGAAGGCTTACAAGGGATCTAGAGAGGGACTCTTTATCAGGAACTGTAGTGTTAGAACAAGGGGTAATGGTTCCAAACTGAGAGTAGGTTTAGATTAGATGTTAGCAAGAAATTCTTTACTGTGAGGGTGGTGAAACTGGAATGGTTTGCCCAGAGAAGTTGTGGCTGCCCCACCCCTGGAAGTGTTCAAGGCCGGATTAGATGGAGCTTGGAGCAACCTGGTCCAGTGGAAGGTCTCTCTGCCCATAGCAGGGTCTTGGAAATGGATGATCCTTAAGGTTCCTTCAAATCATTCTATAATTCTATGATTCTATGATTATGTTAAACTGCTGATGCGGACCCCAAAACCGAACACTGCAGTTGTAGGAGTGGCCTTACAAGTACTGTATAGATTTTCTTCAGCTGGTGCAGTATTGTAAATGATGCCCAGTGTGTGGTTAGTCTTTGTCACCACAAGGTCATACCACCCAACACACCATTAACCAGGATCTCTGAGGTCCTTCTCTGCAAAGCTGGTCCCCAGCTGCCAAACTGTCCTGCTACATGGCATTACTTTGTCCCAGGTATGGGGTCCTCATGAGGTTTCTGTCAGCCCATTTCTTCAGCCTATTACGATCTCTCTGAATGGCAGCCCTATTGTCTGACATATTGATCCTTCTCCCAGTTTTTCATCATCTGAAAACTCCCTTAGTTGTTATGATGACATTTTAAAGCTGGACATATAAGTGGAAAGATAGTAAAAGATGTTGGCAAAGTGCAAACAGATTCAAGTGACAGATAAAACAACATTTTCCAGCATTTTAGTTTGAGCTCAGAGCCTGTTATTGGCCCAGGACCCCAAGGGCAGCCTTGTCTCTGGGACTGGGAAAAGCATGGTGCCTGGCAGCCCCAGGAGGTGTTTCAGACTATGACCACGGTGGCAGAGGGCTGCTGAAACTTCCCCTGAACCAGTTTACAACCTGAATTGTACCTTGGTGATGCTGTACCTGCATCAGGGCTGCTGGCAGGCAGGTTGCCAGGGAAAGGGCCTGTGATGGTGAGACCTGGAAAGCCACGTGAATTTGTGGGGAAGACACAGGGTTGATTTGGTCTGTGCCACAGGGAAGCCACAAGGTTGATTTGGTCAGTGCTGATGAAAGGTCCCCCACGATAATGGCCCAGTGTGGCAGATGACTGGAGTGCCTGAGAGTCAGGATTCATGGTGCAGGCATGGGGCTCAGTAATGCTGCCTCATCCTTTGATTTTAAAAAGGAGGAACAAAATTATTTCTTAGCCTAATTCTCCTTTTAAAACAATGTACCCAACACCAGTGGACTGACTTTCAGGACAAATGAGGACAAAAAGTGAATTTCCTAAGCTTTCATTTTAATAATCAGCTACTACAAACACATTCCTGCTCACCAGTGGCCTCTCTCTAGTGAGCTGATCTGCTGTGCTATGTCCACTGATGTAATTCTCTTCCCTGGCTCTGGGTGGTCATATTACTTCAATATACACCTCTGTCTGGAACAAGATATGTTTATGTTTAGCATTTAAACACTTTTAATACAGCAAACTTCTTTGCCAGACAGTCCCCCTCTTGGGGAACTATTTAAAGCTTTTGATCATCTGCCCTTAAGATCTGTCTCACCTACATTGCCAATATCTTCCCAGATGTAACTAGCAGATATGATTAGGCACAACAAGAGTAAATACATTTTACTGCCAGCAGTATGACACCAGAATCAGACTGGATCCAGAAATAAGTCATCCACTGAAAAGCCTTGGATAAAAATGCAGCGTGTGTCTGGAGTTTTAACTTCTCAGTTTAAAATAACTATCCTTCTACATATTTTACTAATTACTACAAAATGCAAAGCGGTAATGGATGCCTGACAAGGGGACAACCAAACACTAACAAGCTGAGAAAGGTTTTTTAGGTAGTTTCAATTTAACAGTAAAGTTCTTAGCAATGCATACTTCATGTTTTCCTGAAAAAGATTCAAATCCTTTCCTCCAGCCCCCAATTTACTTGTGTGCTTGACACACTATGTGCTGTGAGAGCACTTCCAGGCATGGTTTGGTTGTGCAAATATACCGGGATCATGGTTGTAGTGAGTTTAAACGTTATAGCCAGTTTGACTCTGCAAAGATCCATCAGGCCCTGACACTGCTTCTCTATCTGCCATCTCTGTCATGCGTATCATGATGTGTATGATCTTGGAGGTAGAAGTTTGGTGTCAGAGACAGGGTCATCTTCCAGGTTTTCAATCTTGTAATACAATTTTGTGACAGGTCCTGGGAAAAGCCTCACAGATTTTGAAAAAAACAACACCTGGTTCCAATTAAAAACTAGAAGAGAATTCCTAGTAACAGTTCTTTATTTTGCAAGTTTACCGTGGCAAATCTTGGCATGTGTCACAGAATCACAGAATCACCAAGGCTGGAAGAGACCTTCAAGACCATCTAGTCCAACTGTTAACTCAGCACCACCAGAATCATGCCTAAACCATATCCCCAAGTGCCAAATCCAAACACCTCTTGAACACTTCCAGAGATGGTGGTGTCACTACCTCCCTGGGCAACTTATTTGAATACCAAACCACCCCTTAAGTGAATTTTTTTTCTAATATGTAATCTGAACTTCCACTGGTGCAACCTAAGGCCATTTCCTTTTGTCCTGTCACTTGAGACATGGTAGAAGAGACAGATCCCTGCCTGGCTACAACCTCCTTTCAGATAGTTGGAGAGAGCAATGAGGTCCCACCTAGTCTCCTCCTCTCCAGATTAAACAACCCCAGTTCTCAGCTGGTCCTTATAAGACTTGTGCTCCAGACTCTTCACCAGCTCCACTGCCCTTCTCTGAACACACTTCAGCACCTCAATGTCTTTCTTGTAGTGAAGGGCCCACAACTGAATACAGGATGTGAGGTGTAGCCTCACTAGTGCCAAGTACAGGAGGACAATCATTGCCAATGTCCTGCTGGCCAGACTACTACTACTACAGGCCGGGATGCCATTGGCCTTCTTGGCCACCCAGACACACTGCTTGCTCGTATCCAGCCAGCTGTCAACCAGAACTGTGAAGACCCTTCCTGTGGAGCAGCTCTTAAGCCACTTTTCCCCAAGCCTGTAGCACTGCACGGGGGGGTTGTTGTGATCCAAGCACAGGACTCTGAATTTTGCCTTATTGAATATCATGCAGTTGTCCTCAGGCCATCAATCCAGGCTGACAAAGATCTCTTTGGGGAGCCTCCCTACCCTCCTGCAGATAGATCAGTACTCTCACTTAACTTAGTGACATCTGTGAACTTACTGCGAATGCACTCGATCCCCTTGGCTAAATCATCAATAAAGATATTAAACATGACTGACCCCCACAATGAGCCCCGTGAAACACCACTAGTGACCGACCACCAACTGTGTTTATTTCCATCCACTGGGCCCAATCAGCCAGCCAGTTTTTCACCCAGCAAAGACTATACCTGTCCAAGCCACAAACAGCCAGATTCTCTAGGAGAATGCTGTGGGAGGTGGTGTCAAACTTTACCAGTCTAGATAGGTCACATCCACAGTCTTTCTCTCATCTACTAAGTGGGTCACCCTGTCATACAAGAAGATCAGGTTGGTAAAGCAGGCCCTGCCTTTCACAAGCCCATGCTGACTGGGCCTGATTCCCTGGTTGTCCTGCTAATGCTGTGTGATGGCACTCAGGACAATCTCCTCCATGACCTTCCTTGGTACCGAGGTCAGGCTGACACACCTGTAGTTCCCTGGATCATTCTTCTGACCCTTCTTATAGATAAGCACTACATTTCCTAATTTCCAATCAATTAGGACTTCTCCAGATAACCTGGGCTTCTGGGAAATGAATGAAAGTGACGTGGCAAGCTTTTTTGACAGCTCCCTTTTCACTCGTGAATGCATCCCACCTGGGCTCATAGACTTGGGCGTGTTTGTTTAATTGGCATAGCAGGTCACTAACCATTTCCTTCTGTATTATGGGGCTTTCGCTCAGCTCCCAGTCACTAACTTCCAGCTCTGGGAGCTGAGTATCCTGAGGAAAACTGTTTTTGGTACTAAAGACTGAGGCAAAGAAGGCATAAAGTACCTTAGCCTTTTCCTCATCCCCTGATGCTATATTACCCTCTGCCTCCAGCAAAGGATGGAGACTCTCCTTAGCCCTCCTTTTGCTGCCAACGTATTTATAGAAATATTTTTTTTCTTTAACCTCAGTGGCCAAATTAAGTTCCAACTTTATTGCAAAAGGCTGTTGCTGAAATAGGGCTGAAGTGTTTTGAGAGAGCCTCTGGTGTTTTAAAGAATACAGATGTAAACTAGAATTTATTTCCTTCCACTCAGAACGTTATTTATCTTTGTGACAGTGAAATATTTTCCAAGGTATGAAGGGAGGTGTAAATCTGCACACTCTTAATAAACACATTTATGTTTATTAATTTATATGACTTGCATGAAAACACCCTTCACAGCCAGTCTCATTTGAATAATTAGATACACTCTCAATCTGAGTCCTTCAGTACAGGGGAAATTCAGAAAATCCAGACCGAATCCTTATCAGAACCCACCTATCTCAGCTCTATTCTAAATATTTCTAAAATACTAATTATTTAGAAACATTAATCAATTGTGAAAAATCAACATCATCTCCATTTGAAGAGACAGGGAGTTTTGTAATTGGGACAACTTCACTAGTAGATGTGGTTCATATATTCAGGAAGACGCTGTACACAGTAAGGTGCGCCATACACAGACTGCACACACAAGTGGAAACTCATAATATTGCCTAATACTTTCCACTGCTTTTATCAGGCTACTTGTGTAAGAAGTGATGAATTATCATTCAGGTACAAATGACTGTTGGTTAAAACTTGAAAATATATTTTTTTAATACAGAGCGTCCACCACTACACATCTCCTCTTGTGAAACCCCACCTGGAATACTTCATCCAGCTCTGGAGCCCTCAGTCAGGAAAGACATGGACACATTGGAGCAGATCCAGAGGAGGGCCACCAAAATGATCAGAGGGCTGGAATACATTTCCTGTGAGGACAGGCTGATAGAGAGTTGGTGAGCCTGGAAAGGAGAAAGCTCTAGGGAGACCTTATAGCAGCCTTTCAGTACTTAAAGGGAGCTTACAAGAAAGATGGAGACAAAGTTTTAAGTAGCATCTGTAGCAAGAGGACAGCGGGTAATATTTTTTAACTAAAAGAGGGTAGATTCAGACAAGATGTAAGGAAGAAGCAATTCATGATGAGGGTGATAAAACACTGGAACAGGTTGCCAAAGAGGTGACAGATGCCCCATCCCTGGAAACATCCAAGGTCAGGGTAGAAGGGGCTCTGAGCAATGTGATCTACTTGGAGATACCCCTGCTCATTGCATGGGAATAGGATAGATGACCATTAAAAGTCCCTTCCAACCCAAACTATTCTATGATTCTATAGTTCTGTAATCTCCTGGTTCTGTCCAGACCTTGTATCACCAAAGCCACCCATCACTAGAATAAGGAGGAGGAAAGCTTTCTTGAATCAGTGAAAACAGCATCCTTCAAGCAACGTGTCTGGGCAATGATTGCTAACAACATCAATACTCCTTGGAAGCCTGTCTATCGGTACAATTCTGGCAGCTTTAGTGAGAGGTCAGTTACTCTGAACACTTCTCTTTTTGCTTCTAAGAAATCAACAGGGACTTGGTCTCAACCTTCTTGGGGCACCCAAAGGAAAAGATACCCTTCTCTCTCATATACAAGAGCAGAAGCATTTGCAGGATGAAGTCACAGAACTACAAACATAATGTTTCCAACTATTTTCAATAGGCCGAAGTTTAACCTCTGGTCAGCCGAATGTACCAGCTTTCCCACATAAGAAATACCTAAATATGAGAAATCATGGTCATGGGAGATATTATAGCTAGCTGAAAAGGGCTAGAAAGTAGCAGCGTATGATGCCATACTCTATTTCTTCTGTATTATTTTCACTCTCAGGTTTGTATTGAAGGCTGCTTCCTCCTTAAGAAACCTCTCTGCTCATCTATATTAATACACCTTTTTGCCAGCCTTTCCCTCCTGCTTTTACTTCTGTATAGTTTATGAATTTATTTAATATTTAATTTTGTCAACAAAATTGGAAAAGATTAAAGGGATGATTGACAAAAGGATGAAAAAGACAATGCATGCAACTTCAGTGCTTCCAAGAATTACTGAAGTAATCACTCAGATTGATAAGACTTGATTGCCTGAATCATTTCTGACAGATAGTGCCTCTGTGGATTTTCTTTATTCCTTTTTTTGGAAATATTCTTTTGTTAATGAAATGTACTTCATGTCTCTGGTTTCTACCTTTAGTGAAACAGCAAAAACTAGCACATAAAATAAGATTGTCAGTCATTCTTTCCAATTACATTCTGCATTAACTTTTTCTTAGTGAGGGTTTGGAGTATTTTGGTAGCTGCTGTATCAGGTACAGTTAAAGAAATGCCTTCTTTGAGATTATATGACTGGGAAGGAAGGGAATGTGCCTCTACATCCACCAAGAGTTACACAAGTTACCTTTGTGTTGTCTCTTAATTATCCTGTCATTTTTGTGAGTTTTAATGTGCTCTTTATAGAAAATAAAGTGTGTCCCACCCAAATGGGTGACAATATCAAGTTTGCATAAAATAGATATGCAAAATATGATAATTATCGAGTCATTTTTATTAGTGTGCACGCATCATTGTGGTAGCTCAAGAGCCTCATTTACAGGACCCCACTGTGAAAAGTCTTGTGCAGATAAAAAGGAGTGAAGCTGTATAGAAAACACATCTTAACAAGGCCACATCACAAACACAGAGCTTTTAAATTCTGAAGATCTGTAGTGGTAGTGACTTGCCTTTCCTAATGCCTGCAGGTATTTTCATTCTGGTTGTCCATGACACTTCCATCAATTACAGCATTCCTTTGACAGGAAGCACAGATGCTATGGAAAAGGCCAGCAGTTATCCATATATAAGCGACAAAGTCAGAAATACCAAAGATAGAGATGTTTTATGTTGCAGCTCCAAGTCTTGTGCCAGTAAGCTGTAACCAAGTAATTAAGAAAATAGTTTGTCGTTAGGTGTTAAATATTAAATTAATTCAAAATCTCATCATCTGGCTCCTTGAAAGAACTACGAGAGAGGTGAAATGAAGAGGAAAAAAATAAGAGGCCATGAACATGTCAGAGAAGTCATTCTCCATGGCCTCATCTCCCTTGACAGAAATGTGTATTGCAATCTGTCAACCAGGCAGTGACCATCTTTTTTTTAAACACCTTTCTAGGCTGTGTGCACAGAATTGCTGGTCACACAGAGCTGGAAGTGGTGTGTTTGGAGGACAGAATCACACTACCCTTGTTAGGACACTTTGAGATTACACAGTTTCTCTTACCCCATTCTAGTTTGCTTGTTAACACTGGCCCATGAAAAGTAACACATCCCAGGATTTTATATCAACTAGCTTCAGTTCAGACTAGAGTGCAGAATTAAAGACATTGAAAATAACAACATTTTTTATTCTGGCAGCTGAACCACAAAATAAGCAAATGAAATATACTCAAAACCAGCGCAAAACAAAAAATCAGTGTATTTTTCAGTGATTAAAAAAGTTAATGGCTATAAAAGTTGTTCAATGCTACCCAAAGTTATTTCTTTCCCTTTTTTGAAATACTCAGCCTTCCTTGACTGATATTTGAAAAGTGAAGTTCAGCTTGAAGTGAAAATACTGCTTTGAAACAAAAAGTTTCATCTCAAAAATGTCAAAATGTCAAAAAATGTTTTGCCTTTTGTGGATTCCTCTTTTCCCTTTTCTATCCCTTGTTATTTGCTGAATTTAAGAAGTTGCTTTGATTCTTGAGAAATGTGATTACATGGGCAGATTTACTATCTGCACTTTTTTTTTCCAATCTGTTATCTGTCTGGGATGGGTTTCTCTAATGGTTCAGTTGAAATACATTAATTCATGCATTCTGTCTTCTTCATTCTCACTGATTCCTTGCTCATGTTGGAGCAGGGCTAGTCTGAAATCCTACCCCCAGGTACCCTAAAACTCTGGAGAACCTTGGGGTTTGACATCCATTACTGTAGTTGCCTGACCTCTTAATCCAAGATCTGAGAAGACTCAACCTTTTGGAAAGTGGTGGTGCAAACTTCTTAACTTCACAGCTCAATGCCAGTTGCCTCTTCATCCTTTGAGCTTAGTTAGAATTCATTTGGGTTGATAAACATGCATATTCCATTAATTTCTTGCGAAGTACTCATTATGTTCACTCGATTGCTTTCCCAGGTCTAAAACCTGCCATTTTCTCTCCCTAGTGTGACTCATTGCTTGCTTTGCAATGCTTCACTATAGAAATATGCACCCTGCAGTAAGTTTGATGTGATTAATATCCTTTAAAACTTACCCATATTTAATGTCAATGTAAAACTGACACAGAAATGCCAGAAACAGACACATGTGGGTTTTTTTTTCTCTTTCTCTGGCTAACCTTGTCCCCAAAGCTCCAGTATTATTTTTTCTTTATTAAAGTGGGGGTTTTCATATAAGAGCAGACTTAAGAAGCAGAGGAAGAGAGAGAAGAAAAGAGGTTATTCAGTGTGTAAGAGGCCTCTTCTCTCCTTCCCACATTATTATTAACAAAATCTTCAGTGTCTGCAAGTGCATCTGTTTGCACATGAAAAAGCCATCCCATGCATTACTTCAATAGTGCTCTTGCTAATTAATGTGAACACTTACACATGCAAATCACAATAACTATCAGTTTGTGCATGCAATTACTTGATTTATGCATGCAAATGTCCATCTGAGGCCAGATCTTAACCTACTGTAAACTGGAATAGCTCCACTGACTTGAGTCAAACCATGCTGATTTATATTTGCTACAGAATTATTCCATGGTACTTTTTCAGCCAGTTTTCATTCTTGGCGGAATTATAGATGCAGTTATAAACTTGCTTAAAAAAGTTGACCTTTTGCATTCTTAGTAAAGGCAGTATATGACTCTAATGATGGCCCAGATTTTGTATTATCTACAAGTTCTATATTCTGAATCTCCTCTTTCTTCCTATGATCTCTGTTCCTTCTATAAATCTTACTGTGCCCTATAACCTGCAGTCTGAAAGGAACGGAGGTCAGCAATTAGCCTTTTCAAAATGATGGCATGTTCATGGAAAGGCTTTGGGTGGTCCTATATGGGATAAAATGAGATACTAGATAGTCTTCTAGGTCCATTAGCATTAGGATAAGGCTGATTCCAAGGCTGAAGTGGAGTGAAGATAGCTGCAAAATGAAGATCTGGAAAAGGTTTAATTTTTCAAATATTTCTTCAGCTTAAAATTTGCTAAACAATGAGCAAACTATTTTGATGCAGGTGTTGATTCCAACTGAGACTAATTCCATTGTGTCACAGTCCATGTCGTGGTCCAAATGACATCAACATGGTCTGAAAAATAAGTTTTTAGAAAAATAGGCTTTTACGTTTTTGTTTGGTTGGTTGGTTGGTTTGGTTTTGTTTGTTTTGTTTGTTTTTTAAAGTTTCTGGTCTTCTGGACGTTTAAAGAAAGAGTTTCAAAATCATTACTAAAAGCTTTGCATGNTGGTTGGTTTGGTTTTGTTTGTTTTGTTTGTTTTTTAAAGTTTCTGGTCTTCTGGACGTTTAAAGAAAGAGTTTCAAAATCATTACTAAAAGCTTTGCATGGATTTATCGCAGAGCTCACGAACTACAGAATTCCAATTTTCTTGACATGACATAGGATTAGTCTGACTCTAAAGACCCCAGAGATGCTCCACTGGCTCCACTAGGTGGAGAAACAGGCCTTTTAAACAAAAGGTAGTTGTAAAAAAACCAGAATATGACTTAAGATCTCATTTAAGAATCAGCTGCAGCAGGTAATTTGGTTATGGTAGACATTGCTGGGCAGTGGATACTCAGGAATGCTTCTCCAGCTTCAGGATTCACCATTCTGAGTGAGCAGCCTACATTGCCGCCCTGGCCACATTTGTAAGCACAGTCATTCCCACCCAGGGAAGTGCATGCCACTGGTGTACCATGAATACCTTCTAAATGTTTTTCAGTAAAGTGTTCCTGAAAAAGCCTGTGCTGAACTTGGCACTGAGAATGGTCAAAAATTTGCTTCCAGAATAATCATGAGTGAAGGAACACAAAATGGAGAGACATATAGGTGATATAGGTGATTCTGGAAAAAATTATTACTTTCGTCCGGATTTGCTTACTTGATCTTAGCTAATATATTTGGCAGAAGTAAGGATGCAAGGAGCAGCATGAAAAGCAGGCAGTGACAAGAGCCTCAGAGAGACATGGAGAACAAAATCCAGGACACAGAGCCAGCAATGTGTGGAAACACCTCCTATTTTCTCAAGCAAGGTCCAGGTTCAAAGAGACTTGTGGCTGTGATACTTGGAAATCCTGAACAAAAAAAGAATCTATGCATGTTGTGGTGAGATGTTTTCAGGAGCAACATGCAGACAAGGCCTGAGGAATAATCAACTTGACCTTCTAAAGGATCTGATGGGGAGGCAATTTTAGCATCCAGACATGACTAAATATATCTTTCTGCTCCCTGGCAAACTAAACAGCTATTTTGTCCATGAGCTCTGCTTCTTAAAATTACTACTTGATTTACAGCTGTTAAGTCATTTTAAGGACCTTATTAATCATTTGCTCTTGGCAGGCAGAGTTACGACTGCTAAAAATAAGAAACAATGTCTTGTGTCTTAATCAGCAAAATGGGGACGGTGGCCAAGCAGTGGAGATTCCTGCAAACTTTCTGTGCACATTTGTGTATGGTGTGCGTTGTAGATAAACATGCAAACACTTACTGTATCGTGTTTGGCTAGTTGAGCCAATTATTAAAAGGAAGCTGAGTTCCATTCCCACTAGATTATAGTGCCATGATCGGTCAGGGAAACTGCGTGAGAAAACAATATTTAGTTGTGTGTATACTTAGCAAAGATCTCCTCTGAGACTGATAGGTACACCAAAAGATTTGGTCATTGACAAATGCTTCAGGTATTAATTATATTTTCTTTTTTTTTTTTTTTTCCTGTGGAAGTTGATACAATAATATTGAACTGGACAACAGTTGAATGTGACTAGAGCTATTTCCTATTTATTTTTGTAATAAAATAAAGAAATTTTGTGTTCATTAGTGTGCCTGACAACAACCGATTTAAGTCAGATTTTAAGTTCTATACATCTGAACAAAGTTCTTAGAATTTCTCCTACTTTTCTAAAATGAAATTCTTACAAGAAAACAACTACGCGTGTACTATATTTCACTTTTACACTTACAGGCACTCTGCTGTTTTTGCATGATTTATATAGGTTATTGCAATAGCCTTTAAGAATAGAATATTACAGGTAAATATTAGAGAGACTGGATAAAGACAGTTGCATAGTCAAACACTTCCTCACCTCTCATATTATGACCCCTTTGATGTGGAAACTAAATCTATCTCAAAATCAAGCAGAATAGAAACTGCTTCTTTGACACCTTATTCTATTAAACCTAAGAATTACCTGCAAGATTCAACTGATTAGCAAAATATTACCAATGTAATGGAAAAGGCAAGGGGTTAATTTTGAGTTTCCTAATTATCATTCTTTTTGTAAACAAAAGGTAAAAAAGCACGTAAAAATAATATTACTTTAATAACTCAATAAAGAGTACTGTAGTTCATGAATTTTATACAATTCTCAGTCACAGCCTTGACAGTGGAATAGGGAAGGGAGGAAAATATTATGTGAGTGATTATTTCCAGACTGAGAGTGAACACTTAGTTCAAAAGTTTCTAAAGCAGTTGTGTTGCAAACTCTGTAAAAGACATTGGGTTTTAATGTGCATGTTGAAAGAACATCATCAGTGTGACAATGTGGACTTCATTAGCTCCAACTGCAACTGTGGAAATAAATTTCGGTTAAAGACACAGTCTAACCTCACTATAACAAATCACCACTGGGCTTGGATAAATATTTATGCTATCAAACTGTTCAGGTTAATAGGATTTGGCTGTTTGCTGCTTTAGAAAAAATGGAGAAACTTCCAATTTAAATTAGACATTTATAAATAGTACTTTTATGGAAATTGTTTTCTACAGATCAATATTTAGACGAAATATTAAAAAGGAAGGCCAAATTAAATGAGTATGGAAATTAAAAGGACTTTTCCAGATCATGCACAACATGCATGTGGGAATTTTTTTTTTTCAGGTTTATATTAATCTTAAGCTGTCTTTTTTTTTCTAACAGACTGATCAATAAAATTAGTTCACTCTTGTTGAGTGTTAAAATAGGATGTTCTGGTGAAGTTATGATGGTGATTTTGGAAACAGATTATGTATAGAGTCTTTGCATAGGAAAAACTGCAATAGAAATGATTATATGTGGCTTTGATCAAAATAAGCAGTCGTAGTTTTGCTTAAGAACTCACATGAATATTTTTGGCTTATCTACACCGAGTATATGTATTTAAAATACACTTAGATGCACATATAAGCACATATTTCAGTCACACAGAGAAAAATTTTTTATGCATGTATTTTTTTGTATTATACTTGTAACATTTCTTAGCCATGGCTTTGACTGTCCTAAGTGAGACTGTCTTACTGCCAGTTTTCAGCTTCTCACTACTGAGTCAGCAGTCTTCCTTATTTTGTAATATCTGAGGATCCTGCTGGACAGCATGATGGACATGAGGAGCAGTGTGCCCTTCCAGCAAAGAGGAGCAACAGCACAAGGTGAAGGAGCGCAGTCAGCAGGTGCGGGGAGGTGATTATCTTCTATTCAGAAACTGGGAGCTCTGCAGAAGGCTACAAAGATAAAGAGGGCTCTGGAACACTGTGCATGAGAAGCTACTGAGATGCTGAGAGAAATCTCTTTGTCCAGTTTTCAGAAAAGGAGTACAATGATTGCTGTGTACAACTAAGTAATGGGATGATACAGAGAAATTGGAGCCAGATTCTTGTCGGAGGTTGTCCCTTCTCAGAGAAGGGACAAATTGAATTTCACGGAGGTGAGGTGATGTCCTATCCCATACTCCAGCCCCTGCAAGACCCCTGGACTTGCACAGGACTTTCTGGTGCTTTCTCTCTCTCTCTCTCTCTCTCTTCTTTCTTCTTCTTTTAATCTCCTTTCTTAATATTTTGGGTAACTTGGGACTGAATGGGTTGGATTTTGCCAAGTTGTATGGGTTAGCATGTGCTAAGACAATGCTTTGTGGAATTCTTTGTTTTGGTTGTATGTCACCCTTGAAATTTTTGCCAAGTTCTCTTATTTTTAAAAGTTTACCAGTAAAGTACCCCCTGAGAAAATGAGTGCAGCTTTTCTCCTATGTACTTTCTCTTAAGGTGTTAAAATAACCAAAGGCTCTTCTAATATGTCCAGAGGGCGGATATTGTTGGAGTTTTGTATGGCAATAGTATTTAATAAAGAATCAGTCTAAGAAACAATAGCCCTGTTCCTCCAGGCACCTTTCAAACTGCTGTCAGTCCTCATGGACCAATAAATGATCATAGCTGTTTAATTAATCTTAAGAAATAAGAAACTAAAAAATACTTTGAAATTGCAGTTATTTCTACTTTTTAAGATAAACTGATCTGAATGTTGTCTTCGGAACGTGCAGGAATCATCAAACAGAAGAATCCTGAAGTAGCAGAGAACAAGGGCGAGGACACAGGTCTGATTAATTCCATAGTGCTGCTTCAGGACCATGAGTAACCAAGACAGTAATTTTAGTAAAAGGAAACAGTCCTCCTGATCACTACAGAAATAGTTGTTGATGTATTTTTCTGAAGAAGTGACGTCAATATGAAAGGGGAAGTGGTATGCAGGAGCTCTCACTAGCAGTCACAAATTCACAGAACCTTGTTGATCAGAAGGAATCTCTGGAGGTCATCCAGTCCACCCTGTGCTCAGAGTCAGCTGCCTGGGGCCTCACTGCTTAATTCTTCACCAGCTCCAAGGATGAAGAGTCCACAGTTATGCTGTTTGACAAATGTTTATCCTCTTCATGCTAAATATTTTAGTGTTCAGTGAGACCCCTGGACCTTTTAGCCAGTCTGAATTGTTACTTTCTGAGGGGCTGATTTTTCTTCATGTTCATATTATGGAACATGATTTCACATTTGCTCTATTGGGTTTCAATCTGTTGATACTTGGTCCACCCTTAGGATCTTCTGCGGTCATTAGTTCCTCTAAGAAGTAACATCTATTCAAACCAATTCATGTTATAAGACATGAAAAAAATTCAATCAATCAGAAATAAATTGTGTTGGTCATTGTGGCTGTGAAAATTGGACTTGTTTCTTTTTGTAGTTTCACATAAGTACTCTGGTATTCAGTTTTACATTTATTCATCTCACCGAATAAGCTCTATTTCTAAAAGCTATTGCTTATGCCACCCTCTGATCTTAGATGTCTTTTCCAACCTTAACAATTCCATGATTCTATGTAACATCATAAACATTTCCCTTAGTCATCAGAAAGTCCACATAAAAGTCTACAGCATAAAAAAAGGGCAAACATGTTTATTCAAGCCCTAGGAAAACTGTACTTGTTTTTCCTCAGAGAGGTTAATTCTGTGTGATTTTGAAAGGTTCCTACATGTATCCATTGACTAAAATGATGTAATTACTTAGCACCTCTTCAAATGACAAAGTTTGCAAGCAAACAATAGATTCTTACATTCATTGGGAACTTTCAATTTCATTTTTTTAAATGTTTTTGCAAATTCTTGAGGAAATGTGTTTGGTGGCTGCTGCATGTCAGTGTCTACAGGTTACCAAAGCTATGATCAAGTTCAAGTAGAGCAAGATTTCACCCTAAAAATTTTGCAGTCATTTCCTTTGTGAACACTTCTAGTTCTAGTCACCTTTCCCCCCTCCTCCCCTAAATACCTGAGTTAGCTAATTTTAGACAGTGTGCCTGACAGACACCCTGGCCACAGCACAGTCAGCCATGGCAGAACCTATTAAATGGCTTACATGGCATTCCTGGGCAGGGCCAGATAAGTATATGTTTTAAAGAAATTTTCCAGAACATAGCTTTTCAACTGTGCTTAAGTAGCCCCTGGAAACACAGTCCTCTGCTTTTATTGTCCATTTTAACTTGCTTGCGTTAAACAGAATTGTCTCAAGTTGTGCTCCTACAAATCGCGTGTGAGCTGACAGTGTACCAGGTGAAGACATTGTCTCTCTCCCCCTTATCACGTTGCCAGCACTTTTCTACCTGTAAGAGTAGCAATTGCTCAAACCTCATTAAATGGAGTGATGGAGAACCTGCCCATACTTGGACTCTCTCTACCTTTCCTATACTTTCATTTGTACTTCTCGTTTTGCTGTTGGAGGTAGAGCAGCATGGGAAAAAGGTCCAAACTGTTAATATATCTAAAAAAAAAAAAAAAAAAAGGTGCTGGCTGTCACAATTTTTGTGTCCTTCTCTTGCTCTTGTTTTCACTTTGGCTTCTACAGCACAGGTAGGGCTCAGAGCTACCACCTCAGCTGCTGCTCTTGTCTTTACAGCCCACTCTGAACTATGGTAAGCTTCACCCACACTTCTAATTGAGATTACAGGTGTTGCCAGGACATTGCAGAGGAATGATATAAAGAGGTGTAACCTTACTTGAGGGTGTGTTGATTTTCCAGGTATCTCAGTACCTGGCAGTGCTGACAGCACAGCACCAAAGGGATTTTCTGCTGACAGCCATGGTCTAGCTTCTAGGTCACTTGGTGCATCCGCATCTGTGCTTAAGTGTCACTTTAAAGCACAGGCCGGATTATGCATGAATCATAAGCCAACTTGTCTTTTAAAGGTCATCTGAGCCATTCAGAAATAAACAAATTCACTGTGGCGCATAAAAGAAACCAGCATTTGTAAAACTGCTGAGTAACAAATGCATCTATGCATGGTCATATTTCCAGCTCCCATAGCTAAAATATGGCTCAGTGGGGATTTGATCCATGACGCATCCATCCTGCATACTATGTTTATGCAGGTAATAATAGCAATGAAAATAAATGTACCTGCGAGGCTGCAAGTGAATAACACGGCTCCTTTTTCTCCATCAGCTCTGTGTGTGTTCCCATTTCAACCACTGTGCCATCCACAATGCCCACTATTACATCTGCAGTCTGAGCAGTGGAAAGCCAATGAGCAATAATAATAGTAGTTTGACCTCTCCTGGCCTGTAAATGAAGTACCAAACTGTAATTCATGTCCCCTGTTGCTTGGTGGTTTGGAGTAATTCCTCCAATTTGTCATATTGATACAGCTGTTACATCCCATTGATCTTATTTGCTGAATATCCTTACGATCCATGATTGTCTCACAACTGACTTAAAATACAACCTGCTCCCTTCACTGGCAGGCTGGAACCTGCTTTCTCTTTCGGCTTATTTTCCTGCTTCTTTTCTTGAAGTATGTCTTTTTAAAATGTTGCTGAAAAGCCCAGCCATGAGGTACAAAGTTGGGAGCATTTCCATAGAGACTGGCTCACTGGTGAAGGACATGTGCCTGCTCCCACTGTCTCACTGATTCTAACAGCATGACATGAGTTGTTTGCCACTGGTCAATGTTCCTCAGCATTACCTGGCTGAAGGCAATGTGTTTGCCTTAAACAGGCAGCTTTGGGCTTCCACAGCCACACAAAAAATACAGACTTTATAAATTGGTAATTTATGGAGGAAAGGTATTCACCTCACATAAGAGTAGATCTCAAATTTCCAGGAATAAACAAACATACAGGTTAGTACCTGCAGCCTGCCTCTATGAGCAAAGAGGAGAGACAAAAAACTTGTTCCAAAATGTGTCTGGCTCAGTTTTCCTCCTAGTGAACCGCTGGGAGTTAAACACTCAGAGCAGTTAAGCTGTCAGGGCTGTTGCATCGAGGGCTCCTCCACTTTGATGGCTATCACATGGTGTCAGCCTAGCCCCCAGCTAGATGAGCCAGGGAGAAATAATTGTTTCAGTGGAGGTGAAGTGGAAGAGATGAGAATATTGTCCCAGAAAAAGAGTAGACAGCTTTTTGCCCTAAATGGGAAATAATTCTTGTTCTTGTTACAAACCTGTCGTGGAAAATGATAACTGTCACTTGTGTCTTGTCTCTGAATTTAAATTAAATGCATGATTGGAGAAAAGAGAAATGAGGGTTATATCAATGACAAAACACTTACTTTTCCCAGTCCAATGTGAGCTAGCATCTTGTTGTCTGCATCTGGAGTAGATGCAGTGTTATCCAGTAAGAGAATTTTGGGACTGCACACTAAAGCTCAATCAGTAGCCATTTCTGGTTTCTGAGCCCTGATTTCTGTCGATTTCTTCTTTCAGCCACAATGCTAGCCCATTTTGAAAGAAGACTGTAAGACCTTGGACTTTGTGCACTCTGAAAAAACAATATTTAATAGGACCTAACTGAGTGTTAAGATAAATGGCAAGATCCTCTTTGATTCTGCAAAGTTCAAGCTGCACAGAAATGGGATCTAAAAGTAATGTTTTCTTGCTATGTGACATTTTCTCCTGAAAACTGAGTATCAGTGCAAATTCACCCTAATTCAGAGTGTTTTCTCAATGACATAACTCTCCATGCGTGAGCGGGTTCCCTAGGAACAACAGCGACAATTATGAGCCTCAAGTCACCTGGGTGCAGCACCTCGCTGAAGCAGGGCACTGGGCTTACAAAAACGGATTTTGAGAGCTGCAATTTTCATTTTCGACACAAGGTGGCTGCAGAAAATCAGTGTTTGGTTTAAGTTCACATATACACACACACACATACTCTCATGCGCCTCCTCTCCCCTGTATTTCACTAGACTTGCAGGGAGGCAGATGTCACCCACTTGCGAATGGCATATATCCCCCTTCACCTCTCTGATGTCCGTTTAATTTTTCTGCTGCATTTACATTCACTCAGCCACTCTGTATCTTTGGACTTTGTTCTTATTACCTTGTTGATCTTAATTTCTCTATTCTCAGTGTGCATCTGCACCCCTTGGTTTTCATTTCATTGAGTTTACAGAGAAGCTAAATTTTAGAGATAAACTGATTTATGGATAATCACACAAAACTCCACCACACACATGAGAAAACCCCCAATTTTAAATACTGATCTTTGTGTAAATTCATTTCCAAGGAAGAAAGATATTTGAATATCGTAACAGGAGATCCATTAGGTTAACATAAACATTTTCTTCTCTTGTTTCAGTTACAACTTGTTCATCCATTTTATGGTCTTTCATCTCTGAATCACACTAATACATATGAAAGAGAAACCTGATACCAGACTAATCAAGTCTTTAGGTAATCGTTTGTCTGCTTTAGGTGGGTGCACAAATATGCCTGCAGGTCACAACTAGAAAGTGATTATATACATATACATACATGTTTGTATATATCGAGTGGTCAGAGAGTGAATAACTTCCTTGAGCATTTTCATAGAAGAGCACCCACCACCAGAGCTTGGGCTTCAGTGTATTCTGTCGTGTTACAGATCGATCTGCAGAGAATACACATGCCTATCAAATGGCTTTAAATTTGTTAACTTTTCTTATTCTTAATCTGCCTATGCAAGTGTTACCACAAATGACAGTATTTTCCACTTTTTCATGTAGCCATTTTGGAGGCATCTTTATTTTTCCTGCATTCATTACAAAAGGAGCCTAGATGACAGGTTTAGGCTAGACATCAAAGTTCTGGATAGCTAAAGCCAGGTAAAATAATGCCCACATGAGAGGTAAAAATGATGACATTTAAACTAAGAATGCTTTATAGGCAAAAATGTTAGAGGCAGATGAATAGATTGATTCAAAATCACTCATCTCCTGTAGAGAAACAGTGATTATTACAAAAAGACAAGAAGGTAATTCTCTAATATTTATCAGCTTAACATAAGAATGTTATTATCGCAAGTTTTACATTGGCTACATGTAAACATCATTATTTCATCTATACTCGTGCATTGACTGACTTTGGTTATAGCTGTGAACATGATATCTACTTCCAAAAACTGTTCAAAGCCTTATGGCCTGTATGGCAGCCTACATTGTACTGGACAATGCATGGGGTTTTCTTCTTTATGATTTTGTCTCTGTTTATCTATTTACAAGATGCAAGAGAGAAGCTTTTACAAGCCTGGATGTAAGTTCCCTGTTTTGGGATTCGCTTCCTTTACTCTTCACTCAGAAAGGGGAAATACTACAAATGAGTCACGTTAAATGATAGGCACTTTCTACATCACTCCTATAAAGACACATTTCTTCCATATCGAAGAGCTACAAGCATGAGGAATCATACCATATATAGGCAGTGCAGCACGAAGTTTCAGTCGGTTTTCCAAAGGCGCCTGGAATTGCCTGGGGATGAGCATAAGCTGTGTAGCAAATGGCAGCTACAGATCATTTCAAGAGAAATATTAGTTCAACTGCAACCAATTTCCTGCCCTTTGCCATGGGAGACTATTTTGCATGAGTCTGTTTTTAACTCGGGTATTCTTTCTCTACTGTGTTGTGATAGCTGCAGGAGTACTGTCTTCAGTTTATCAAAGCAAATGTTAACTTGGAAAAATGGACTTATTCAGACTGTACATAAAGGTAGAAATAATACTGTTGTCCTTTATTTTACAAGAAAAATCATAGCAAAAGATGTATTGAATGAACCGGCACAAACCATTGTGAGAGTAAAGTCTTAGGGATTGAGAAGAAAAACAGAGAGAAAGACCATCTGCCTGCAACCTCCTCTGGCAGACCTAACCTGTTGTGCTATCTACGCCAGAAAATCCCAGTTTAAATCAAAGTCCTCCAGCCAAGATGCTGACTTTGCACATGGTGGACAAGGGGTCATTGAAATAATTGCTCCCTTTGGCCCTGAGCCTTCACTGCCGGCAGTAGTCGGGGGTCCCACAAACACGGGTGAGGCTGTCCTGTGACACTGTAAATTGGAGAGTTGAAGGATCCCTTGAAATCAACCTCGATAAATTTTGCACTTTCAGACCTGCGTTTTCTTACCTCTGTATTTTGCCTCTAGAACAAAAAAAACCACACCAGCACCCTACAGTGCTGTTTTACAGAGTATCCAACATGTGCTAGAAGGCGGGGTGACGCCCCCAGCTGACATACCTGTGAGCTGACAAGAACTGTCAGAGGTATGGCAAAGAGTTTCAGTATAAAAATGGCAAGCCCTGCAAAGTCAGAAAAACCTACACCTCTTTACTTTCAATGCTACTGTAGGAAATGGGAATGGAATGGAATGGAATCTCTAAAACAGAGATTAAAAAGCGGTTGAAGATGCTTCAGAACCATAATGAGAGTAAAGACTATAGTCTTGAAAAAATTTGCTTGAACTAATTTTTAGGATGATTGACAACATGAAGTTAGCAATAGGTAGGATAAGTTTTTAAAACTGAGAGAAAAATGGAATCCTTATCAATCCTCATAGTCCATTCTTCCATTGAGTTCACCTGCTGATAGGATTATAAGTGTGTTAACTGAAACAGTTTATTATGACTTTTTTTTTTTTCAGCTGGATTGAATATCCAGTGAATTCAATTGGGCTATAGAGCTCAGGGATTGACTTTGAATTCTCTTTGAATTTCTACTTAAAAGGAGCAAAAGGTATCAAGAATTGAACAGTCTTAGGGCAAATATTCCTCTGAAAAGACACAAAGATAGAAAATGAAAGGAGCAGCAATTGCTTCCACCATGACTGCATAACGAAGGCAGTACATAACTACTAAGTTATCATCTTGTCTCAGCTTTCCAGGAAGCTGATGATGTCATGTATGTAGGAAAGGCAGAATCACAAAGGCGTCAGACAGCAGAGAAATGGAAATGACCATGGTCAGGGAGCTCGTGGGCTCAGCTTGGATAATCTCTGCTCCGGAAAGGAAATGGCAACTGTGATTCTGCCCAGAGGCAGCCAATCTGATGTTCTGGGTGCATCAGAGGAATGTCACATGCTTTACTTGGCAGAAAATAGATATTATGAATTTGTTTGGATATGAAGAAACTGATTAGAAATGACTCAATCATCTTCTGGTCTTGTGTGAATAGTTTAGGCAATCCTAAATTTATTTTACTGAATAAATCGTATGTGTGAGAGAAATCAAAGGAAAGTGTAATTTGTAATGAGTAACTTAACAAAATCTTCCCACATCAGAAAAAAATGAATTTTAAATCACCAGGTTAGATAACAACAACTTTTAAATATGCAGCTGAGTATCTGCTCAAAGTTTCTGGTGCAAATTTTTTGTGTTAGCCCAAGGATGAATATGACCTGAAATATTTCAACACCAATGCATGCAGCATGAAGAAGAAAGAAGAGGAGCTTGAAGCTTTGGCCTAGTCCCAGGGATTTGACCTCATTGCCATAAGTAAAACCTGGTGGGATGTGGCTGGAGTGTCCTGTCGGAAGGTTACATGCTCTTTGGGAGGGACAGGCAGGGCAGAAGAGGGGGAGGGTGGCACTGTATGTAACAAAAGGGTAAGAATGAATGGATCTCGGAGTCGCCAATGTCTCTGGTAAGAATCAAGAGGCAAACAAACAATGTAAATGTCATTGTGGGAGTCTACTATAGACCTCCCAGCCAGGATGATGATGCCAATGAATTATTCTTTGAGGAATTAAGGGAAACTTCCAGGTCAACTGCCCTTTTCCTTATGGGGGACTTCTACTTGCCAGAAATTAATGGAGCTGGTACAACACAACTGGTACAAACTGGGCCAGAAGATTCCTAAAAAACCTGGATGACAGCTCTATGGAACAGGTCCTAAGGGAAAGATGCCCTCCTTGATCTGTTTCTTGTCAACAGAGTGGATCTCGTGAGCAAAGTGGAGATTGGTGCCCATCTTGGCTACACCATTTCAAAATTCTGCCAACTCTCTAATCCATGTATTGAAAGGATTTTCCTATTAGAATCTTATCTGTGTTTCTTGGTGAGATGTTTGAACCTGAGTAAATAATCAAAAAGTAAGTTCAGTGGGATATCTTCTCAGTTTTATACAGAAGCTTTTCTGGATTCACACCTTCTTTTTTTTTTCCCCCCCCCTACGCCTTAGTGAGTTTACAAGAAAATTCTGATGAAATAGACATTCCCATGCTGCCAAAAGTGAATATAAAATTTATGACCATGTGCCCTAAAAATAAGCTTCCTGCTTTATAATAAATTTGAGATTATGGGGAAAATGTGCTGGAGGACAGCATGGAGCTTGGAGCACAAAGATGTTTTCTGAAACAATACAATTATTTTTCAACTACAAGTCTTTTCTCTACAGAATTACAAAAGTTGCTCTACTTGGATTAAGGAAAGACATGATACATTTTGGAATAGATTTTTTATTTAGAATATTTCTCCTGTAATTTGTTTTGATCTCATCAAGACATATGGGTAAGCATTGTTAGAGGGGGACCCTGTGTCTCAATCATATAAAACAACATTATTTGCAGAACATACTGGAAAAAACTAAAGAATCAAAAAATTACAAAGAGTTGCATGTCCATCTCTCTTTGCAATAATGTCCATCTTCAAGCAACCAGTGTCACGTGTCAGTATCTGCCAGGACTTCATTTTAGGGACAAAACCACAGATAAGGACTTCTTCCCATGTCTAAGCTCAAACTAGTAAAACCAAGGTCACGGGTTTGATCTCTGGCCATTCACTAAGAGTTGGACTCAATGATCTTTGTGGGTCCCTTCCAACTCAAAAAATTATGTCTTTCTGTGAGCAGTAGTTTTGACACCCCCAGAAAACAACATAAAGTTAAATTTGGAGCAAAGTGGAAAAGCTGTTGGAATACCCTTTTATTCTGTGGGATTTTTTTCTCCTCACATTTGTCTGTATGTTAGTATTTCACTGCCTGGTCTCCCTAATCCTTATGGTGGTGACTGGATGGTTTTGTTGAGGGCTCTCCAAGCAACACTGTGCTGTACAGCTTTATCAAGTAAGAATACGTGTGAGAAAGAGGGCAAGGAGGAAACAAGAAGTGCCTTTCTGAACCCCAGTATATTGTCTTTGCAGCCAGCCAATTGCAGCGACTTTTGAAGGACTTTCTTCATCATGAAGAAAGTATTGCTGTTTAATGGACATTTTATAAAGAAATGTAGGTCATTAACAAGGTATGCTGCTGATTCTGGCTTCTTCTGTTTGCTTTATGATGGTGGATCATATAATACACGTGTCATTGTAGCTCCTAAAACAGTGACTCAGTTTACAATTAGAATCAAGCGCTTCCAGCATGGAGATATTTTTTAAACCCACATGTCTGGATTCACAAATACAAACAGTTATGAGATTTGTAGAAAACACTCAGATAAAAGCAATATTTTCATTTCAATAAGAAAAGGAAGAAGGGACTGAAGCTTTGTGAAAATGTCTGGGTTTTGTTCTCCTTTGCCTTCAGCTCTGGTTCCAGGGACTCCTTAGTGAGATGACATCTAGCAGGATGATTACTCATGGTAAGAGGGAAAAAACTTCTCACCCAGGGGGTATTATCATATCCTGCATGCATAAAACTGTTTACCCAGGATAGCTCTGATGCTACAGGTTTCCTGACCTGACTGCTCAGTGGGGGTTTCTTTCACTGCTACACAGGAAGGCTATTTTTTTCTAAAGGCAGCATTTGTCTCTGCTTGTGCTCTATTTTATTACTCATTAGCAGTAAATGCATTGGTTACCACTTCTTGGGCAATAGCAATGACTGAGACTACAGTGGAAATCCAGTCTTCTCATAGTCCCTTCCTTCTCTGGTTTTGTTACACAAGATTTCATAATGTTCATGATGTGCAATCTTACTCAGCTTGGGTTTCTTTACAGACTTAGGTGTGAGAAACCTAGAACTCATTCATTTAATAAAATTTGGCAACACTTTATTACAAGAAACAGGTAACATAGAAATTAATAGCCATTTAAAATCAATTGTATAGGATCTCTTCTTGTTTTTCCTAAGCTTCTCTGCTGGCAAGAGGAAAGCAAATCAATGTCTCTTGGTTAAAAAGTACAAAATTCTTTAAGTTTCTCCCTACATCTCTTCACAGACACATGGTGCTAGGTAAATTACTAGTGACTGAAATAATCAGAAAATAATTTAAGAAGTCTTAAAAAATCATAACAAACCTAAAAAAAAAATAGGAGATTTAACTTAACAATGCTCCTGAAATACTCAAGTACACTTTATTCCAGGAACGCAGTTTATCCTCTTGCACTGAGCTACACAGTTTAGGTATAATTATAGAAAAAAGAAAAAATCACCAAGAGTTAATAGTAGTTATTAAACCACATGCTCAACTAGAATCATGGCTTTGACTCCTCAGTAAGCAGGCAGCTTCAGTTAGAAGCAAACCTCAAAACACTTAAAACATGCCACCCTAGGTCAGAAAAGCTGAGAGAACAATGTAATGGTAAATAAAGAAGGGAATAAAAAAAACTACCTGCTTGTTGTCCACAGCCAGGCAAGGAGAAACAGGTAAGTAAGTCTCTTAACGCCCACATGTTAACTATTACCTTGACAAAATCTCACTTACCCTCTCAGTGACAGGCTTATTGATAAATAAATAGAGGCAGCCCAGGAGCTGACTGCAAGACTCTCTGGGACTCTTCCTCAGAAAAGTTACTCCTATGGTGTAAATTTTGTCAAATTTAAACATACTAGTGTGGCAAGTAGAGTCATCTAAAAACACTAACCCAGGACTTTCAAAACTCCTAAGTTGGCAATTGCTTAATGGTCTGGGAAATCTGGAGGTTGAAGACCACTATAGTTCCCTGGGGCTGGTCTTACACAGAGCCTCAAGGACTTTACAGCCAAAGAGAGGAAATAGTTTTACTAGCAGTTTGCTTCTAACTTCCTGACCCTTGGAGAACCACTGGGTTTTCAGGAGAGACGAAATTCTTGAAATCCCTTTCTCTCCCCCTACAATGCAACATCATAGGAAAATATTTTTGCTATAAATGTTTACACGAGTGTAAGTGTCTTTAAAAAAAACACACCAAAAAGAAGGGGCACACTGTGAGTGGGGATTGCAGAAGTATGGGGTCTCTGCAGTTCACACTGTGTGAAGAGAACAGGTCATTTACAGTTGAGACTAAATTTATGTGTCCTAATGGCAAGTTATCCCAGAAGCTCTTTAGTGGGCAGCCCTTCCAGCTTACAGAGCTATGACTCAGGGTGGCAGTGTGCTATTGCAACCGCATGGCACACACCCTCAGAGCATTGTGAAAGCAGCTAAAAATATTGCCACAGAATAAACAAGCAAGGATCAGTACACAGTTTGTGTACCAATAGATGTCAGTGTTGCATATCTTATGTAGCTTTACAGTTCTGGCAAATGGAGAAGGTCTGTATATGTGTCCTGTTTCATTTCATGGATTCCTCTCTATGCTTTTTTTTATATCTAAGACTGTCCATACGAAAAAAGATCAAGTAAACTGGGGCATCTGCTGTCTACTGCTTCATCAGTTACACAGTTATAAATAAGTTTTATCTGTCAAATAATAGTAAAACCAGACCTTTACCATTGATCTGGTTGAATTTGCAGGCTTGACAATTAGCAATACCATCTGCAATCCAGTTGCTAATCAGACTTCAGAGAGAGCACAGAGGTGAAATGGAGGAGCTGCAGAGCTGCACAGAGCAGCCCACAGCTGCTCCGATGTTTCAGTTGATGCTGAGATGCTATCTGCTCATGTGCCATGTTGTTGTGGGCACATGTAACTGAGAACAGGACTTGGCACAGCTTTTTTGGCAACCCCTGCGTCTGACTCATGCTTTAAGAGAAATACCAGAGCACTCCTCTGCTAAAGCACTGAGAAAAGGTGCCTCTTCCACACCAGACCCATCAGCTGGAAACTCCACACTGCAGCAAGGAGAATTTTTCTGGAGTTTTTGTTCTCTCACTATGGGTTTGTTTTCCCTTACTTGCCAGGTCATTCTTCCTGGCCATCTTCTTTCACTGCAGCCCCCACTCGTGCTCCTACATCAGTGGTTACGTAGCAGGGGAATCACAGAAAATGTTACTATAATAATCACTGCAAGATCCTACTCTGCCTGTGTTCTCATTCTTGGCCAGTGACTCAGCCCCTCTTTTATTCCCCCTTATGGCAATCAACACGCACCAGTGCCTTTACCCCAGATGGCAATGTTTTTATTAAGGAGAGTAAGCATAACCCCTTGCTTGGCGATGCCAGGTAGAAGACAAGGGGTTTTGATCCTACCACCATAACCAGAAAATCTGAAGGGGTTTTCTGGCCTCCTGAATTTCCTGCATCTCATCAGACTATCCGGCGCACATCTGTGACAGCTCACCACCAGGCCTGTCAGCACACGGTTCATTAAAAAGCCACGGCTGCCAGCTTCTTTTGGCCAAAATCCTTCCCTTCACAGTGTAATACAAACACCGGTCTGTGCACTGAATACCTTCGTGGGAGCTTGAGGGGAATGAAAGCAAACTCTTATCTGACAGTTCTGTTCTCTGTGGGGGTCAGTGTGTACTGATGTGCAATTGCCTCTGCGCTCCTCAAGAGAGGGAAAGTGGAAAATCCCCACGGATGAGACTCTGACCTGAGGAATTTGCTTTGTAAATTACACAAAAATGTCCAACAGGAGAGAAAGTTCTCCTATTCTTTTTTTAATTTTCATTTTCTCCCCTCACCATATCATGTAATATCATCATATCATATCATATCCAACTTGCAACTTGCAAGGTCTATACTTAAAAATAATAAAAAAGGAAAAAATACATGAGGATTTAAGTCTGGGCTGTTATTTCCAATTCCTCTTTTCTCTGTCCTAAATAAAAAACCCTTCTGGCAAATTATTAGAATTTAATTCTTGGAGCATGAGAGGTACTAAACTTACATCAAAAGCCAGAATACCTCAAAGTTAAGCTGCCTTGAAATCTTTGTCATCCCAATAACAAAAGTTGGCGGTGCAGAGTGAGTATCATCACCTTGCCCTGCTAATACTGCTCTTTTCCAGGAATCTCAGACATTTCCTGCATTGGGGATCCAGAGAATTTCTCATGAAAACATTGCTCAAAACCTATTTTGGCTAAAAGCATATTATTTTATGGCGACTTAAAAATATGTCTGTTGAAGCATTAAAAAACACTGAGAGTTTTATGAGCCCATATTAAAGAAGGAGGAAAGGCTGGGGTTTTTTAATACTTGGAAGTTGGGTGGTTCTTTTGTATTTTTTTTTTAATAGTAAAAATGTTAAAATCAGGTAATCAAACCAAACAGAGATGGAAACATAGGTGACACCTTTCCTCCTCCAGACCCAGTTTGTCCCATACGAGAGAGCATCAGAAGGCCAAGGCTTGCTTAGAAGGCCCACACAGGGTACTGGCAGTAGCCCTGGACCACAGTGGTCTCCTGTGGGAGAAGGGACCGGAAGGGGTGTCGCATTAGAGAGAGCACTGCAAGCGATTCCCTGGGAGGGTGCAGGCAGTGGCTGTGCTGGGCAGGTGCAGAGTGGCACACACATCCTCAGCATGACAAAAGCATCATTTGTGTGGCAAGCACCGGAGAGGCACATGGAGGATGGGCAGTGGCTGTCAGCTGTCACGGCCAGAGGTCAGGGTAGCACTGGACAAAGCACAGGGGACCAGAAGCTGTAGCTTCCTGTCATTGTCCTCCCTTTCCTCTTCCACACATCTATGTCCATCCATTTTCCATAAAACTTTCTTTCCCATCCTGCCTGAGCAACTTGGTAAACATAGGTAGAGTGATCATCAGGATGCGAGGTGCTCTATGGCTCCGCCTGACCAGAAGGGCTCTGCAAATTGCAGTCTCTTCCCTCTGCCAGCTTTACATGTTGTGGCCCCAGCCCAGGTTATTATTCAGGTTATTAAACCAAGCCCTTTTCCCTCGACAAGACAGGCACATGTGGGTGCAGAGCAGTCTCACTCAGGAGGTGAGACGGCACTATGTAATGTGCTGCAGAGAATAACCAGCACATTTTACCTGCATAATTTTTTATTTAATCAAGAATTTTAAAACCAGAAACAAATCTTTCAGTTTTTGCTTGAACAAAATATTCAAAATATTAGCTGAAATGATTTTTTTAGTAGTTGCATTTTCATTCCGGTTTTCCCCAAAACAGTTTGGGCAAGAATGTCCTTGCAATTGCAGTTTGCCAGTGAAGAAATTGCCATGTCAGGTAAGACACCAAGTGAGTTTTGGAAACCTTCAGATCCACATCCTGACACTGATCCCAGTGTATCTAACAAAGTAACTGCTCCTGCAGAGACAGACTGTAGTCTCCTCAAAGCTTTGGTGTGGTATGGCAGACACTCTTACTTCAAAACTTTGAACTGGATGGACAGACTGCTTATCTTGGCTGTTGCTGGATGGAGAAAATCCCATCTTGTGAACTGAGCACAATGAGGCTTCTTAGAAAAATAGGACCTTTTTAAATCTCTACTAATCACTAGAAAGAAGCCATACCGACAGAACTTCTCTGCTTTTTGGTCCTTTTTTTGTAGCATTACTCACCAATTCTGGAGTTTGCTTACCCTTTTCATGTGTTTGAGACGTTATTGTGCTTCATGTGCTTGAAAGTATTCAGGCAAGAATGAAGCTGGAGGTGCTAATCATTTCATAAACAACTTTGGGAAATACCTCCCCCTCTCTTGACAGGTTTGCCATTTATTCTGTAGCAAGATAGGACAGGAGAATGTGCTGAGCTTAAAGAAGGAAGGCCACATGAAAGATGGATGGCTAATGTCCTTGTAGAACATAATTTACGCCTTGAGCCTCATGAAATATTTCCAGAAAACACCCACATCTGACTATCATTCAGCTCAACCTTTAATATTGCCAAGTTTTTTTGAAGGTTAAAATAGTGCAGAGTCCTGAATAAAGATTTGGAGACATTTTTGTTTGTGTGTATTGACTTAACCATGTACTTCAAGTGTTTAAAGGTTTGGAGTTTTTTCCTGTTTTATTTTTTGCTAAACTGATCTCATTTGGGAACAGGATTCTCCTTGCCTCATCAGGAAGAGGCTGGCATGTCTTAGAGGCAATTTTCCAAATAATAAATATGGTAACAATTATAATAAAGCCCCATCTGACTTTGACTTGCCATCAAACTAGGGTTACATGCAGTAACTGCATCTCAGTATTGAAAGTTCCCAAACATTTCTAGTTCTAACAGTTGATCTGGACATTTTTATCTCCCCCCCCCTCAGTAAATGAAACACAGCGAGCCACTTTTTGTGTGCCTGTCTTTCCAGGGAAACATTATTTCAAGTAATATGGTCTCACTAGGTGGGGTCTTGCTTGTCTTCGTGAAGGATGGAAATACTAGGGTACCTTAGTTGCAGACGCTGCAGTAGAGAAAGAAACTGAGACATTGACTAAAATCTGGGGCAATCTGAGAAGAAATGGTAGTGGTGAAGGAAATTCCATCAGATTTTGGGGAAAACAGAATTACTGGTGTAAAATATAAATATATATATAATACAATAGATAGTTTTTAACAGTGTACTGCTATTTATAAATCACTTGTAATCAAATAACAGAACCTGTTGTACTAACAGCATTAAAAAAAAATTATCAAAGCCTGGGTGAGACATTAAAAAGGTTTATGCCTTAAATACTGTTAAAATCACTGAAGGACTTTTGTCCACTGTAGCAAACTGTGTAAAGAAGCAACTGCTCATCAAAGCGGTGAGACACTGGATTATTCTATGAATTATTGGCTTGGACCAACTCAAGGTGGGGAGGGGGTGAGGAGGAGGGACAGGTCAAATTTCACAGAGGTCAGGTAATGCCCTATCCCAAACCCCAGCACCTGCAAGTGTCCTGGGGCAACTCCGGGACAGCTGTCAGTCACTGGACACCCGGAGCACTGCCCAACCTCAGAGCCCCTAACCCAGCCTCAGATTGTCTAGCACACCTGAAGTCCTGCCTGGGGGCAAGGGGTGTGGCCACAGCGGGGCCAAAGCAAAGAAAAGTAGCAACATGTGTTTTCCATCCAAATTTGTTGGAACCCTGCCACCTGAACGCATGAAGGTGGACTCTCACAGGACTCTGGTGGTAGCTATAATTTTCTCATTTACTCTCTCTTTCTTTACTTCTCCTAAACTCTTCTCCTAAACTCCTACCCAGGGGAGGTACCAGAGTGTTCTCAGCCAGCCCAAGCCCAATGAAAGCCACACTTCGGCTTCTTTCCTCATGGCGCGGACTTTACTTGACACACGTTCTTCTTTTCTCACACACACGGGCTTCTTCCCTCATCACACAGACTTCTCTCACAAAACAGACTTCTGTCTTCACCACATGGGACTTCCTTCACCACCACTGGCTATTTTTCCTCACTACCCTGGGCTTCCCTCAACAGATCCAGACTTCAAACATCACTTTGACAAGACTGGGACTCTCATCACTAAGAAGACCACAAGAAGAGGATCAATGGGACGCTGTCAGAATCCATGAAGTGGTAATATTTTTTCTACTTAATCTGTCTTCCTGTCACTTTCTCTTCTGCTTTCTCTCTTTTTCCTATTTCTTTCTATCTCTCTCTCTACCTTATATTTACTGTTAAATAAAATTTGTACTATTGATTTTGGTATATGGTCTCTTTGCACCTTAATTCGGGCAGAGGAATCACTCTAATAATTTTAAAGAAACTGTTCATAACAGCCTGTTTGCTTTTCCTTGTGCTTTTGGGTTTTTTAATAAAAAACCTGAGACCCAGCTTAAATATGACTTGTGTTAGCAAAGTTTAATATAAACACGTGTGAATTTTTATGGGAATATGTCACTGCTGGTGGTATTATGTTTGAGTGTACTTAACAGGAGAGAGGATAAAATGCAATTTTAGATGTACTATACTCCCCATAAAGATGAAAACAAGCTGAAGAAGTCATGGCAAAAGCTGAACTTTAGTGAAATGCGTTTTCAGTGTCACCACATAACACAGCTCTTCACTGATGCTTGGCAGTAACTGCGATAATGTCTGTGGTGGGATAAGCTGTGCTGCTGTTGGTTTGAGATTGTTTTTAAGGACACTCATTGTGGGGGTGTTGGCCTGTGTTGGGTGGCACTTCTGGCCTCTTTCAGTGCTGAGCACTTCCTAATACAGACCGGGGTCCTGAGCAGCAGTGGGGCACTGCTGCCCCTGTTTTTCTGAGAGTGATGTGCAACTGTGGGATGGCTGGGGCAGAATGAAGGTCTGAAGCCTTCAAATTAAAACTATACTTTGTGGAAGAAAGGAAGCCTCTGGTAAAGCAGTCAGATGAGGAAAGGTTTAATTTTGCTGTATTTTCAGAGAAGCTGGTTTGAGTTGTGTAGCTTTTCATATCTCTCATGGAAGCTGGGGGGCAGCTTCTAGGGTCCAGACAGACCTGCTGCTGCTTTCATAGCCTGAGCTGTCTGGGCTTTTCAGGTGCAAGGAGTTTAATTGCTTTCCCTGGAGGTATGGCTAGAAGGCCTAGACATAAAAACTAACCAAAGTTTATCTACTGAAAAATAGAATAAATATGTATGAGTAACTGACATCATGTGGACATGTGCAGTCTGTGAGCCAAGTGAGGGCTTAAGTGTCTGACTAAGCTGAAAAGAGAAATTGCATCATCAAAGCTTGATGAATGTCAGAAGAAAAAGCTACTTTGGACTTTGCAAAATTGAACTAAAATGCTGAAAGCAAATGAAATTTTCTCATGACTCATTCAATTTTTTGCTTAGATTATTTCCAAACTTCTTATCATGAAGCAATCTTTAATGTATTTAAACATATTCTAATATATATTTTATAAATATGTAATTATATATCCATTTAAGTATTCTCTCATTTATATACTAAAATTTTTTGCTCTCCTCTGTTCCATAAATGAGGCAGATTAGACATTTTCCTCTGAGAAAAAGCACATCTGTAACTGTGTTAATTTGTGAGAAACAGTTAAGAAGTGATGCAAAGATTAAATACTGGTGGTGGATGCAGAAAAATTTATCAGAATCAAAATACACTTTCACACAGTACATCTAAGTTTATGAGTGTAAAATAATTACAGCAGGGCACTAAGATATACCCTAAGGAAAAAAAAAAGAGAGAGAGAAAGAATGCATTAAAACATAACACTGGAGGAGTCCCAAAAGAATTGGCATAAATACATGGAAAAAGTAGTTCCACATCTCAAAGTACATGTAAAATAAGAGACTGGAGAAAATAGACATTTGTAAGTCTTCACTGGGAATCCTATTTATTCCAACTAAAACTATGTTACTGAATATTAAGAAGTAAGTCACATTACAGATATCACTTCACATTGCTCTAGCATCATAAAACTAACCCATTAAAATTTCGCTTTCCTATTCAGTGTTGCTGATATACACTTCATTTGCAGTAAATAAAACACATGAAGTGGTTTTATAACCAAGAACATTAGTGTTGCATAGCGTGATAGTTCTTTGGTTGAGTTTCCTCTGAAGAAACACACACTGCATTGTCAGGTGTATGTTCATATGAATATTTCGTATTTCATATAAATGTGAAAATGGGAACCCTACTTACCATTTTTAGTGTGATGTCACAAAAAACAGGCATTGTATGGGAACGTCAGAGACAAAATTTGATTCCTGAAAATATTAACTCTTAGTTTGAAATTCCCCTCATGCCATCCAGGAATGAAAAAAACCCACCAGATGCTCCTAATTCACTCATTATTATAAGCCATTTTGGATGCAATGTGTACCTTTTCTCTTTTGCACATTTGGGATAAATATTTCCTATTTCCTGTTTCCTTAATGTTTTTCCTTCACTCCATAATTTCTTGCATTGCTAATACCTAGACGAAGAAACTTCACTCTCCTTTGCTGCATAGGCCCTTCCTCTTCCTTGAGAACTCCTTGTCTGCAAGGGTGGGCTCCCCAGCACCCTTCTGGTCAGGACCTCCAGAAATTGTTTGCAGGACTGATAAATTAACCTAGCAATCTCTGTAAGAAAGCTCAAACATTCAGAGTGGATCTCCTTTACCTAATGTAAATGTATAATCTGACTGGAAACTGAGACTTCTTATTTAAATTTTTGGTAACAAATAAGCTCTTCCCTGGTGTAGTTCGCTGTCTGCTGACAGACATTTGGAAACAGAGGAGTCGTGTCCTAGAGCACTTGAAAGGCAATCTGATTGACTGCTTTAGACCCAAATGTCTGCAGTTAAGTGGTAAGTGTCCCACAGCAGTTCCTCTTTCCCCCTTTTTTCCCTCTTGGTAAATACCATGTGCATTTTCCAGGAATGCTGCCTGTGGTGGATCGACTGAGGATATACTTTTGTAATCACGGGTGAACTTGAACAATAATTTCCACAAAAATAGCCATATTCAGGTCATTCTTTCAAACCTCAAGGACCACAACAAAAGGGTGATTGACTGCAAGGTGGTTTTGCTTTGGACAACATAGGAGAGAGAGGGCAGGAGTAACACATGATGTTCAGAAGGATTAGAAAGAAATGAGGATGTTACTCCTACGGAAACAGCAGTGCAAGGAAAAATATATTGGTCAATTCAAAGAAGTCCACAAAATCTGTTTTGTTGAGCTAACATGACTTCAAAACATCTTTCTGTGGAAGCATTCAGTAAAGATTGGCATCTTCAGGAGAATTACAGGAAGGGTTAGTGAGTTTGCTTTGGAGCATGTGATACTGATGTCACTGGGCAGGCTGGGGATAACTCCAGCAGATGTGTGCACTTCCCTAAGGGCACAGCAAATTATTATTTCCAGATGGAAAGATACGCTTCAGAAAATAGTTTCTGGACATAACTGTTGATGAGCCAGGTAGGCAATAAATGCTGATATGAGGTAACTGCTCGGGTCTTGGGTAGAAAGTAGCTGCCTGTAGTCTGGATGACAAAGCACAGCACAGAGGCAGATGGAAGCAATCCAGTGTAAATGATTCATTTACTGAGTGCAATGACCAGATTTCTGCTGAGAATTTTTTGATAATTTTAGGAAGTAATCCTTTTGCATCGCTGTTGCTTTTGGCATTTTCCTTCTCAGCTCTGTGTGCCCTTTTGCATCGGATCCCATGGTGCAGCATCTGCTAGGGAAGGCATTTGAGGAGGAAGAGCAGTCCAGGCAACTGGAAGAGAACAGTCAGGGAGAGCTATAACCCTGGAAAATGTCAGGGCAATGGACAATCTGTGGTGAGGCTTGCATATAGGGCAGCTGGATTGCAATAAAGAATAGCAAGGCAACTGCATTATTCTGCCTTTGCGTGGAAAACTACAAGTCCTTTACAAGTACCTAGGGATCAGGGTTTAACAGAATAAGCTCCTCAAGTACATTTTACAAGAAGAAACTATATACATGCTGTCTGTGACCTTGTTGCCTAACAGTTTCTCTTTACTATGTTGATGATCTTAGAAACACCTTAATGTCTCAGACATGGAGAAGATGTGTTCTACTGAAGTTTAGTTTGTCGTCCATACAGCAGCATGGATACACAGAAAGAGGTCAAGTAATGTACTGACTTTCATCCACTGTCTTGTCCAGTTCATTTACAGTTTGGATGCAGCTTTAGTGACTGCCAAGCCACATTTCTCCAGTATTATACAAGTCCATTTTCAAACAGAAGAGCTTGGAAATAGCTTGGAAAAGCTGCCACTATATTTCGGGCTTCAGAAAGACACAACCACATCTCCAGGTAAACTGTATGAACTCTTCTGCTCTTCATGGAATCACAGAATAATTAGGGTTGGAAGGGACCTGAAAGATCACCTAGTCTCAATCTCTCTACCATGGGCAGAGACACCTTCCACAGAACAGGCTGCTCAAAGCCCCATTCAACCTGGCCTTGAACACTGCCAGGGATGGGGCATTCACAACTTCTCTGGGAAACCCCTGCCAGTGCCTCACCACCCTCACAGTAATTTTCTTCCCAGTATCTAGTCTGAATCTATTCTCTTTCAGTATGAAGTCATCAACCTTAGTTCTATCACTGCGTGCCCTTGTAAAAAGACCCTCTCTGTTTTTTTGTAGGTCCCCTTTAGGTAGGCTGTTTGTTTCTCCTTAGAAAAGACAAGTTCCCTGGGTAGAGTGCCCATGGTAGCAGGCAGCAGGTGAGCCCTAAATGCAGGCAGACCTGGAACACTGCTATGACAAGATGCTTCTTCATGGAAGGGGGGACATAAGCCTCATCCAGAGAGTGTATTTAACACTTGAAATCCAAACGCCACTGGCACTAGATTATCATCTGTCCTGCTGATATTCATATGGTAGGATCTAGCAGAACAAGACCTGGCTAGATTTTTTATTTGGTGTTACAGTGCAGCCATTTTCCTAGAACAGCCACAGTCCAGCAGAACAGCTTCACTTGAAGCCTCCAGCAACATCAGGTGAGCAGACCCGAACAATCCCACACATTTTCTTAACATTTCCCTTCCAAATTTGGTGAAATCACTGACCATTAAAATTGCCGCTTGCAAACTCATAAAGTGAAAATTCAGCAGTACAATGTGCACTGATGGTATTCAAAAGAGGACTGGGTAGTTATTGTCTGCCACAGATTGTTTAGTGGAATTTTGCAAACTCTTTACATTTTAATGAAACTCATAAATCTAATCCAGGTACACACTGATGTACTGGCATTTCAGCTGACCCTAAAAAACTCCAATTGTTCTTTTCTCCCCTCTTTTCAAAAAAAAAGAAGATAGTTACTGAAAGGGCTGTGAATTGCAATTTTAATGGAAGTTTTCCTACTTGCCATACAGAGAGCATTATTAAATACCCTCTTTATGAGAATGCATACTTTACAGGTTTTAGATTAACAGAAATTGAAATTTTATAGATTGCAGTGCTCAGTAGATATTTGGGAAAAAAAAATGGGATGATAAGCATTATATTAATTTACTGTTTTTTAAACAACATTATTCATGAATTGCCGACAGGTATTTCAAACTGAAATAGCACATCCGGGAGTGGGAAACATTGACACCCATGAGGACTGGTGCACTTCATTGCTCATACAAACAGACAATTAACTCTTTGAGGCCATAAAGACAAGCAGGTCCTCTGCACTCTAGTTCAGCTACTTATCCGATCTCTGGGGCTTCGGTCTGTATTCATAATTAACATTGTAACTAGTGTAACAATTGCCAAGTTTTAATCAAATTTAATAGCTATGTTCCAGCTACAATGGAGTCAAGTGATTAATTTCAGTGGTTAAGAAACTAAAGCGGGTAAGACTCTGAAGAAGAGCAGCTATTTACTTTGGAAAATTTAAAGCAAGTGTCTGGGCTAAGTTCTTGTCTAGTCATGAATGAGGCCCTTACTTCAATTGTGTTTTCTATTTCCACTTCTTAATCATGTGCAAGCACAGGACGTTTCTGCAGCACAGCTCTTCCCACATGAAATAAGTGTGTGCACAGCAGTGCACACATGCTCCTTCCATCATGACATTGGTGCCTGCTCCTTCTGGCTCCAACCAAAACCCGTACCTGCCCTTCCATGAGGAACTAATTCCAACTAGGGGGGAAAGAAGCATGTTTTGGATTTGTCTCCATTATCTGCATGGTTGTGAACACATTTTCCACAAAGATGCTCCATTAACTAGCCCCAGACATTAGATGATTCATTATGTTACAGAGCCTAGTGACTTTTATCTCCTCTATTTATATATTTGTCTTTTTTACTTCATCTTGTTACTGTGACAGATCATAATGAATTGCAACATTACAAAGATTTGTTATTCACATATGCATCTACCCAAAAAAAGTACAAAATGACTTTATTTCTCCAAAAGTTTTCATTCTGACTCAGGGTCACCATAATATCCCTGGAACCATGAGAGGTAACTCTCTCCCTGATGCAGGGCCAGGGCAGATGCCCATCTCCTCGGCCCTGCTGCTGCAGGTGGGCCCAGCACATGGTCAACACATGACCATCACATGACAAGTGTGTGCCTGGATGATTTTTGCCCAATTCCCTTTCTCGTTACCACTTTCCATTATTTTGGAGCTTCCCAGTAATACATAATGGAAACAGTTCCTCACTCTGAGGATTTTACTGGGTGCCTCAACCTCCAGCCTGATCCTTAGGGATCCTTGGACAATCCACAGATCCTCAAAATGCCTAAGAGCTGTAAACTGGTTTGATAGTTCTCTTACTCTGCCTCAAGGTCACCATGAGCAGGGAGCAACTCTGATACCATGAAAGGAAACCCTCTCCCTGGTGCAGGACCACGGCAGATGCCTGTCCACTTGGCACGGCTGCAGCAGGTGGCCTGAGAAAGGGAATTGGGAAAAATCACTGCTAAGGAAAGTACTGGATACAGCTTATGCTGAAATTACTTCTCTTTTTTTTTTTATTTTCAAAACTGAGAATCAAAATCTAGTGCTTGTAATTTCAACTCCAGTGCAGAAACAAAACAAGGAAAAGGGATTTAATTGGAGCCCACACCAGGTAATTGGGAATATTATAAGGACAGCAGTTTCATAGTATTTACCTATCACAAGAAAGTGAAGAGATCACATTAGAGGGGTGCCTGAATGAATGAAAACTCCTCTTGAAGCAGGCCCTGAGAAAAACTGTGAGGGAGAGCAACTGTATTTTATTTGGCAGACCTGAGATCAGAATTTGTTTTTCTTTTGGGTGTTCTATTCCTCTCACAGATCCTGATGCTGGAAAATAATAGAAATGAAGAAAGGAGATAGCAATTACTGTAAGTTTTGTCTGCTGCAGTCTGGAAATTATAAAGTACTGCAGGTTGCTCCAGGCCATAAATCCTAACCCAAAGCCACGTGCAAAGCCTTGGAAAATTAAAATGCTGCAATTGGGTTTAACCCGCCAAAAAACCCAGCTGCTTGAGTCACTCTGACTACACAGTATATATTCTTCAACTGTTAAAGGATGTATTGCAGCACCCTGAGGAATAACCAGTTATTAAAGCACATGGATAAACAGGCTTTGCCAACACCTCAATCTTTAAAATTATTCATAGAATAATTTAGATTGTCAGAGACCCTTTAAATTGTCAAGTCCAGCTCTTAACCTGACACTATCAAGTCCACCACTAAACCATGTCCCTAAGTACCGTGTCTGATCAAAATAAAGGATCTCAGTTTGAAAACTACTTTTTTTTTTTCTTTTTAAAGAAAAGTTATTTGTATGGCTGACATGAGTCCACTCCAGAAGAAGCTATCTTAGCTCCCCTGCAAGACTTCTGAAATTATCCTAATGGATGCAAAGAACAGTTAAACTTCATTAGGTCAGCATTTGAAAAATACTAAGCAAAACAATGGTATCTTTTATATCTTTTTATCTTGATATGGAAAGCTTGTAACTATTAAAATTATTGTCTGAAATACAATATTGAATCTCCAAGAAATGTGTGAAGTACAGTAATACCAGAAATTTGGTCTAAAGTGAGGAAAAAACCCACAACAAACCCACATATCCACCCCCTTATCTTTAAATTTAATATAAATGCTTTTATTTGGAATCTCAGTTGTCAGTAAGAATTGGCAGTCACCTTGAACTTCAGATGACTTCATAACTGTATCTAGCTGGTGAAGAAACCCGAAGGGCAAGCACAAATATCAGCTTGCTCTTTTTTCATGATGCTTCATCAGTATCATACCCTGGTATCGCCTTGGTCCAGGGCAGCTGGCATGGGCCAGGGTTTGGGGGAGGACAGCGAGAGCAGGGTGCCCACCTAAGCTGTGGTGTGGGTGAGACTAATTCAGGTTGGCTCCCTCCAAATCTCATGACACCCCAAACTGCCAGCACATTCAGCCCCTTGGACTGCCCTGTGCACCTTCTGTGAGCATGCACTGCTCATCCCCCTGGGGGTGTGGGTCAAGGGCTGTGCTGGATGCAGCAACCAGGCTGCAACACACAGTCCCTGCTCTATCAACACAGGCACAGCCAGTGTTAATCCTCTGCAGAGTTTTTCATGTCTTCCCATAAAAAAAAATAAATTTAAGACCTCTGCAGGTTTTACAACCTCTGTACTAATTAGAGACTTGTGCATTTACAAGGGCATAGTAGTGTCCTTCCTTTGCTAGTAACTGGCTGTGTGTGCCCTGCTCAACCACCCTGCCATTCCGGATCACCACAATGATGTCTGCTGTCTGCACAGTTGACAGGCGATGAGCAATGACGATGCAGGTTCGACCTTGCCGGGCGTTATCCAGAGCTTTCTGGACAATCTGCATACAGATACCATGAAAATGCTGTTAGCATCTGGAAAGTCTTCACTTGTCATGGGACAACATTTGATTCTCACTCTGCGTTATCACTTGAATACATCTCCCACAGATATACAATCAGGATATTGGATTGTATACAGGAGACTCGAAGTCAACAGGGTTTCCCACTGGTGCCAGTGAGTCTGCCCAAACAAGCATGAGACACAGAGAAGTGGGTTCTCGGTCATCAAGCTTCGGTTAGAACACAAATTCAATATTTACCATCAAATACAGCTAACAGGAGGACAACTGAGGAGAATCAGCTCCACGTGGTGTTTTATGCTCAAAGTTCTGGTTTTTTTCTACTTTATTTAGTAGATATGCACAGCTTCCTAGCGTACTTTACTTCACAGCTTTCAGATGGAAAAGATACCATGACACACCTGCCTTGTTGTTTCACAGTTGAGCATTTGTAACATGTTTGCATTCATTTTATTCTACTGAAATCAGCTAGCCATGTACGTAGACAAATATTTTACATAACAATCAGTACTCACCTTTTCACTTTCTGTGTCAAGAGCAGAAGTAGCTTCATCCAGAAGCAGAATGGCAGGATTACGAACCAGAGCACGAGCAATTGCTATTCTTTGTTTTTGACCTCCAGAAAGTTGTGTTCCTTTATCACCCACCCGGGTATTATATTTCTGGATGTTGAAAAATAAAAAAGATCACCTGTGAATACTCTCAGAGAAGGAAGATTACCAAAGTAAAATTTTATGCTTGGCTATAAGTTATTAGTTATTTCCATCTTGAAAGAAAAGATTAGTGCAGATGGTTTATAAAGCCAGGGCTTTATAAACATCTGTAGTATAAGCAGTTATATATACAGCCACACACATTTATATCCAGTCTGAAAATTTACTCCTCCAAAAACTGGCATACATCTTGAATGGTACTAGCAGTGATACAGCACTGAGGTGTCCACAGAGCATGTGATCATAAGATTAACTGGAGATTTAATGCTTACTGACATATACATGAAGAACTTGATCTTGCATTGCTTGTGAATAAAGAATTCTAAACATCATTAGTAGTAATGAAGATGAAATATTTTTCAGCATCATTACATCATTTTCAGATACACAGAACTACAGTGAAAACAAACTATCAAAGTTTTTTCCTTGTTAGAGCCAAATTCTTGGCAGGCATGAAGGTCAAATGTCACATCACTCACTTCTGATTTATTGCCCCTTTGAATTTATCAAGAAACGCTCCCCCTGTGCATGTCCCTTCAATTAGAAAAAAACACTTAATTTACTACATTATTTTAGAAAAATAAGATTTCTTTCTCAGAGTAACTTGAGAAGTTTCTACTGTCAAAGGAAAAATACATTAAAAAAAAATTATGGTTCCCCCGCCCAAATATTCTGCTTTGTCTACCACTATATTCTGGAAACATAGGCTTTTTTTTTTGTTTGTTTGTTTTTGAACAAACTAAAATGGGTTTTAAGCTTGAAAGACACTGACATTTTAAAACATAAATTCTATACTTTTTCTTGTTAAGGGAAACAAAAATATGTATTGTTAATTTATCTGTGTGAGTGAGCACTACCTATATTTCTCTATATCATCACAAAAATCGTGATCACACTGTGAAGAGAAGATCACTGTCTCTTACCTCTGGCAGTTTTTCAATGAAGGCATGAATATTTGCTGCCTTAGCTGCTTCTTCAATTTCCTCCTGACTAACCACCCTACCATTGTCTCCATAACTAATGTTTTCGGCAATGCTGCAGTCAAACAAAATGGGCTCCTGTGATACCAGGCCCAGTCTGGACCTCAGCCATTGTAAATGCAGAGATCTGGTATCAAATCCATCTGCAAGCTAGAAAAAGCAAGAGAAACATGATGCCAAGCTGGCTAGGGAGCTCATCCACAGATACACACTGTAAACAGGAAACATGAATTGTAAGAGGAAGCCCATTATGTGTTAGATTTCCAGATGAAATAAAATCAATTGTTTGCATGCAAAGTGGAAAAGAACCAATAGAACAGATGAAATATTTCCTTTCATTAGTTTTTAATGTTGTGTGGTTTTGCTTCCGTTTCCCAGCAGATGGAAACAAGATCACAGGCTGTTCTTGCAGTCCTTCCAGCCCCACTGACCACAAGAAGCACCAGGAAACTCACGGGAAAGCTTGTCCCTTAAGAAGCTGAACACAAGAATATTCTCAGCTGAAGGCCTTTAACCTAATCTTACAACCTCCAAGGAGGTTCCTTTGGACTTTCTAGCCCATTAACAGGGATTGCATCAAAATGTCCATTATCACTTTCTGATGGTGACACAGTAACATCCATATGAGATTACATTTGTGTTATCTGAAACATGTATCTATGCCCCTAATTTGTGAATTCATGTCAGCAGGAAGATTTACACACTGACAAGCAAGAGTCATAAATGTTATGCCCCTGTATGACCAGGGTTTGAGCAGCTTTGGGGAGGTAATGCAGTTTCACATGGTCATTCGTTTCCCTGATGGGATCCGTGCCCTGAGCCTGCACACCGTGCCAACATGGGTGCTGGAGCTGCTACATGTGGCCAAATGCACAAGGCAGGCAATGACAGGAGTTTTGGGGTTGTCTACAGCTGCACTGGAGCCACAGACTTAGTAACTGACACCTCTGAAAAAGGCATCCGAACAGAGATACTGGCAGGATTGTTGAATGCCTATGAAACCTTGGAAGATAAAGAGTCCTGTAGATTTAATTGTTATTAATAGCCACCAAGTCTGTTTTTACCACTTGTCCTTCCACAGGGTCATAAAATCTCTCCAAGAGCTGAATGGATGTGCTTTTGCCACAGCCACTGCTTCCTACTAATGCGAGAGTCTGTCCTTTGTTAACCTTCACGCTGAATCCTTGCAAAACTTGAACTTCTGGCCTTGTTGGATATACAAAATGGATGTTTCTGAATTCAATGTTGCCTTCAAAATGGCTCTGAAAAGCAGTAGAGAGTTCACATGCTCATATTAATGTTTACTAACTTTAACAACACTTGTTAAGACTTGGTTATTAAAGTGTGAGAACTGCGAAAATTTGGGAGGGTGTTTTCAAAAGTGCTTTTGAAGTTCTTTTAAAATTGCATATTGAACTGAACATAGTATCACATAGTATCATATGATGATCTGCAGATGTAAGTCACTAGATCCTTATGGAGAAGGAGTTTTCTGCATGTCTTTTACCTATTTTTCACTTCACCTCTGAAAAGAATATTGTTAGACAAATAAACATTTGTATTTTTCATTTCTAACACATTTAATTGAGGCTCTTCTACTTATGATATGAACTATATCATTTGTTTTCCTGATACCACACTGCAGAGGTAGCACAAGTTGAGTGAGTGTGACACAAGGTCAAAATCAGAGGTTAAGATAGCAGAGCTAAATTCTTTGGTACGTAATTCATGGGCATGGAGGACAAGCTGTGTTTTCAAATGATGTGATAGTTGTTAACTATCTGTTCTAGCCAGGCTGATATTTAAGGACAAGTGAAAGAAAGGGGGCACAAGCTAAGGCTATTGCCTCTCCTATTATTTGAGGTATGAGCCAGCCCTGTGTACATACTTGCAGCATCACTAGTACAATGCTCTCACAGCAAGTGATGATCTAATTTAACAGGCTCAAAGCCTTGCTTTGCTGACTTCACAGGCATCACTGGTATTCAAGTCCAGGCTATACTAGAAATGCTTTCGCTTAAGCTTTGTTTTATTGGAGACCTTCTGCCAAGTCTTTCAATGTTCGTGCCAGAGAACCTTGTTTCAAGAAGATACACGAGTGTGCTGAGAACTTTAAAGGCTGAAAATCCTGTATATAAGCTTAAAGTTATAGAAACTGGATTATGGCTTCCTAAGTAGAGGCTACCATCTAAAACCTACCTGGGAAGTTAATTTTAAACTTAGATGAACCTGGATGTGCAAATGTAATTCTTCCAGAACAAGTAAATTGCAAGCATTTCATGCAGAAATTTAACAAGTGGTGAGGTCAGCCTCCCTAATGACAATTTTGGTTTAAAGGTGAGGCTTTTGGGGGATTTTTTTGAGTGTGCTTTGGTTTTTTTACTTGTCATTATTGTTGGTTTTAACTTGTTGTGTCATTCCCTCCACAACTTTATAGCAAACCAAATTATTCATTAAGTTCACTTTGACTTCACAAGAGCACATTTTTAATTTTAAGAGTTTCCACCATTCGAATAGGATGGATTCTGGCAAAAGTGTTCTATCTCTAAAGGAACTAGTCTCTCATTTACAAAGTAGAATAATGCACTTGTATTTTATTTCTCCAATAAACTCTTAAAAAGACAACACAACCTTTATTGGAACTGACATTTATCAGTTTTTTCCTGAAACCATTTAAGATGTTGGTCACTAGAATGAAAAGTATTTACTTTTTTGTTTATTTAGAGAAAAACTACCCTATAGGCTACACACTTTTTTACTAAAACTCAGAAATAATATGGCCCCTAAATGAGTGAGTACCACTATCTTATAGAACATCTGTCTTTTCACAGAATCACAGGACAGATTGGATTGGAAGGGACCTTAAAAATCACCTATTTCCAATCTCCCTGCCATGGACACAGACACCTTTCACTTGACCAGGTTGCTCAGAAGTGCATCCAGCCTGGCCTTGAACACCTTCAGGGATCGGGCATCTACAACTTCTCTGGGCAACCTCTTCCAGTACATCACCACCCTCACAGTAAGAATTTTTTCCTAATATCTAATTTAAACCTCTTGTCTCTCAGTTTGAAGCCATTATCCCTTGTCCTGTTACTCTTGTAAAAAATCTCTTCCCATCTGTCTTGTAGGCTCCTTTCAGGTACTAGAAGCCCACTATTAGGTCTCCCTAACTTTGTCAGCCTTGTGACACCCTAAAAACTATGAAGGTATGAATACAGTTGCAGACAATAAAACATTATTAATTTTAGTTTGTTACAATATCTTTTCTGAAAAAGACTCCCCCAAAACACTTCCCCCACCAAATCCAAAAAAAACCCCAAATCCCCCAAAACTCCAAGCCAAAATACCCCCAATGCTTACCAATTTTTCACCTTCTTCACTGTAACTGTCGATTAGAGGTTTTCTGTCCAAAAGTTGAAAGATTTTGTTGGCTGACATTTTAGCTTTGCCATAGTCTGGTGCCAGAGAAGCAGACTGACCAACATTCATAGCTGCAAATATGACAGAAGAAAAGACTCTAAAAGGCAAAAGACAAAGCACAATTAATTTCAGGGAGAACAATATATTCATTTCCTCATGTGTAAAACAAACCTTCAGGATAAAGCTTTTAGCATCTTTAGGTTATGACATTTCTGGAGCTCCTCACCCCCCAAAATGTCATCCAGTATTAGGTAGTTCCGTTTGTTCCCACAGCTACTTTATAGATGAACAGTGATATCATGTCACTTCTCCATGTAATGCCCTCTGCCTCAAAGGAACATCAAAGGCCGAAGGCTTCTCCAGAGTAGGTGTGCTGAGCTTGCTGTTCCACTGCCCAAATATTTACCTTTCCCCAAAACAGCCTTTATGAACAAAGAACGCTCCCAACCAGACTGAATTCCTGAATCTCTGTACCCCACTACCTCTGTAATTTGATAAAATAATTTGCATGCATTGAAATCACTATCCCATGTACTGATTTTGGGGTTTTTTACATTTTATAAAGTATACTCACATAAATACATTTTCAAAGTTGGTCAGACAATTAGCAATGAGCCATGCCCCAAATCTGAAGACTGCAGCATTAATAAAGTATTCTGCGCTTTTAGCTACTCCATAATGAAATCCATAGAAAGGGGCTTTTTTCAGAGAATCTCTGATAAAGAAAGACACTTTCCGTAAATAACTCATAAAAGAGAAACAGCAGACACTGGGGGATACCCAGACTTCTGGATTAAAGTTTTCAAGCAATGCAGCTCACCCCCTGAAAACACAACAAATCAGCCAGAACACATACATCTTCACAACAACCTCTGCCAGACCCTAAGTGCCCCCCGCTTCATGAAACAGAACTGCCCTTAGGACAGAAAGCAATGAGATCCTTCATCCTCAGTTACGTTAATTTGAATCCCCTTCCTTTGTTTTTATAGCTGGGTAGGTCCCTAGAACAGTTAAAATAAATTAATAACTACCCCATATGAGCCATTTTATTAAGAAAACAAGCAGGCTCCAGCTTGGCCTAAGAGCCACCTGCAGACTTCTGCCAGGTCATTCCATCTGAGCAGAGAGATCTCTCATCCTGATTCAGAGCGGGCCATACTGCCGGGTATCCCCACAGGAATTCAGACTAAGCCACTATTTTTCAATCCATCCCTCTGCAGAAGATTCATTTTGTGTAACTAATTGAATGTGCACTGAATCAGAGTCTGGAGCACTCTCTGCCCTCATTGTTTAGGATGCTGTCTGAGGAAGAGGAAGTCTTTCTAGTCTGAGCTGTACATCAGAGACCTGTGACAGTTCAGCCTAGCATCCTGGCCAAATCTGGGCTATTACCAGTGCACCAGACATCAAATTTTAACACCATTTTTGCAGAGGACAGATTGCAATACATTATTTTCAATACTTTTTTTTACAATAGTTACTTGGAGGAGTAAAGACACAAATTGAATTATGGGCTATTTTGTTTAAATAAAATGGAGCTAGAAAAATCTTACATCCCTGGTGATTCAAATGCATTTCAGAGAAGACGAGTCAGTGGGATGTAGCAGGCCGAACCAGAGAAATATATGAAGTTCATTTCAAGGTTTCAAAGTCATATGAGAGGAATAAAACTGATTTATATTATAAAGAGTGTGGTGGAACTGTCAGTTCCTGAGTTAAGCAGTATCAATGCAATACACTGAAATGGAGTGACCGTATGTCCTATATTGTAGGCATACACGTGCAAACACAACAGTCTGTAACACATATGCAGTGTAAAGTGTACTAAGAAAGAATCTTTAAAGAAAAAAATGTCCCACCTATATGGACCATTCAAACTAGTAACGTATTTTTCATAAAATGCTTCTTCCCTGGTCAGTGAAGCTATAGTTCTTATGTTTTCAACAGATTCTGTTGAAATCTAAATGGGGAGATAAAACAAATAAGACGTAATGCCTTAACTGCAATCTACAACATACCTCCTAAACACTTGATCTCTTCTCTAGCATTTATTATTTTAGATCAGAAAGTACTTGCTTAAGGGAGGAGGCTGAGGTCTATTTCCAGGTCAAGGAAAGCCCCAAGCAATGAAATTATTCCCTCCATAGCTGTGAGACATGGTGGGGGCTGAAGCCAACCATATATTTGAGTTCAGAACCTTGGACCAGCATTCAGGAAGCATTCAGCAGCATCTGCTCTAACCCACGGGTTGTGGCCCTGATGAATTAAACCCAATGTAATAAACTAAGAACCAACAGTCATCTGGATATAGCTTACTCTTTTGCATGGACTACTTCTGTCTCCTGGGAAAGTTCTATCAGGTGAATGAAGGCAGTACTCTGAAACTCTTGAGTGCATTAATGGTTTGCCCCTATGATAGAATAAAAAGGTATCAAGGTTGCAATGCTTCTGGCTGCAGCTGACCAGTGCAGAGCTACATTGCTCAGCCCAGGCACAAGGCACACCAGTGCTGGGCCTTCTGCTGCTGCAGTGTCACGGCCCAGAAATCCACTGTGGAGGCTTTCAAATGCGTTTCTATTGCCTAATTTACAGATGGTTAGTGTATCTGCGTTTTGCTTTTCTTGAGGACGTATAAACATTCCCCTCACCCCCCCCCCCGGCCCTGTCCCCTCTTTCCCCTTCATTTATCTTGAACAACTGAGTCAGCTATAACTACAATGTCCTTAAAAGTGATCTCACAACATAACCCTGTAGTTAAAATTGAAAAACTTACTCTTCCAGCCTCTTCCAAAGCTTTTTGATCTTTTGCAGCATGACCAGACATAGACTTAGCACTCACAGCATTTGTAACAATAATGAAAGGAATGCAGGCCAGGATAAGCAAAGTTAACTGCCAGCCATAAACAAATGCAATAATGACAGCAGTCACAAGGGTAAAGACAGTCATAGTCATCAGTGCAAGTCGGCTTCCGGTTGCCTAAAAAACCCCAGAAACCCCCCAAATATTTGTCATTAGATTTTTCCTTTTGTTACTTATATCACCACTTAAAATTGCTTTATAGTCAAGGCCAAAGGTGCTGCTGGAAAACGAAACTGTATGTGGTAGCGTGCATGGACATTAAGCACCTACTTACGTAAGCATTGCTAGACATTCCTCATTCCTGCCAGCATTCAGGCCTTCAAGAGACGTTAAAGTAGTCTAAAAAGTTGGTCATGACAGTTGTTTAATGAATTATATATCTGGGACTTCATGTACTACCCAAGGCACAGGACACTGTGACCACTGTCACAGTAAGGCAAGTTGGTGGTTGGGTGTCCAGCATTAGGCAATAGGGTCTTGATTCTAACAAAAGCCATCCATTGACCCACCACACTAATGGTGGTGGAAGATAATCATCCTCAAGTTCTCAGCTGCTGCACTTTAGGTTGGATTCTCAGAGGAAAAAAAAAAAAAAAAAATCTGAATTTGGCCACTCTGCAGAAATGGGATAATGAGTAGGAAAGATTAACTACTACTGAAGAACTCCCATCTCCTCCCAGCCTGTGTAACCTTTTCATCAAAAACTTTTTAAGACAAGAGATGATTAGCATCCAGCATCTGGGTGGGCTCTGATCTGCAGAAAAAAGCTCTGCAAACAGCCCTGTGGAAATAGTTCATCTTCCAAAATTTGGCATGATGGAAAAAAAAAAAAAATCCTTGGGTGGGAACCAAATGTTCTTCTTTCTTTTGCCAAAGACTTTCCTACCCTGAAAAGGCTTTTCTTGTTCAATAAAATTTAAAATAGTAATAACTAAACTAATGCCAAGGTGAATTGTTGCCATATGTTCTAGGAGTTGCACACAAAGATGGATTTGGAAACTTCAGCCAGTGCAGCATGAGGCATGGTACTGACTTACTGACACTCTGTAGCACTTCAGAGAAAACAACAGCTGGACACGCCCTTAGGTGTTTTCTGTAGTCAGGAGACAATGTGCACCCCTCCTTTCTACTGTCCTGACAGGGTGATATAGTTCAGTGCAACTCAAACTTTTAAAAGACGAAAATGACTAAATTTCGTCAAAGACTTTTCCCGCTGCAAGCCCATAATGAAGGATGACAAGAGAGAAACAAAAGTCTCTGGAGACTGAAAAATGTAGGGATTAAAGGATTTTTTGATGTACAAATTTTAAAGGGAAAAAATAAAAAAGACATCTTAAACTAGAAAATTTTAGCCCTCAAGTCCTGAATTGATTTCCACTACCCTGTCCCCAGCCCCAAAAGAGAAGGGAATACCCAGAGATGTTCAGCAGATTGTCAGGGTCTGCTGACAAGGTGAGCAGTTGGAGGAATTGTACAGAATTTGCCATATTCTCCTACCAGTGTCCAATGGCCAGCTCTCCCTTAACAGCACCTTTAGTCATTCCCTTCCTTGGCCATCGCCCTTCCCTGGTGTTCTTTATTGATGCCAGGATATTTCTTACTGTTTGGTCTGTTTTTTGTGAAGAAAGTTTTGTGGGGATGGGAAGAAGAATTCTCTTCATTGAGGTCAGTAAGGGTTTGCATCATCTGCAGATGCAAACCTCTTTATGGCACTCAGGTGACACCCATCATAAGGTGTAAAAACCTTGGGTCCAGTGACTGTGGCCCAAGAACATATGCAGATTTCACTTTGCATGGTGAAATAGTCTACAGTTATTATATACTTAGCTTAAAGACTTGTGGGGGGCACATGAGAGGTACATGAACATCTGCTGGATTTTTGATAGTTCTCATAAATTATCAGCTGGGAAATCACTTCCAATACGTCTGCAACATGCCATGTAAATGCATCTGCCAGTCTGTAGGGCAGATTTACACCTTGTGTTCTGAAATAATCTTGGTGTCCCTTGCCAATTGCAATTAATATTTGTAAGGAAAAAAATACTTTAAAAAAGAATCAACATACCCCTTTGACTTGGGAAGCATCTGTAGCAAGACGAGTTAGCAGAACACCAACAGCATTTTTCTGATCATCATACCATCCAATCTCCTGTAAGAAAAGACAGTTTTGTTCCAAAAATTACATGAAAGTACAAGTCATGATGACTAACTGAATATTATTTCTTTGTAGTCAGCATTTCTAAGTGAACTAAAGGACAAAGCTTAAAAAGCATTATTCTTTTGAGAACATCTAATTGTTCACAATCGAACAATTGTTATTGGCTGTGATGTTTTTCTGAATGTACCTATTGAGAAACTTTTATTATAAATCCCTTTTACTCAGACATTCCTTGGGCCTGAAGAGGTTAACTATTCTCTTCTTATGGATTACCTATTCCATCAACCATAGAATCACAGAATATGCTGAATCGGAAGGGGCCCACAAGGATTTGTACATGCTGAAAGAAAATGAGGCCCTTTTAACCTCCAAAGGCTACAGCAGTGGTTTTTTTCCTCACCAATTTATTGTCTTCTAGTCCCTTTCAGATTTTTCTACAAACACACATGTTCTTGTCTCCAGTGGGTGTGCGGAGTGCCAAGATACATATTCATGTGATTATTACAGAATGAGAATTCTGTGATTCTCAAAACTTCTGTGCACATAACAAAATTGCACAATGTAACAGGAAGGGTTTAACATAAATAACTTCATTCTTCTAGTGGGTAATAGGGAAATCTGATACATTTTTTATTTGCTATAGATTGCATTATGTAGATCTAAATATAAATAATTAAATGGAGTAAACGTACATCTATATAATACATACTTGTATCACGACCACCCAAGCAAAGGGAAGTTAAACTTTTTTGGTCATCCTTGCACACACAGATAGCTGCATACTGTGTGCATATTAGCATGCCAGAAATACGCATGCTTGCAATGACACTCCTTCAAAGTTAGACTACTTGCAGTAGCAGCACTCAGCCAAATTGTGCATGGATAAGGAGATTTCCAGGAGAGTCATACTTTTTCCTAAGCTAGTGGTAGAAGAGATATGTTTTTGTTTTCTTTTCTCCAGACCACACATGGACCTTGTAACACTCTGCAAAGGACACCTGGTTCTCTTGATACCCTAGTGGCGTAATTCATACCTGCTGAAGTAATGCTCTGAAGGACAAAGAGCGCAGTCTCATTGTTAGCATTTCTCCAGACTTCCCAAACATGAATCCCTGGGGGAGGAAGAAGAGTCATTTTCTCATCTGGTGCAGCAATTCTGTTAATAAATCTGCACAACAAAAGCAGTAACACCAAAAAAAGCCTCTTACAACCCCCTGTGAATATATATTCACCCCGGAAAAAGCACCCTTCACATTCCTGGAACCTAAAACTCTGTTTTCCCACAGAAAGGGAACAACATGTCGAGGAAGGCACGAGCTTCGTTGTAATACCTTATTCCTATGCCCCACCAGCACTATAAGATAAATCAACCTAATCCAGTCATTAGCCTCCCTACTCTGACTGTGACCACAGACATTCACTCACAGAAGTCATACCATGGATTTTATGATACGGACATCAATGGGCACAAAGTATTTCCTAAAATCTGTAAAGAAGTCATAAAAGGACAGCAAATGGAGTTTATTTGATGGTATGGAAAGCACTGTCTGCTAGGGAAGGAGTCTATTTTATACTTACTTTGGCAAGAACCTATAGACTGTCAGAGAGAAATGTCGGTATTAACTCTAACTTTTAAGGCCAGGCTCTCAACTTTGATTTCAATCACGCTGAATTCACATTGCCTTCAGTGGCTTATTTAAACCAGCAGCAAATACAGACATATGTTTTTAAGTAAACATAACCGTAAACCCCACATATCCCTGGCACTTCTATATATTTTTTAAGCTCTGATTGATTTTTTGCTTCTCAGACTGCATTGACATGAGTTATATCTGCAGCCTGATGGGGAATTAAGAACTTTTAACATTTCAGTGTAGTGACACTTACTTGGATTATGTATGCTGCTAAGGTAATCACTCCAAGTAAAAGAAACATTAAAGAAAGCACCAAAGTATTTTTACTCCTCTTTACTGGATCTCTTTCTTGAAAAGCCTATGCAAGGAAAATAAAAACAAACCACAAAAATGAATACATAGATGAGTGTCAGTTACATAAACCAGCCTTCATCTCAAGAAACTTGTCTACTGTAATTTCTCTTAGCAAGTATCCTAGGTCTTGAAATCATTCTGCAGTCAACTTTCTGTTGAGGACCAGGAGACAGTCCAGATTTCCATTTAACCTACATCACACTAATTTGTTACCTCAGCTCCATCAATGTTCCTCCTCTCCTCTGCTAGTCAGACGCAGTTCCACCACACTGTGCCTCTAGAGGAACCCTTTAACATTTTTCAGTGGATTAATTTATACAAGTTAAGCCCATCCAGAGACTTACATAGGAAGAACTGGATGGGTGGTTGTGCATGAGGGAAGCTCAGGACTGCAACATCCATTTGCCAAAAAAACCCAAAAAACAAAGAAAAAACAACCCCAAAACCTGAAACACCCTAAAACCCCCAGCAAAACAAAGAAACAACAGCCAAAAAACTTACCCCAATGATTTTTCCAAATATAACAGCAAATGCAGGATGGACCCCACCTATGACAGCAGCAGCAATCACTCCCAGCAGTACGTAGAGCCACTCAGGTTTGTTCAGGGCCAGGATTCTTGAGTAAGGCACATCAGGGAGATTCTCTTCCTAAAAGAAGAAAAGAATCAGTAAAAAACTTCAAGTATTCCTTAGAAAGTTGCAGAACATAAAATTCCCCAGAAAGTGGGTGTTCATTAGGCTTTGAGCAGTGAACTGTCTTGGGAAGCAGCTGAAAGCCCTCTCTGTGCACTCAGACCAAGCAAACATGCTTGAGATCTGCTGCTTTGGTGTTTCATATCCTAGAATGTCAACTGCACTGTAAAAATTTGGAGGCAAAAAACTTAACAGAAGGCTAAGTCGTGAGGGGAGAAGGGCCAGTTAACTGAAAGTTAAAGAGGACTGGTCATCATGAATGGCAACTAGCATTGCAATCCTTATAAAGAACTAAAAGTCTCACTGTTCAGAGCACAGAAAAGATCTCTCCAGTTCAGCTAAATGTTAGTGGGCTGGTAGTAGTACAATTGGGTAGAGAGGTCATTTTCATTTTTTGCAAACTGTAGCCTATGCATCATTACCAAAAGCGTGAAAGAGGCATATGTAAGAGTCAGCCTGTATCTTCTTTAAAAGTACAAAAATTGTCCTGTCCCGCTTTACAAATTTATTCAAGTGCCTATGCCTCCACAGGGGGAATTCTGGAACAGCAAAAAATGAAAACATCGGAGATGAGACGAAATATTAGTCAGGATTACAAGCAAGTTGCTCTTGCTTCCTGGTTATTTTATCCCATGTTTCAGATGCTGAATGAGGGTGCCTAACCCTCAACTCTAAAAGTGGGCTGATCTTTCTGAAATAATTACAACTGCTGGATGCTTGACTTCTTAATTTTTTCGGAATGTGATAAATATTGAAGTCTTGAGCATAGACACCCACTACTTCCTCTGAGGTCTTAAACAGTATTAATACAGAGCCAAAAAGTATCTTTTGAGGTTGCATAACTTTTTATGTGACAATAGGAATGGATCCAGCTCCTTCGTTGTACTTGAAATATGTATTAGCTGGAAGCTATATTTTAGTGAGAAGGAATATCTATAGATAAAAATCATACTAAAGCTTCCATAAATATTTTAAATAATCAGATGATGTATTACAGATGAGATCCTAACTTCCATAGATTTAAAGTGATTCATGGCTTTACTTTGGAATTTAGATTTCATTTCTCCAAGAAAACACTTCCTGAAATCACGTCAAAAAAACTTTAAAAAACTCCACACCCACCAAAATACAGCAAACAACTCTTCCAATGCATAAAAAAAAAAAAAAGCTGTAGTTTAAGTAGTACAAAATAGAAAAAAAACAAAATGAAGTTTATTGAGTTGCTTACCCTAAGTCTGATCTAGAATCCTTTTTAAGTCAGCTCTTATTGATGCCATGAGCAAGTTTTACTCAACTTCGACAAAACGAAGTTCTGTTTCTAAAACCTGAATTTCCCATATGTCTTTTATTTATGTATGACATTTGTCAACTAAACTTTTATCTGGAAAAAAGACTCTAGAACTGGAGCATATACTCCAGAGACAATAATGGATCTTTTATTTAAAATGTTGTTCCAATTATTAGAGTTTTGATTCTTTTTTTAGTTTGACATAAATGTAGTATGATACTCCAAAGTGAATACTGGTATGCACACCCCAGGGATAACATTATTCATGAGTATTTGCAACTGTGTGTACCAGGGAGCAAAGCATCCTGCAAATAAAATCTCACAACTAGGTTTAATTTGATAGAATTGAAACACCAATAACAGTGAAATAATACAGTTAATTGTATGAAGCATGACAAATCAAAAGCACAAGTTTCTTCCAGTTCCACACTAACTTCGTAATGTTAAAGGAAGTTTTTTGGAAAGACATAAACAGTTGTCCCCGGATTCCTAGGACAAATACTCAGTCTGGTGTGTACTGACTGTAATAACACCAGAGTGAAGGTTGCATGGCAGCCAGCTATCTAAAAGTAATCAAAGTTATGTGCTTCTTGGTTTTGTTATTTTTTGGGTTTTTGTTTATGTTATCATTAAAATTCTAAACTGAAGTTCTAATACCAACCTCCAGCTCCTTTTCTTTCTTCCTTTTTCCAAAGGACTTCTTAGTTGTGCTCTTACGTCTGCTGGATCTTCTTCGAACACTGCCTCTGTCAGAGATCACGGATTCTTCAAAGTGATCTTGAAGACTCAGATCTTCCACAGGATTTATGTTTTCCTCATATTCTTCAGCCCCTGTGCCTTCACTGTCTTCTGATGTGCCATCATCTTGAACATCATTGCTACAACCCTAATGAGAATTCAGGATATACACTTATAAGGGCATTTTGAGCAGCAAAAACGAAGAATAAGTTTTTTTGCTCATGAATACTGCTGTTTCAATTGTGTGATTTTGGGTTGCCTATAGGATACATTATTACAGTCTGAAAGAGTAGACTATTTGATCCCGATTTTTTGTTCCTCTAAGCAGTCTATGGAATCCACCTGAAATCTAACACCTCTGTGGTTAGGCCACAATTATGTAGTCTGCTTTCAACTCACTTATGTTTTTGACATATTGGGTTGTGTAAGTGTGAAACACTTATAGATAAACCCCCCAAAAATTGCAAGCCTATGTCTGTGCCCAGACTAAAATGACTGAGCAGCCACCAGCTGGACAACATGCAAGAACTAGAGAGGGAAAATGGCTCCACCTATGATCATCTGACAGCTTTGTGGAACGGAGAAAGAAAATAAATAAGTTTGCCCTTACCTGCTGCATTACAAGAGAATAGTAGACTCCCTTCTGCAACATGAGTTCGCTGTGCGTTCCTTGTTCAACCACGACGCCTTTCTCAAATCCAGCAATAGTGTCAGCAGTCCTGATGGTAGACAGTCTGTGAGCGATCACAATGGTGGTACGTCCAGCCCGAGCCTTACAGAAACGCACACAAAACAATTGAAAAACAACATACAAATGTGCAAGAAAACTGTTATTTTAGTAATTTTTAGTATAAAATAAAAATCAAAGTTTCAATAGTAATTTTCTTTTCTAAAAGCAAAGATTTTTTTCTTCCTGGTTTCATGTCTCTTGTTTAGCAGTCTAAGGACACTTTCATTTGACTAATTTAGGTAGAGAAAGCCACATTAACCTTTTTAGACAGGCAACACAGGTATTAAAGGCTATAAGGTTGACTTTTTATGAAATTGAACTGTTTGAGCTAAAGTGCTCATAAAGCGTTTCCATGTGTATGCAAGGATGAGGGGGAAATGCAGTGAGAATAGTTAGATCTTTCTGAAAATAAGCTAGGGTAGCAAGTAAATAAAGAATAGATATTTTCTTTATATACTGTCTATGCATATTTTTGGAAGTACAACATCAGCATGATTTCTGACAAGACTTAGAAGCAAAGTGCAGAGGAGTAGAGCACAACTGGGGTCAGAAGCAGGTTTGAGTCACTCCCTAAAGCACTTTCCCAGTCTTTTGAAATAAGCCAATTTGACAATAATCCTGTTGGGATTTGGCAGAGATTGCTGCTGAAGTCCCAGTCAGCAGGTTACATGTTCCACCCCTCTCCAGCTCCCTCCCACAGAAAACTGGCACACGCAGTCCTCGTGCAGCAAGTAGCACGTGCCAGGTTGTGAGTGCTGTAGAGGTCAGCTTCCCTTGTCCCTGATGCCTGGAGCAGATGGTGGCATGGAGACAGGATGAGAAATCCAAGAGGACCTAATGCAATGAGCATGGTTCTGTGGTCCAGGGGCCTGCTGGAAGTTACTTGCTACATCATATAGGCACAGGAACAGGAGCATGAAGATGAAGGCAGCTGTAGTAGATGAATACTTCCACAGATATTTGAGTTCTTCCCCTAGGCCTGCCATCAAGTTGTCATGGATCTGTTACAAGTCACTGAAAGCCTGTCACAGGAGGTCTGCAATGTGGTTTTTGTGCCTATGCCCTAATGCACAGAGCCTTCACCACTGCAGCTGGGAGCTGTGATCAGAACAAGCAAAATGCTTTAAAAGATTCAGAGTTATCTGAAAAACAGCAGACTACAAACAGGTGTACATGACTGCCTAGAAAGAGTGAGCACTTATGAGGTTAATATCTCTGGCTTTTCAGCTGTAAAAATAATGAACAATATTAGCATCAATTTTTCCACTCAGGGATGTTGAAATTTGGAAATTCCATTTGGGGACTACACTGATGGATATCAAAAAGCTGTGAAAAGATGATTAAGTTATGATTCAAGGCTCATGTTCGGGTATTCTGGGAACATGCTGAAGAATGAGGAATTCTATACAGAACAGTCCACTTAATGAAATGACCTCCCTCTTTGTTACGCACTAAAGGAAGCAATGAGATCCTAGAAACGGTAAGTATTTGATCATGAAATTAAAGAACATGCAGAAGAAAGCTAAATTATATCTGAGGCAGCAATCATGTAGTACTGCAGTAATTGTATAATGAATATAAAAATTAGATTATATATTATTTTTGCATCTACATGTTACCTCAGTACTAATATCAGTAGAATCATGCGAATATAACAAACACCTACATTTTACCTCAGATTTGAACTGACTGGCAATGAAGATGGGAAATTCTGTATTTCCCTTGAGCCATACTAGTAATTTGTATCTCTCTGCATAACTACTGTAATGAAAAGTAAGATTTTTCATTTAGTTTTTAAAAATACATTGAAATAAATATTAGCAAAAGAAAAAACACTAGAACCCAATCATGAAGTTCTTTTTCACTGAAAGCCTTTAGGTTCCACTACCTATTGTTGGAAACTGCTGATGGAAGAGGGCTGTGAGGAAGGTCTTGTGTGCTTATCAGAGACATGGGTACAAGCTCTGACAGCTCTCTCTGTGGCAGCACCCACCCTAGGGCTGTGGGGTTGATAAAAAGAGGTGTGGGACAGAGACTCAAGTACTTGTAACTGGCTCTGCTTTTGTCCTGTGGTTTGCACTGTCTCTGAAAAGAAAGAAAATAGCTAAATCCTAAGAGCTGTCTGAGAATTATGAAGCAACTATTCAATGATGAACAAGTACTAGGAATATCATATATAAATTTCTATTCATCTACCTGAAAAAGGCTATTCAGTCCTCATACCTTGCCTTGATAAGATGCCATCAATATTTGACCAGCAAATGAACAATTATGATTTGAGAAAGAGAGTGCAGGTCACCTAAGTTGCAGTTCCACACGACTAAGTGTCTTTGTAATTAGTAATAATGCAAAGCCAAAAACCCTAAAAAGCAAACGTGATTCCCATGTAAATTTTTGGTAGTTCAGAGTCCCTGTTAAAATACTGAAATTGATCATCCATCCAAATTTTATTTTCTAGTCTCCTCAGTTCCATCAGAAACCTGCACTGAAAAAATGCTGCTATAATTTTTCTTCAGTGCTCTTGCACCTTTTCATGGCAGCTGGTAGTTTCAGTAACACGAGTCCTACCTTATCAAGAGCTGCTTGTACTATGGATTCACTCTGAGTATCTAATGCAGACGTAGCTTCGTCCAGAAGAAGAATCTTGGGATTTCTTGCTAGGGCACGAGCAATAGCTATTCTCTGCTTCTGTCCTCCACTCAGCTGAGCCCCTCTTTCCCCTACCATGGTGTTAAATTTCTGAGAAAGGAGAGAAAAAAGACGTAAGTTGTGGGACATCTTAAATGAAATCATCACTCCTCTGTGCAATGTAAATACTCAGTTTCTAGACAAGAGGTAGCTTGATCCACGTGACTTGAGCACAGGCAGAGCAAACATGGAATTACATCCATCTAACTAGACTTTAGCCAAACCCTCCTATCCCCACTACACTCTTTAAGTGCCTAACTTTGAACTTACGGTTCTTTAAAAACATGATCTTTCTTGCTCACTCAGAGAGTGCTCCAAACCCTGGTTTTTCTCAAGGCGAGCCTGTAAAAGACATCTCTGTATTTACTGAGGACTGCCTACCTTTCCAAAAGGGTTGGAATGATAGGGACAAACCAGGACCTAAAAAGTTGCCTCCTGAACCTGAGACACCCCACTTGGAGCCATGGTTTGGGTCTTACTGTCTGTGTCATTTACTTTAAAGTGGCAAGTCTCAAAGTTTACTGCAGTCTTTTATTATATACCCGTTTAACAGCAAATATGACCAAATAACTCTTCCTGAGAAGAGGGAACCTTGGAACAGACTGACATGCTAGAAATGGCACATACTTGAAAGATGGTGGCCAGGTTCTCTAAAGCAGTAGAAGGATTTGAAATCAAATCCCCGGTGGTGAGTCTTCCCACATTTTTTTAACTGAAGGAACAAAAGGAAGGACATATTATCCATTTATGAGGATGTGTTTTGAAAGATGGATCTCACTTCCCACCCCCACTCTGAAAAGAGCAAGGCACCTACTATTAAGAAAGGGCTCAAAGCTGTGAATCTCAGGCAGACGGACAGCTCAAGCTCCTAGCTGCTAAAAAGGGTCTTGGTTCAAAAAATACTTATTTACGTCCAGCCACTCCACCAATTTCCTGTTGAGTGTACGGACAGCTCCTGACAAAGGGTTTTGGATTTCTGGATCTTCTCTTCAAAAGCCCAACTCTTCCCATGCCTCATGATTAGGGGTGGCAATATAGCTGTGAAGCTCTCTTTGTCCTCAGTTAAGGCATAGACATTTTTTTCCCAGACTTCAGCAGAATTCCTTTGAGAGCAACCAAAGGTACAATATCTAGTTGAAAAACTTCCTAAACTGAAAGCTGCTGGAGGCTATAAGAGTATTTTGAGAAGCTGTAGTATAACAAATTCCCAAGCTCTCCTTCTCAGAAACAGGACACCAGTCTGAATGGACCTTCCGTTCCTACACTCAAAAGAAGTTCATGAACTTACATCAGGCAGTTTAGATATAAAGTCAAAAGCATTGGCTTCCTTGGCTGCTCGCTCAATTTCAGCATCAGAAATGTCTTCTCTGCCATAGCGAATGTTCTCAGCTATTGTGGTTGCAAACAAAACAGGCTCCTGACTCACAATCCCAATATTTTCTCGTAGCCACTTCACATTAAGTGTCCGAATATCCCGACCATCTAAGGTAATCTGAGGGGAAAAAAGTTTGTCAAAGAAGTTGAGGAAATGCATTGTGTTCCTAAATAAGCAACTAATTACCATTACTTGACTTGGGTATCAGCTACAAGGTAAAGAAAAAAGTTTTCTTTAGTAGAAAACTATGTTGGGAGAGAAGCTACAACTGCAGTTTTTCTATCCACTGCACAAGCCGGGAAATGGTGAGGAGCAGCATAAACAGAGAAGACATGGGTTTTTGATTTTTTTTTTTCCTTTTTTTGTCTGTTTGTTTCCCCCAATAACCACCCTGTCTGAGCTGGCTTAAGACTTTTCCAGCTTATTTACATCATTTTTACCCAGTTCTCATGCCCCGTCTCAATTTACTGTCCTCACAGTTGTGGTTACGCAATTGCCTCTGTGGCTTTGCTTTACATAGATCAAAGAAACAGTCCAAGCTGACTGAAAAGAAAGGGAAAGTTATTTTTAAACTAGATAATTTGCAATGTGGTCATAGGGACACTGGCACAGCAAAATCAGGCATGGGGCCAGGAACTAACAGCCACAGAAACACTAGGAAACATGTTGATAACAGCCACCCTCGTACATTATGCGCTGATAGTTCAATGTTTAATATTTAAAATGTTTACCTATTGTCAACTAGCAGTAGCAACTAAGTAGCATTTTTCAAATACCAAGAATAAAGCCTACATTTTCTTTAAAAATACATAGTTTATTTTCCCCCTTTTCTTTTTCCTTTAGAAATTTCTCATGAGAAGTATTTACTATTTACTGACTGGATTTAGTGTTTAGTGGTAAAACAGACATACAGTGCATAACGATGGAAACTTTTGCTGTGGGTTAGCAGATAGAGAAAAAAAACCTAGCCAAGCAAACTACCATTTCAAATAGGAAAATTCTCTCCAGGTTTTACTTAATATTCAATGAAAAGGAAGCAAAATACAGCAGAACATTGTTAGATTATGCTTTGCTTAAAAAAGTGTACAGAATTTTAAAAGTCAATTGTTGATAAAAATTATTTTAAATTCAGATCTTGCATATATTAAAAAACTTGTGGTATTTGCTATTTGTGGCATTGTACTGTAAGAAGGAGCAGAATAATGAAGTTAAGCCAACAGAAGAAGATATTTCATTTGAAATTTAAATTGTGGAAATACGGATGATGCAGACATATGCTCAAATTCAGTAAAAATAGAAAACAAGATTCAGCTAATATGGGAAACTCATGCTTGTCCTAATAGCTCTCAGTTTTTACAATTCATATACAGACACTCACTTCTCCCTGGTCAGGATCATAGAATCTCTGCAGCAACTGAACAGTAGTGCTTTTTCCACAGCCACTGGAACCAACTAAAGCAATGGTCTTCCCAGTTTGAACCTTCAAGTTTAGACCTTTGAGGATCTGGGAATATAAAAAACAAACAAACATTATCTTAGTTTGATAAGTTTGGTTAGAGAACAGTTTGTCAAGATAACTTTAATAATAATCAAGGCAGTAGTAAGGGCCACAGTCTAAAGGTATGGCAATATTAATAAGTTAATTGTACCTGAGAGTATTTTGAAGCACTGATAGGAAAAAGGCTGCATCTATGCTTGTGAAACGTATTAGCCTTTGAAACAGGATGGCTACATGCAATCTGTCTTTTGGGAATGGTCCCTGGATCCTTCTGGCTACCAAACCAAGCCTGGAAATTATTTGAGAAGATTGATAACTGGAACAGGCCAAGTTCTTGCCAAGAAACATTTTAAGAGTTCCCTTGCATAGACCATTGCATTCCAGTTCCTGGGAAAATTCCCCAGCACACTCGAATCAAAGAATACAGACGTAGCCACAATACTCTCAACTTGATAGCTCATTTTCTCCAGTTTATGTGATCTGATAGCAGGCTTGGGATCTTCCATTCTCCTGCTGTCCTTCACATTCCAATGCTTAGCCAACGGCATAACACTCAATTATGAATCTCACAGAAAAATACATTTCAGGTGTTAAACATGATGGCTGAGAAGCAAGCTTGCCTTCTATTTTTAGAATATAAATGGCTGTTTTGACCAGGTAACTGCTGGAAAGCCCTTAGTAAATCTCATTCCTTATTGTTAACAGACTCAGCAACCTGGGGATTAGTTACAGATTAATGGTATCTGTTGCTATTTTCACATTAAGGAACATTTTACCTCAAAAGATGCCCATGTCATATACGAGTGTAGCTGCCAAAATATTTGGCTGCTATGGGAACTCCTCTTGCTTATACCAGGCTGATTTATAATTTTGCCTACAAATGTTTTTGCAATGAGAGATTAAAACAGTTGCAATATTCCTCTCCTTTCCCTGTATTACAGCTAGCAGGGTTTGTATCTCCAAGAAGCTGATATCCTGGTGCCTGCATTATCAAGAAAGAACCATATTCTGGATACCATGGTATCTCCAGATGCAAACAGTCACAACCACATAACAGGCTATTTCTACCCCTTCCATCAGGCAAGGTGTTGCTGAGATTAAAACTAACAATAACTAGACTCCCTGGATCTCTTTGATTTGGTTTAACGTGGACAGGGGAGATTATACTGTATTGCATCAATTGCCTGAGAGACTGTGGGTAACTTCTACACACCTTTGCTGATTCCTTTTGGATATATTAAATAACATTGATGCTCTTAGTATGGTGAGTTGCTGACCTAGATTTGGGAAGAATGACAAATATTTCTTATTTGCCTCCCCTTTGGCATGCAGACCAGTAACACAGCTTATCAGCCTGAACAGCATTTTTAGGAGGAAGGATGAAGACTTTGCTCTGTCACTTCATACTTCTGATCTAAGAGGGACAGAAGATGCATTGCACCAACTTCAGTTAGGGAAGAAAGGCCAGCTCTGAGTCTGCCCTTCAGCTGTCCCAGTGTCCTGGAGACAGATTTGATGCCCAATGGGACAGACCTCAGATGACTGAAGTAGGAACAGCCACCTGAAGAAACAGCCACAGTGATATGAAGCTCCCCATTCTCACCAATAAATCAGAATGTCGAGCTTTGAATTGTTGGCATTTGAAATCTCTATTCGAATCTCTTTCTTCATCAAGTAAGCAACAACAGCAGCAATTTTCTTTTTCTTTTATCTCTATCAAGGTGTTCAAAAGATTATAAACTGTTGAATATGGCAAAGAGGTCATTCTAACTGTATCACCACAAAAGTAATTAATCACCATGAAATGATGTACATAGGTCCCTAAGGGAAATTGAACTGGCAAAGAACAGGGACAACAGTTTATCAAACAGCAATTTTAGCATCTGCCCAATTACTTCTGATTTCCAAATTGTATATTTGATTGCATACTGTTGTAAAGCCTACCTCACATTTTCACATGGGATATTACAGCAACTCTGAATGACCAAGGAACTGGAAAAAGCAACTTCCTGACTTAATTGTTTAGACTCTGTAAGTTTTAATGACAGATTTTGAAAAATCTTTTTTGATTTATCAGAGTGCTTGTTCACAGAAATTCAGAGTAGGAGTAATACATATTCTTAGATTTTTCCTGCAGAAGAGAATTGTGAGCAGATACACAATGACAGTAATCTAGAGCTTTGAGCACTACTGAGGGAAAAATAATGCCCCACCCCCCAAAACAGGAATGCATTTGGCATTCTAGAACAACAAGATTAGACAAAAATATGGACATAGGCTGAAGAATTTCAGTACAGCAATCTAAACCAAACACTTACTTTAACATCAGGTCTGGCTGGGTAACTGAAATGGATGTTTCTGAATTCAATTTCTCCTATGAGTTTGTCTGGTTTGTAGCCTTCCTTAGAACTGCTGTCTATGAGCCGTTTCTGGAAAGAAGTTTTAAAAATATATTACTATTGTGTCACTTTTGGAACTGTGACTTCTGCTAGCTACATTGTTGTTTACTCTCTCTCACCTGCTGGTTTACACTGCAGTATACCATCACAGAGCTGCTGCATTTTACTCACAGGATTCAGATTACAGGGAACATTTAGCTGTGAATTCTACTTTGACAAATACTGAAGATTTTCAAATACAACAAAATCCACAGCAGAAAATCTGTCATTGCAGAACTGAACTGCACTGTCTTGCAGCCAAAACATGGCCCTCAGTAAATTGTACAGGAGGATTTTATACTCACATCAAGAAGAATGGTGTAGCCAGTTCTCCATGAACTTTTTAGTCCTACTTGTTTAAAATATTTTATATACACAGATATGCAACTGCTGCATAGCACAGCAAGATCAAGATAATAATGTGGAAAACCGTTTTCACAGCAACATCAGCACCACAGATTATTGATATGGTAACTTTCAATAGCAATACTAATCCCCTCCTCACCAACTCCTCCCACAATAAACCAAGCTCAGCTGCAATTCTGCACATGTGCATTTTTAAAAGTTAGTACAGTGCCTTACTACTTTCCCCCTGGAACTGAAAGTCTAATACTAGAGAAAGACCTCAACCATATATTTCAGATAAACATGCTAGGTTTCCCAACATTCATTATAACAAATAAAGAGGCTGTTTCCGTCATATGAACTATTATGGGTTTCTGTGGTAGGCATCTATAAAGTTTATGGGTTTGGGGCTTTAGAGTGCTTTTGTTATATCTCAAGAGGAAAAAAAAAAAGAGAGGGAGGGGAACTTAAGTGTGGTTGAAAGGCTTGTATTCTACTTACTTAGATATTTACCTTATTGATAATCTTATATACTTCATAGGCAGCTCCACGTGCCTTAGCCACACTCTCCAGGTTGGGAGCTGCCTGGCCCAGGGAGAAAGCTCCAACAATCACAGCGAAGAACACCTGTGGGAGATGGAGGGGAGCATAGCACTTAATGCTTACAAAGCCACCAGTGCCCAGATGTGCACTCAAAAGACTTTTGTATTTAATTTTCCTGAAAAGGGTTAAATGCCAAAGTGATAGGCGCATTTCACAGTTGCTTGTGTGCACATCCTATTTTCCTGGAGTAAATTATAACTACTGACACATGCCTTTGTGGCATGAATTACTTTTCTTTTTAAAGTTCTTGCATCTTCTATTATGTACAAATATCTTTCTCTGTTGTTTTGCAGATGTTCCCAAAGTTAGGAGGCTCACAGAACATAGTCCAGATTTTCTTAACACACAATTCACTTAACATGCTGTGAGGAAGCATACTGAAAGGAGTGTGAAAGTTAAGCATGTAGCCAAACTTTTGATAATAGTAAGATAGCTAAATATCCTCAAACCATTACCAAAATAAGACAACTTGGTAATGTACTGTTAAACTCATGCAAGTAAACAACAATAAAATGCATAGAAGACATTCTGGTCAAATGAGATCTTGAGAACTTCCCCACACACATTCAGCACACCAGTGAGATCCACTGTCTAGGTATAATTTTGTTGGCAGTCCAGATTACTTATCTTCACTTCTTAACCACCAGCTCTTGGTTGTTCATTCTACTCTACAAATAGAGTCCAAGACAAGTGAGAAGAGTGCAGATGCTTTTGCCTCTGCATTGATTAGGGTGGGAATACAAGGTGTCCTGTTCAAGCTTGTTATATCAAAAGCTAGGCAAGATGAATACCTTCCAGTTCTTTTATACCAACTGAGTCTGTAACAGCTAATTTAGCAAGCACATGGCAGAAAATAGATACACCACTTGTATAACCATATTCCTGAAGTTACAGAACATTTTTAAAAGCTGCATTGATGTACTTACAATTAAGACACGGCCAATGTCATAATGTTCATCCTCAGCAGTGAGCTTGGTTCCATACCAAAATGCAAGTGCATAGGACCCAAAGATAAGAAATTGTGAAACACCTAGAGATGTGTTGGTGGTAATGGATTTTTTCACTCCAACACGTTTAGCTGTCTCTAAGTTAGCATTGTATCTGAAAGTGGACAAGGAAAAATTTGACAGGTTCTACATGGCATTCTGACTGCTATTTCCCAGTGCCCTCTTTTTAATTAAAAGGATTTATGTAATAAAACTAAAATCTCAGAGAGAATACAGATTAGGGACTATTAGGGATATAATTCATCTGAATAAATCTGCTCTGACATACGCTGGCAACACTGGCATACTTACATGTTGTGGAAGATAAATCAAAAAAACAACTGAGCATCATGACTTTTATCATGATGGAAGACACAATACCAGTCCTGAACCACTTGTTTCCACTAATCCTGAAAGGAACCTTGAAAAAGTTTTATCAGCATTATCTACCAGAGGTAAGGTTCAGTCTTCCATGTTTTAAAAAGGCAAAAGAAAAATAAAACCCCCCAACAACCCCAGGCACTAGAGAAGAAGGTAAATGAGAGAGAGCTCCCCCTGATACCAGAATTTTTCTCTTACTGGTCATTCTGGAAACTCAAACATCTTTGCCTTAGGTTAATTTACTGGTTAATATGGCAAAATAGGAAACAAGTGGTCACAGAAGATCAGTATAAAGACTGACAAGTTCAATGTGAGAATTATTTCTTCTAAGGATATTTCAAATTCATTAATCTATAGTTTATAGCTAGTAGTTTTCATTTACTCAAGCTCATCTTTGTTTTCAGGTGATTTGTCCATTTACAGAAAGACAAAATTACTCTAAGGAGAACCTCATTCCCTTGCCCAAAAAAAACCCACCAAAAACCCAAACAAAAAAACCCACAAAAAACACCCAAACAAACCAAATCCTCACAAACCAAATTCCTTTTCCACATTTTAAATATATTAGTTTAAAACTTACTTTGCTAATGCCTTCTGCTGTCCATTGAAAGCCACAACAGTCCTGACTGCTGTCAAAATTTCTTCTGCCACAGCTCCTGCTTCAGCATAAGCAGACAGCTCTTTAGCAGTAAGGGATGCCAGGAGCTGGAAAGTTGAAAACCAGATGTTATTGCAGCCTACTGAAAGGATAAACATGAGATTTTAGAGAAGTGGAGGTCAACTCCTCTGAGTTTCCCCCAAATCCAGCTCAATTTATCATTGTATCCTCATTACAGTCACATGCTACACAAGCATCAGATGAGCTTCATGGCTGATCTGCTTTTCTCCCAAGCTGAGGACAGCCTATGAGCTCCACTATGGTGTCTGTAGGAGCAGAGAGGTGTGCCATAGCTGCTCTGGAGAGTGCCAGCAAACATCCAAGTAAGCAAGTCAATCGCTTTACAGCCTCTGACAATCGTCTTCCTAGCTTATTTGAAATGATTTAATGAGGAAAATACCCCCCCCTAGAATCATATATAACAGCCACTTGGGAATACGAGCCGTACCCATTAATGTGGCTACAACAGCACAAAATGAGAAAACGTTTTCCTATCTGAAAGGGAAACCTCTCCAGATATTCTGCTGATTTATATCACTACTGTCTGTAGCAGCTGTATATATGGCCTAGGATCTACTCTGTACATGGCATGCAACTTGGTAAATAATTTGCAAGAGATGTAGTACATGTAAGTGCAGATGGAAAGAACTTGAAAAGTATGTGTTGGGGGGAAAAGTGAGGGTCACAAGTATGTGCTTGGGCTTCCCCAATGCTCTGCATGAGGAAATCCCTGTGCAAGGAAGATTCTCTGATGCACATTACCCTCCTGTAACATGGCAGAAAGACAGAATACGCACACAGAAGGAACGTGACAGAAGTATGTGCTTGGGAACACAAAGAAAGGCTACAAAAATAATAGAAATCAAAGTAAACGTGGAGCCAACTCCACAACTTAGAAACCACGCTAGTTTTCTTCTATTCTCTCCCCTTTCCTGTGCATAAGAGTTGTAATGTTTTTCTGGTATTTGTTTATTAATCCACACACACTTACAGTTGACCAAACTCCTGCTGACGCAGCAAGAAGAGGGCTGACTGACAAAATCACCAGTGTGAGCTTCCACCCATAGATGAATCCTATAATAATCCCTGCCAGAAACGTAGTAAAAAACTGTAAAAATATACAGATCTTGTCTCCGATGCCTTGGTGGATGGTGTTGATGTCCCTTTAAATAATAATAAAAATAAAGATTTGTTAGCTTGGAATGCCTTTCATTGTGACTCCCTCCCCCTCCTTTTCTTGCTGTGTGGCCTCATGTCAAAAGCTTTGCCATTTCCTAACTGGCACAGTGAAATCTCTAACCACAGGTACTGGACTATACCATTAGGCTCTTCTGTAGCCAAAACACAGCAGAAACCTCGTATTTTTAAAGGCATTTACTGTATTTTTCATCATTCTCTGGTGTTTCTATGCCCTGTCACTAGGTCACAAATGACCTAGGGTTCTTATCAGGCATCCAAATGGAACAGTACAAGTAAACAGTCAAGGACAAGGAGCCTCCTCACCCAACATGACCATCTCCAAATGAGTTCTGCTGAGTTCTGATGCATTTTATGTTATGAATTTTAGCCACAGACTCAGATGAAGGGTTACTTCCATTCCATCAGAACATTATTTGGAATAACCTCCATTTTTCATAATTTCCTTTTCCCAGAACATAAATATTAGACTTGAGAGTGGTTTCATTTAAGCTTCTCTTACACCTTTCAGGACACAGCTCTGTCTAAAGCCACTTTAAAATCCAGAAAAAAAAAATAAAAAAACCCTTCTGTTCACACATACGGTCCCATAGCACCTTGAGGCTTATAGTACTTATCCCTATGTCTATTTGAGTTTACAGCGAAGCTCCAAAGACTAACTGCCTGGACAGAGTTTGGCCTGAGATCTGACTGGATGCAAGTGCAAGCTTATTTCCATTCAGTAAAATGGCAGAGCTTTCAGTGTTTGTAAACTAGGTGGAGACAGCAGGTGTTTATCTAGCAGTGACTTGCCACATACTTCATGGACATTAGAAAGCCAGTGTCAGGCATTTCACAGCAAAAACCCTTCCAATGCATGTATCGTGGATACTTTACAAATTAAGCTAAAAAGGATTATTATTTTTTTTAACTCTCTATAGGCTATTACACAGAGATAAAACAGTAGTTTTCTTTTAAATATCATGTGTGTGTGTAAAAAGAGCAGAGTCCTCACTCTGTCAGTCTGGTGTTCAGCATTCCTATCTGGGTAGTATCAAACCAAGCCATCTCCTGATGGAGCACTGCAAAAAAGAACTTCTGCCGGATCCTTGTTGTCTGCCTTGTAGCAGCAACCAGAAATGTCCATACTTGGATGGTGCTCAGGATCAACGCAGCAAAGCCAATTCCCACGTAATAGTAAGCAAACCTGGAATAAGAGAACAAAAGCCCATGTGACCCCACTGTATCTTGCGAGAGGAGTTAGACACACAAAGCAACAACTAGTCTTATCACACCAAATTAAATATTGAAGCCTGTGATGCATTACTGGGAAACCTTTTTGAGAAGGCAAACATTTGGCTTCTGCTCAAAGAGATAAGACAGTAAAAGAAAATTCTCCAGTACTCTACTAAGATGAAAACTCCAAAGACTCTTACTTTGTCATGTCACCTTCTATATCCACACCTGGAACTGATGGGCAGCTGGAACTGTTTACCGAAGTATCTGTTAAGGGGAAATAAAAAGTAATAATGTTTGTGAAAGTGCTATATGTAGAAGATAATTCATAGCAATATGGGGTCATCAGTTTGGGAATGTTTTGTATTTTGCAAGTGGGGTCTTGCAAAATACAAAGTGATTTGGCAAATACACATTTACTTTTAAGGAATTAATGTCTGATAATGGATGATACAGAAGCTGGTCATGCTCCTTACTATCTCACCAAAGTTGAAGTTCATTAATAAAGAGCACATCCAATGCTTTGCTTCTATCCTGGCCTTGTCATTAAAGATTGATTAAAGTGACTGGATTATTTCCAACAGGATGAACGTTTCTCATTATGTATTTGAAAGATGTGTACCAGTGCATAGTCTGGGGCAAAAAAAGCACCTTAGCCCCTGTAGCAAAACATAAAATTGGAATTCTCTGCATATTGGTTAACTTTTTACCGTTTGATTCCATGCCACTTAGGACAAAGCTGTTTGTCATCTCTCCAAAGACAATGATCATAAGCGGCATTCCAGTACCATTTGCAGCAGCTGCGATTAGACCAACTACCATCAAAAGGACATCCACCCAGTCAGCATAGCAAAACTATGTGAGCATTAAAAAAAAAAAAAAAGAGAAAAAAGTGACATTGCACCTGACAGTTCATGTATTTGCTGAAGTACAGCACACTTACAGAACAGCTTTGTTTCTACCAACATGTTCTAAAGTAGCAACACTCCAACTGAAAGTAAACTCAGAATACAAGAATCTTGTAGTCAAACGCATCTTTAATTCAGTACTCAGTAAGGTTGCTAAGAGAATATCGGCAGAAATGGATTCTCCATTTGGAAAAAACTATGTTTGTAAGTGATGATTACCTTTGTACAACATACTGCACTTTGTTTTCCATTAAGTTACATATTTACTAAGATAATGCCTTTACAATGTAAACAAGAGTGAGTTATTGATCAGAACCTGATTTATATGTACCAGTAGAAAATTATTTTAGCAGAGAGAGGTTGTATCTTCAGGCTCATCTAACCTTGAACATTTGTTCAGTTTAAAGAAGAATGTGAATTTAAACTGCCATAGCTATCTTAGGAATTAGTTAATCTGAAATCAGAGCATTTTATTCCTGACTGTCCTAACCCTCTTAACAAGGTATAAATGGACATGGAATAAACGAGAGAAGAATAAAACTTCTCTGTTCCACAATAAGCAAGTCCACATGTAAGAGCTATTTGGGAATAGCTGCTGTATAGAAAACTGACACAAAACTGTACTACTGGTTCTCAGAGAGCAGATCCCTCAGATGTCAGACACAGAACTAGAGGTAAGGCAAGGGCCTGTGCAACATATATGTCCTAGAACAGCCTCAGCAGGGGTGAGTTTCATCTTCCAACAGCACTAAGGTTGAACTGATGTCAGTGCTCCCAATCCACCAAGAAGGGAATCTGACATAACAGGGCAAAATTTAAAGAGATCTAGAATCAGTAGGTCTCAGGCTTTTTCTTGGGTTTTTCATTGCCTATTAATTGCAATTCATGAGCAACTCACAATGACAAATAAAGAAAAATAAAACAGAACATTAAACTGAACACTAACCAATTCAAAAATGCCAACTATTTGTTTTTCTGACTTCTCCTTTTCTTTCCTAGAGGAAAATACAAAAGACTAATTAAGATAAGGCCTTTTTTTTTTTTTGTAAAGCAGTACTAAACTCTTCCTTCCCTTGCCACCATACAACAAGTATACCAGTAGCCAATGCCTTGAGTTCAGATAATACCTACTTTTTTCTCTTGGGCTTTAATTTGTTATTTTGTTCAAAATGTTCTTCATGTTCGAAAGAAGGATTGTCGTATCTCTCGCTTGCAGATTCTGTTAAATAAAAATCAGACTTTTTTTAAACTTAATAATCTAACTATTGCACCAATTTCCTGCATCTTCCACTGCTGAGACTTTTGCATTTAAAGATAGTTTTCCTCATATCCTTTTTCTTGAAACTTCCTTTCTATTCAGTTCTTCTTTACTCCAGAAAAAAAGCTTCAACTTCCATTTCCAAGAAGGAAACAAAAGAAAGAGTTAATTAATTCTTCAAACACTTACACAAGTGAATGCAAATGAGAAGAAGCCCTAATGGAATGAGTGGATTAGCTTAGAGTGAAGGTTGTAACTGCACAGAAGAGATGGAAGTTAACTGAAGAAACACGTCTTTGCCTGTAATAATCATCTTCATTTTTTCTTTGCATTGCAGTAGTTGCCACACGTCCCACATCCTTTGTGCTCGGGGCTTCAGAAACCAACACAAAATATGAATCCTACCCTGGGAATCTTACAATTCTAAATGCATAAAATGAGATGTAATAAGCATCTAAAGAAACTGATGAGCAACCACGGTAGGGAACCAGCTGTAAAACATGGGGAGAAAAGCGGCTCCCCACAGCAACAACTCCCTATTTACATTTACTTTAACTGCTGATTCGCTATGAATAGAATCTTCTACACAGTTTTTTTTAAAGTCAATCATGCTGGTTTAGACAACCATTTAAAAACAGTAATGTGCTTCCAGCTTAGCTTACCTCAGTAGCATTTTCATGCCAAGTCTAGGACCCTCCTAAATAGTTTTACCCACATAAATGACTTTTGTTGAACTTGATGAAATGATTCATGCAGAAATGCTTTACAGGTGTGGCTTTAGTTCAGTGGAAACTCATTGTGTTATCTCCTACAAAACCACTATAGCATCTTGGAAAGCTTTATAATACATCTTTAGATTGAAAGCTGTGGAATATATTCCTCAAACACGCATAGTGTTCATGCCTACCAGCATCAGAGAGGTCCTTTTCTGTGGAATTTACAAAATGGTCCTTCATTGTTCTTCTTTTTTGTATCCTTATGAGAAAGTTGCATTAATCAAAACCTGCATTTAAAAACCAGCATGTACAGTTAGTAAATATTTAAGGAGCTCACATCTGTGGATTTTTCCATGACTCACTACATCTTGGTCTCAACCTTATTCTATTTAAATACAACAGCTAAAAAGAAAATAAAATATGTCACAACATAACAAAATAATGAGATATTAGGAACAATGCACACTTTTACAAGGGGACCTAGCTCAGTAGCCTGCTTTAGTAGTCTTTTATGCTAAATCCTGAGGTCATACAGAAATTATTGTGGAAGATCTATTACAGAATTGAGGATTTCCCTCATTTCTTTATGTTTGATTAGAATTAATTGAGCAATCATAATATGGTCATTATTACAATGGTAAAGACATGCACTCATCATGCCATATGGTACTAGGAGAGATTTAGAGGCAGTAAGTGACCGGTGTGGTGCTGCAAGTCTCTGTAAACTTTCCTTCTTGATCTATCAAATACACTGGTTAAAAAAAACCCCAAAACAACAACTAAAAAAACCCCCAAAATTCCAAACGAAAAGCGACACATGAAAGTAATAATGATAACAAAATGCCTAATCGACTTCAGATTTAAAAATAAAAATTAAAAGAAAAAAATTACACCGTTTTTGTTCCACTGCTAACTGCGCTTTCCCCCCTCACGTTATTTCACCTTACCTTCACAGCCCACGCTGCGCACACCCGGGTGGGTTGGTGGCTGCGGCCACGGACGGGTGCCCCGGTCCCCGCGGGGCGGGCGGACCGCCGCCCGCCCGGGTGTTATAGCGGCGGGCACCGCCCTCCCTCCTCCGGCTCGGGTTTCAGGTGAAACTCCGCGTCGCAGCCGGGCTGAGCCCCCACGGAGGTGTCGCCCGGCGTCTCTCGCCCTCCGCCTCCGGCCCCGCGCAGCGCGCACGGCGAGCAGCTTGGCCCCCTTACTGGGGCATCGCATCCACCCTGAGTCCCACAGAAGGAGTTCAGCCAGTCCGATGTCCCTGCTCAAGCAGAGTCCCCTAGAGCACGTTACTCAGTATTGATCCATCCAGATGAATTTTGAGTATCTCCAGGGAAGGAGGCTCCACAACCTCTCTGGGCAACCAGTTCCAGTGCTTGGTTATCCACACAGTAAAGAAGTTCTTCCTCATGTTCAGGTGGAATTTCCTGTGCATCGGTTTCTGCCCATTGCTTCGTGTCCTGTTGCTTGGCACCACTGAGAAGAGCCAGGCTCCGTCATCTTGCACCCTCTTGTCAGATACTGACAGCCATTGACAAGATCCACGCTTGATCATCTCTTCTCCAGGCTGAAGACGCTCGACTTCCTCAGCCTTTCCTCGTACGTGAGGTGCTCCAGTACCTTCATCATCTTCATAGCCTTATGCTGGACCCACTCCAGGAGCTCCATGTCTCTCTTGTACTGAGAAGCCCAGAACCAAACACAGATTCTCATCATTACTTGAACTGAAAGAATTTTAGTTTATAAAACTCTGCTGCTAAGCAAAGGTGAAGGGTTATTTGAATGAGTCTCTTGTCCAAGAAAACATTCAGGCTTGTGAAAGCCATCTGCAAGGTCATTCCTCATCTGCAGAATTGCATCACTGCATCTGGTGAATTTCAACTAAGAGTAAAGATATGCCAATGAATTTGAACTGAGCAAAGTTATTAAAAGAAGTGTTCTCACTTTTCTGCTTCTTAATGGCATGAAGAGCAAAGCCAGCTAAATTCATTGTTGTTTTCAGAGAAGCTAAGCAACACATTTCGCTCATTTAGTTCCCACCTCTCACCCACAATTTGTATGTGGTTTTGCTTTATCAAAGTTAAGACTGTTTTGTGTTTAGGGTTAGTTCAGAGGATGATTGGCTTTTTTGTTTTTTTTTCTTTTCCTCTGAACAAATCAGGTAACCAAACTAGATTTTCTGCACAATCCTAGAAATAACAGTTTTTAATCTTCCCCACTGGCACATGTTGTAATGTATATAATTTGGTCCAGTATATAATTTGCTTCCAGTAATGCCTTTAATGTGTATGAAAAATAAATTCCTACGTATCTTTCCATCCACTGAAAAACCATTACCGCAGAGCCAAGTCCTAAATAGTTTTAACTGGTTACTCAGCTGAAGTTATCCTCAAGTAATAAGTTAAGGACTCAGCCTAACATAAGCTCCCCATTTCTGCCTTCTGCACAGGATTGAGAGTATGTTTTATACATTGGTTATGATGCACTGGAAGAATCTCAGAAGAAAAGATATTATTATGTATCATTGTCTCCTGCCCATCGGGACCCTGTATGTTCACTTAGAGTCAAACTCCTACATGTCAGACCTATGACTTTTTTAGTGCTTTCTTATCTCATTAGCATTATCAGGGGTTATATTTCTGACATATATTACATATATATATGTATATATGTGTCTTGTTGCACTTTACAACTACATGAAAGAAGGTTGTAGCCAACTGAGGATCAGTCTCTTCTCCCAAGTGACAGGACAAGAGGAAGTGGCCTCAAGTTGCACTAGAAGAAGTTTAGTCTGGATGTTATGAAAAATTTCTTCACCACAGGCATTGCCAAGCATCGGAACAGGCTGCCCAGGGAAGTTGTTATGTCACCACCCCTGAAGGCATTTAAAAGGCATTAAGCTGTGGCACTTAGGGACATGGTTTAGTGGTGGACTTGACAGTGCTGGGTTAATGGTTGAACTCAATGATCTTAGATCTTTTCAAACCTAAATGGTTCTATAATTCCATGACTCAGTGTTAAGCCTGCATTATGCATATCTGTGTTCTCTGTTCCAAAAAAATCAGTGAAAGGGTTTGACTTCTGCTGCTGTGAAGAATATGAATTTACAGATTTTTAAAAGAGACAGAACAGCTAAAGTACTTCACTGTTCCAGCCCCAAATTTCAGAACTCTATGCAGTATTTCTTTCCCCAAAGGCAACAGTTTTATTTCTTATTCATCTCAAGGAGAGTGAGAACATCTCCTCGCAACATCTCAGTTTTTTGTTAAAAAAGGCAATAAACTGTTATTTTCAAAATGAACTAGTTTTACATTTAAAATTCTAGACAGAGGGACATCCCACCAAGAAAGCAAATACATGGTGTGGGACTGAGAGCACAGGGATAGCGAAGTAGAAGAATACAGATAGCATGAACCAAAGAAGTTACTTAGACCACTTTTCAGAGCTGCTTGATACTCACACATCTTAGTGGGCATCACTGGCACTTAAGAAGTGTTTGGTACCTCCAAAACACAGACGCTTTCAGTTTTCAAAGCTTCATTATCAGTTATTCACACACAGTAACTATGAAGTGTCAACTACAATTCGGATCTGTTGCTCTGTACATCACAGGCCTGGTAGGAAAGAGCCTCAGGATTCCCCTGCATAGAAAAGTCTGTCCAAAAAGGGTGTGCAAGATGAGCAGAACAAACTGATCATACAGAAAAGAGAATCATGAGATGTTGAGAAGAACTTTGTTGTCTTCTCTTTCCCTCCTCTTCACATTTCTTCCTTTGGAAGTGATGCTGTACTCCAAGGGAGTGTGATGACAGTGAGCATCTTCAAAGGGGAAAAAAACCCACCCAAACTCAAACAAACAGATTAAAATAGAAAACAAACAAAAGGAGGAGTACGAAACTGTCTCCTGGGAAAATGATTCCCCATCAAAACTACTGAGGAATGTGGTCTCGTAGTGTAATTACAGCTAACTAACTATTCTGTGCTTCAGTACAAAATAAATCAGCATATTCTGACATTTTTGCAGAAGCAAAAATTCTGGACTAAAACACATGTTCTAAACCAAGAAGACTTCCCTCAATAAAAGAAGTTGGAGAAACAACACAAAAAATTGTAGTTTACAATAATGCCCATGTAATTTTAGGGGGAACACCTTGTAATAAAATATCATAATGCAATTTGGAGTCAAAATACTATTTCTTCTTTTATCAAAAATATTTGTGTATCTTTGGAAAATACTAGCTACATCTGAAAAGTATCCTTTTCCAAACAGCCAATGTACACCTATGCCTCCATGTGTTTGGTTCCTTTGTCCAAAAAGTGGTCACTGACAGGAAGAGCAAAGTTAAACACTGTCAAGTATCATTAATTAACACCAGCCATAACTGACAGTATTAAAAAAACACGTCTGCTTTAAAGATCTGTTAACCACAAGAACACCATTATTAAAAAAAACCCAAATGAAACACCCTACCAGAAAAAGCACGTAATGCAAGCTGGAAATGAGAACTTATTTCCCGAGAAAAGCATTAACCCTGAAAAGAATGCAACACATGGTATGCAAAACCAGTAGACACCCAATTTTACTGGAATGTTTCCTCAGAATAAGAGTCAAATACAAAGCAGGTGTAGTGTATTTCACAGGTGTTACAGCTCCTTGCTGCTTTTGGACTTCTGCAACAGACCAGAAGAGCATCAGAAAGACACCTAGCCTGCACCCAGAAGCCACACGTGGGGAATCAGGGCTAGTGTTTGACCTGTTATCTTAATTGCAGCTGATTGCCTACATGTTTCCTGCAGCTGGGTTGTAATTCACAGGGTGGAGCTAAAAAAAACCTTTTCCTTTCTGCATTGTACTTCAGTCTTAGTTGCTTTGTGACTTTTGCATATGTATTCTACCTGCGATTCAACCAGAAAAGACTTGGAAGAATCACTTGAATATAAGAAAGCCCCATTTTCTTATTTATTTGTCAGAAATCAGCCCAAAAATGGAAAATTGGTATTTTAGGTCTGGGGGGCTAGTCACCATTAGCTGTTGCCAAATCCCATATATCTATAACAGTTCAGGGACATGCATATTGTACTCAAGCTCAACAGTACTATTACTAATAATTGCTGGTAGTAGCTGTAGTCATGGCACAGTACTTGAAGTTAGGAGATTGGGTCATATTTTGGTGGACACAAAAGGAATGGCTCATTAAAAGGGGCAGCTAACTAAAATGTTGTAATTCTCCAAACCGAAACAGTGTTCTAGGTATGCTGCTGTAACATTGGCAACTGCAAAGCTATTGGGAATTTGGTGCAGTGAATGGAGAAGGTCTGGGTAGAAGTGTTGGAAGAATTAAATATAAGGTGGATTAAAGAAATATGTCCCAACACTTGAACTTTCTGAGGAAGACTGAGTTATGTTGTCCAGAATTCCTAATGCTGTTGCAAAACCATTATTTGTGGTTTCCGAGAAATTAGGGAGCAGGAACACATATGATTCTTTTAACTACACTGTGACATCAAAGATAGCTACTTGATTATAACAGTTTCTAACCAGAACAACATGTAAAACCATTTTAACCTCAATAAATTCTTGCAAGTTCTCTGTAGTACACATTTTCTTGAAGTACAAAGCCAAAGAAATGGATCTTATTCGGTTCTATGAAGTTTGCAGGTCTGTTTTGGGAGATACTTCAGCAATAAGTATGAATAATTTGGCAGATTTACTATAATCCTTCTTACCTTTAAAAAAAGGTCAAGTCAATGAGGCTCAAGAGACCTAATACCATTTTTTTCCCCCTTCTAAGTAATAGAGTAGTACAAGTAGTAAGATCATAGTAAGTACAGAAGGCAATCATTCTGCTGAACACTTTGTGTACCCTAAGCAGGAAAATTGATAAAGCCCTACAGGGATAATTCAGAGGATTGGATGTCACTATACACCTATTTCAGAAAGACATTGAGAAAGAAAGGGAAAGGGTGGAGGAACTGCCTTATGTAAGCAAGTTCTTAACTCTAGGGCCATCCCTCTGTATCAGGAGAAAGACAGCCAAGTAGTTTTGGTCCATCAGACCAGGAGTATTAGGTGGACAACACAGACAAGAGGTACAAAATGCCTCTTAAATTCTTGGGGAGTGCCAGAAACAGAATTTTATTTCAAGAGGTGAGAGAAGTAACTGGAGATGGGCTTTTCTACATTTCATCCCAAGAAGTACAGAGAGATCAAGGAAGAAGATCTGCATGAAAATGTCAGTGACATTATGAAGTTCATGATTCTTTAGAAAAAAGAATCGATCGATAACAGAGTAGAGAAAAATATAAGATCGTTGTTAGTCATGGAAAGGCAGTCTAAGGGCAAAGGGGCTAAAAAGTGCTGACAATACAAATTTGTTATGGACTTGAAACACAAATAAGACATAATTCTTTCATGCAGAAGCACAAGATCCCTGTGTAGGAATAATCCTTCAATAAGTAGAGGTTGGGAAAGACTTTGTAGGTAGCTTTTCTTCAGAATAGCACCTAGGAGATGTACTGAAAGGAAAATTGAACAGAAGCCACAGTGTCAAACTGCAGTGAAAAGAAGAATATTTCACAAAAGCAGAGAAGAGTCATATGTAGAACACATGGAGTAGTGTTTTCTTTGTGTAGCCCTGTTAATTCCTCAGCTGGAGTGCTGTGTCTAATTTTGGTTGTTTCAAGAAAGATGTGGGTGATCGGAATTAGGGAAGAAAGCAAAATTGAAGGCCTATAAAAGACATGACCTCTGAGGAAAGACAGATGGAATTGGGTTTGGTGTAGTGGAAAACATTCAAATCATTTTAGAAAAATCTGAGAGACTGCTGCAAAACCAATATAATCCAGTGTCTTCCTTATCTCCTCTGGAATTGAATTACATTAAGAGAGACAACCCCCCCCAGATATTAGGAAAATGGCATTAACTCTATGGAGATAGGTAAACACTACACCAGATTACTGATGAAACTGTTGGCATCTAGGTTGTTGAATTGTTTCTTCTTTTTGTTTCTTTTTTTTTTTTTCCCAAGTCAAGCAATTGACTACAAGATCAAATTTCGTATAGACAATTTTGCCTTGAAGATTGGGGAAAGATGAAATTGTCACCTGAGATCTTTGTCGGCTCTACTTTCTCTGTTGTGCTGAAAAAGATAATGAAGTGAAAAATGGAATAAAAATGATACGTCTTGTACTGTGATTAAAGACATGAGGTTAGGTATGAACTGAGACTGTGGAAAAGCTGTTTTGGTGAAGGTTTCTTCTGGTGAAAGATGGAAAAGTAGAAAAATGACAGAATGACCATACAAACTAGTCTGTATCCTGGGATGGGTCACTGGTGTGGTATATATATTAATTTCAAGGCTTCTTTTTGGAATATATAAATTAGTTCACTTTCAGATGAAAATGGGATTTGGTTTTGTAAATCATTTATTTCTGAGTTTGCTCCCAAGAACTAATTTTTGTAGAACAGTTTTGGTTCTTTCCACCTTCTTCTGTCCTGGAACATTGTCCTTGTGCCTTCATTTCTGTGCTGTCGTTATATATCCTGGAGCATGCAATGCTTATCCTTAACTTTAGTCTATAGAAATACTTCTCTGTGTTTTTGCTTTTCCTATAACTTCGCTATGATACAGCTCTGCACTCATACACAGCACTATGGATGGTTAAAAGACAAGAAGTAAACAATATGTTTTGGGGTTTTGGGTGTACCACCTTGAGATGCCAAGGAAACTCAAATGAAGTGTACTCCACAGAAATGTAGCCATCCAGAGGGGCTGTTTCTGAGCAAAAGGGATAAAAGCTCTTGAAACCATGAAGGCCATGGACCTCCTGGAGTTAGATATTTTTAGCAGTGTAGACGTAGCTACTGATATGGTTTGTTCACTGGTAGGATTTCATACTGTTTTATGAACATAACCCTAGGATGAACGAAGGCTCAGTCCTATCTCACATCAAAAAGTTAGGTGATGGTGAATTATCAACAGTTCACATACAAAAATGTGAAGAAATTATGTCTTGATGTCTTGATTACAAGGGCAGCACCACCCAAGCTCCTTTCTTTGACTTGAATAACATTTTGAATGTGATGCACAGTGCTGGACAGGGTGTGAGCAGCACAGAGAATTTAATTTTATTTTTTAAACTCAGACTCTCAGAGGGAATCACCAAATGACCATTACTTTATTTTAAATATTTGTATACCTCAACACAACGCCAAATCTTGAGGGGAAGGACCTCTTTCTCTTTTGTTCTAGCCTCCCGCCCTCCAATACTATAGCATTTTGTACATGTATACAATGTAAAGAACACGGCTGATTCAAACAGGTGTTATTCATGCATGTAGTATGAATACTGAACAATGTTCTGATTAATTGGTCAGTGAATGCAATAATTTTCATCTAAAGGAATCAGTATAAACATCTCTGCTCTCTGAGCATGCACTTCATGACTCTAATGCGTACATTGCTGAGTGTTTCTCTTGCCAGGACAAACCATGGTTAAAATGGAGGTTTGGTTTGTTTGTTTTTTTCCTAAAGGTATGTCCAAACAGTGACCTTTCACTGATCCTATTTAATCTAGGAAAAGGAAAGTTGAAAAGTAGAGGCAGAAGAAAAGTGTTTGAAGATATATGTAAGGCATTTAACCCTAACTAAAATAAAACACCTTAAGACAAATAAAAATGGGCTTTCTATTTAACTAAAATATATGGACATCTCCTCCCTGATGGAGAGGATGGGTATATCAGGACTCAGCTGGTGCTGATGCCATGCAGTTCAGGAGCACAGCTTCTCCTAAATCACCTGCTACCCCCGCCCAGTTCCACACCATGGTTGTCCTCTCTTCTGAGAGATGCAGCATTTGCCTGTGCAGCTGATATCACCACTTCCTCACTCCAAACCCATATTTTTCATTTGTTTAGAAGTTCCCAAAACTTTTTCCATGCCTTGAGTGTTGAAAATCCTAGCTGTCCCCTACCATTACACCTCATAGTTACCTTAAAGTTATATGGTCCCTGAGTGCACAAATGATAAAAGATATCCTTGAGTTAATGAGAAATTGTCTTGGAACAGAGGAGATGGGGAAAAGTTTTGAAGGCAGCTGCCTTGTACTGCTTATGTGCAAAGAAAAATTGATCACCAGAATAAATTACCCTGATTATAAAGCTGGCTCAAATCTCTTGGGTTAGAGAAGGTGTTGCTTCAGCTCATGAAGTTGCATTGTGTGGTCACGATATTGTTTTGCCTTGGAGTAGTTAGGTTTTTTCCATGACAGACTATTCACATGTACTTGCCTGTATTCTCTTTTGAGGAAAAGTGTTTTGGCACTTCAGGCAAAAGCAGTAGGATTTCTGCCAAGCAATGATTCCTATATTTCAGGCTGCACTGTCTGGTGGCTAGTTCTGATGCTGGCTACCATGGCACTGAGTTCTGGTTCAGAGGGAACAAGACTCTCCGAAAGGGCTGGGGTGAGGAACAAAGTATCTGTCTGTCACATAGATAACTTGTGATGAGAGGCAGGGTAAGAACTCCATGTCCCCAAGCTGATTTAGTCAAACTCCAGTGCTTAAGAGGAAGATGCTAGCATATTCTAAATTTCCTTCCCTTTTGAGTAGGTAGGCTCTCAGTTATCATTACAATCTCCTTTTTCTACTTCTTTCTCCTTCCACTTTGAGAAGTAATAGTATTCACTGACCTTAGTTACCTGCATACTCTGCAGACTGGGAGCTAAAACTGCATTCTTTTCCTGTAAGTCACTGATCCAGTCCTTCAGCTGAGAGGTGAGCAGAGTTTAGGAGCAAGTTTTGTCCAGTGTAATGTTTAAGAATTTACACTCCCAAAGGTGAAGGCCTTCACGTGGACTGGAGAGTGCTCAGTCAACTAAGGGGGCTAGTAAGATACACATCCTGGGGTTTGTCACATTGGTGTAAACTCTAGAACAGGACTCTCTGTACTGTTTTCATGCAGTGCTGAACTTTTAGCTCTGTGTTTGCAATATTAAACTAGTTATGTAAGTGTGCATTTCTGTATGCATCACTGCACAGTCAGTTATTCCTTTCACCAAACTTTCCTTCTGTTGTATTACTTTCTAAACATATTTCAAGGACTCTAAGGAACTTCTGGTTGGATCTAATTTAATATGGCTAACAAAAAGATCTGATGAAGGATATTTCCTTTTAAAGATGATTTGGTGCTTCCAAAGTATGTGCAAGAACATACGTGGATAGCTCTTAAAGATTCAGGAAATTATAAGGCTTTTCAAGTTAGCAACAGCCTGCCAAAAAAGATTAGACCACCAGAGACTAGTTTTTGAAATATATTCCTTACTGTGCCTGTGATTAGAGAAGAAGGAGTAGGAACATTGAAAAATAACTGTAACTGCTAGCATGTAGTTTTTATTCTTCTTTATTATTTTCAAAAGGATGTCAAATTATCTCTACTATACTACCAAAAGCTATTTGAAGCTCCTGAATGGTCTCATAATGCGTAATTAATGAGTTAGTACAGGAATAAATTCAGCTAGTGCATCAATTAATTAACTGGCCCATAAAATAATTTGCATTCAGAGGAGCAATATTTCCTTTTAAGGGATCTTTAGCTGCATTGCAGAATGATACTAAAATAGACATTTTAACTATCTGAGATCAGTTTCACCAAAAGTAAACTCAAAGAAAAAGAAGAAATTAAGTTTTAAAATAGTTGCTACTCAAATATTCCTTTGATTTATTAATGGATACAAAATTGTTTTAGGTCAGTGAAAAAGGAAAAAAAAGACTTTTTCCTCCTGTTCCTCCTTAAAGCAGTCTATGTCAGTTACTAGGTCCCAGTTGTACTAATCTGATGATCTGATACTTATGGAAATAATTAGAAGATCCCAGCTGCACTACCCATTACTAAATATCCTTGAAGTCAATATGCACTGTGTGTTTCCCTTTTTGATGTCATTCAGAAAAGCTTTTAATGAATTGCAAGTAAATTCTTACCATATGGCCAAGAGAGCAATCAGGAGGAGCTTTCAGGCAGTATCACTGGGAATGTGTCGGATTTTCTTTCTCCGTTTACATTGGATGCTATCCTATAACCGATAAAAAGACAATCTGAACACTTATCATTCATTTTTACACTTCCAAACCATTTGTATTGTAATACCATGGAATGCAACATTCTGAAATGTTGCATTATCTATAAACCTAATAAAAATGTATCTAAGCTCATAAATCAGTTATTTTTTGCTGGGATCTCAGAGATTTATGTATGTTTTAATCGAGAAAGCTATTATTGTCTCTTTTCCAGCCCCTGGCCCCAGCATGAACAACCTACACTGGAAATGGGATCCAGCGGATAGACTCAGATACCTACATTTATGTGACAACATGTCGATGTCTGCATATGGACTGCATGTCCAAATTCCCATTATAGCCAACAGGGGTCTAGTCAATAATGTAGACAACTATACTAAGATGAGCTGACCAGTTTCCTATTTCATTCTGTAGACTGGTTCTTCACTGACAAGGGGCTTGGACACCTTACAAGTAGTCCACCTAAAATGATGTATCTGAATATGAGAACTGTGTCCCACCTTGAATGGAAGCATACATCACAGGATTTCTGCTACTGTCATCCCAATATTCTCTAGAGGAAACTCTGTAAAGAAAATGGTTAAGGATGGTCTAAACTTTTAGTACGCATGCTCTTTGTTTAAATAACCCAAATCTATAATCCTTTCGGCTCTAGCATCCTCTTGAAATGTTGCACTGGAGGAATCACAGTAGTTTTAGTTGACATTCCCATGGAGACCAAAAAATTAAGTTAAGCTTCAGATAAGTGTTCCTCTTGCTGTCTGAGACTCAGTACGTAAGGTTCACTCTTTCAAAAAAAGAACATCTGACTTGGTTAAACTTGGCATTATAAAAAGCTGTACTATGGGTGTTTCCTTCTGCTGATTTTTATTTCATGTGCCAACATGTGTTTTGACAATAACATGAGTTTAAAGTAACCAACAGCACTGAGAAAAACACTTGTGATTTTGGTAAATATTATGGACTTGCACTTAGTGACTTGAGAAAAGTGATGTGATTTGTTGTGTAAATGGTCACAGATATGAAAAGAGAGTAGCTAAAATACACAATTAAAAAAAATAAATTCTTCTGTTTTGATGGTCTGTTTTATAAAAATCCAGGTATATTACTGTGTTGGATAAAATTTGCTGTCACTGAAGTCTTCAATAAAATGTCCTCATTGAAGAGAAAAGACTGCAGTATCACAGGCAAGACTTATTCTGCACATTAAGATGGACTTAATACAAGAAAACTTGAAAATTAAAATTATCTATATCAATATAGCATACTATTAACCACTGTAACTTCCAAAAAAGAGTTACTAATTGAGTAGAGAGTTAAGGAGGGAGGTATATCATGTTTTCCTTTGTTTCTAAGTATCACAGTGACAGCGTGAATGGTAGGAATGAGAAACAATGAAATATTTCTAAAATGCTGCTGATGACAGTCTCAGTATTTCTATGGCATTGAATAGAGTTCAGGTAATTTCCTGATGGTTGTCACCTTGGGAAGAAGGAATCTCTTCCTTTGGATTTCAGTAGGAAGAACACCTGGTACTAAATGCAGCCTGCGGAGAAATTTTCAAAATGTATTTAAAATTATTTGGTGGGCAAATTAAAAAAAAAAATCTTCCAAATGGCTAGATTATTTTTATACTCTTCAAAATACTATTCCCCAAAAGCTTTCCCAAAAATATTGCATAACAAAGATTCAAGGTAGCTTCTTTAAGATAGCATTTTAAATTTTGGGTACAGGGGAGACGTGTACACGGAAATTAAGGAGCGTTGTTGTATTGCCATTTGCTTTTATGTGCATATCCTGAATTAAACTAAATAGAAGTCCTTTCCCCAGAAGCCAGAAGGTTCACAAGAGAGGCAAATTGGACACCAATGTGGCTGATTCAACCTTGATTCAAGAAAGCTAATTGGGGAATTTAACTGAAACTCCACACAAAAGTTTCCTTATGTTATGTCCCTCATTCCTTTAAGTATATAACTACCCTGGGCTTATAACAGTGGGAACTTTGCTCTAAATCTTTTATAAAATACATGAGGATGTCTAGAAAGTTGTGATTTGTTCGATATTTTATTTCTTCTACCTCTATCTTGTGTGACCTTGAGCAGAAAATTTTCTCCTTCCATTTATTAAAAAAAAAAAAGGATTTTACTGAAGTTATTAAATATTTATGTATTTATGCGATGGAATTTATGAAATAAATCTTTTCTGATCCACAGAAGTGCTTTGAGAATACAAAGAAAGGGTGAAATGCCCATGTTCTACAGACAGAAAAGTCAGATATGTACCTGATACTAGACATCAGGCAGCAAAGGAAAAAAAAATCCAATAAAATATTATTTTCTTCAGAGAGGATGAACTGTGTGAGTTAAAGCTCTAAACTACAAATTTTTAATTGGGAATAGCAGTTGCCCACAGGACAGGATCTAGCATTTCTTTGGTATTAGCAAACATGTTAAAGTCAAGGTTAACTTTCCCATTTTGCAGGACAACTTATTACTGTGAGTCACACCTGTTCAGATTTTGCTGAATGTTATTATGCATGAAAGAAGCTGCTGACCTTTCTTAAGGAAGCACTGAATTGTTCCAGGCAGGTCAGGAAACCTTGGCAAATCTGGAAGGCTCCAGCAGGACGTACCTTTTCTTTAAAGCCCAGACATTCTGTAAAGCATCATGTATGCTGTAGACTGTGGAGGAGCTGCTATTGTGTTTTAGGAAAAAGTCACCTTCCATCCTTCATTTGCTCTCCCGCATGTTGCGTAATTTACTTAAAAGAGAGGAAAAATATCCCAGTAGCTGTTTCTTAGCTAAGTAACAACCCAAGCCGTGAGGAACATCGTGAGAAAAAGCTGAAGAAGTTGGTGAATTATCAGTATGCAGGGTCACGCACATGTACAGGCACACTCAGCCTGACTGCAGCAGCCAGCATTTGCGGGCTGGGCTCTAGCTGAAACACGTGATAAAAATGTGGAGGGCAATCTAATTAAAAACTTGATTTGCTGCACTGAGGCCATTCCTGTTTACCTCCCACTATAAAAGACCCTGTTTTGTGCCCTCTGTTTTGTGCTGTAAAGTAATAAACAACCCTATAGAAAGGCACTGTGGCAAACAGGGTACCTCCTGCTCTAATTCTCAGGGCTATTTTTTCTCCCCTCTGTCCTTGACCTCAAATAATTCCTCCTTTTTGCCACCACTGACCTCACCAGCTCTCTTAGGCACTACTGGCAAGGTTCAGCTGTGCTCATCCCTGCCATGTGCCTCTCAGAGGTCGCCAAGGACAGGTGCCCTGCTGCTGCACTGCATACCACAAGTGAGTAAAGGCAGTCAAAGTCTCAGCCTTGGCTCTATAAGAACTTGAAGAACAAACCAAAAAATCCCTGGGCATCAAAGGAAAATCCAGATGTTTCTGTCCCATCTCTGATCATGCTTAGTATTCACCCGTGACTCCCTCAGAGTGGGAACAATTTTGTTCTTGAAGCTGTTATTACTTAACACCCCTAAATTAGTAATATTTTGAGTTGGCTAATGACTCTCATCTGAGACTAAAGAGGTTTTGCAAGATTAACAATATTGACTGGATTTAAACTACTGAAGTAGCAAAACCTTCTGTCTCCCTCATTTTTTATAAAAAAAAATGGGAAGCAGTGTCTGAGTAGACAATCAGTTAATTTAGTCATAGTAAAGTAAACCTAGCCAAGACGTGCTGAGTGCTAGCACTGAGCTCCTGCTACAAAAACAGGCATTAAAATCCAGGAGACTTTGAAAAAAACATGATTTGAAATAGACAAGGGAAATGCTGGGATATGGTGTCCTTCTCACCACAAGGCCCTTCAGGATGTTATAGATGAGATAAAATTGGTGACTGGTTTGAGTAATTTTTAGTCTGACCTTTGCTACTAAATCTGATCTTCATTTAATGTGATGGTTATCAGAATCAAATTACACTTAAAATTCCTAGTAATAAGTTACTAGCAATAGACCACAAGTTTATGCCGTGGGAGGCAGATAACTAGATATAACCACTATCAGAAAGAGATAAAATGCCTTCGTCCACCAAAGGGACCATAAGTAGACAGGGGAAACACTACTGGTTTGTTGGAGGAGTGAGAAAATGCTGAAATAAGAACACAGTTCCTGTTACTCCTTATTGCTTAGGTTTGCAATCATGCAAGAGCCTCCGGTTGGTTACTGTTATTCTCTCCCCTGTGGATTGATTTTGTATGTGGGGAGCAGGAAGTTCCCTTGAGCCAGAGGGGAAACTTTAAGTCAAGTTTCTTAACTGCCTTATCTGTTTTACAACTGCCTTACAAAATGCACTATCACTGCTTATCAGAGGGCGGTTTATGTTTAATATTTTCAAAGAGATAAAAGGTTATGAACCAGGAACCTGGCCCTGACATTCATACAAGGTGACAGAAAGAGGGAGTGAGGTTCATTTCAGCTTACCTTTCAGCGTAGAAAAGCTGGTTTTTGCCATGCACATGAGCACTCAAAGCAAGACACTGTGATGAGTAGGACACATCTCTTTCTACTGTTAACTTATTAATCCAAACAAACATCACTGGCAGAGGGGCAGGGCAAGCTGCACAGATGCTTTGCTATGCAGAAGGCACGGTTGCCTTCATTCACAAGACAATATTTAGAAGGCAATCCTTGCTGGGTACAGCTCAGTAGATCTTGTATAGTACCAGGTTAATGTATACCAGCAGGCAGAGAGTGCAAAGAACAGTCTTCACATTGTGTTGGGTTTGCTCTGTTGGAAGTCAGCCCAGGGGAAGTACGGATACAGCACTGTGAGCAGAACAGTCTTTAACATCACAACAAGGCCATATAAGGATGCAAAAGGTGCAAAGGGATGTAAAAAACTTACAGGTGTAAGTTTTTTCTGTAACTCAGTTGTTTCCTTTTCAAGAAGAATTTTTAGACACTTTTCTAAACTTGTGTCCACCAGAGACCACAGTTTTAGCTGTCATAGGTATGGTCTTGTCCAGCGACAGGCAAAACAGCATGCTTTGCAAGGTGGGGAGATCAAGATTTTGGTTTTAAATTTTGGAAATTGGTATATTTTCTCAAAAATAAACCAAAACCTCCAAAGCTACTGAAGCCCAAAAAGCCGA
>VXAY01001666.1:7113-28694 GCA_013399855.1 Oxyruncus cristatus
CCTGGGAGAAGAGACCAACCCCCACCTGGCTACAACCTCCTCTCAGGGAGTTGTAGACAGCGATGAGGTCTCCCCTGAGCCTTCTCTTCTCCAGGCTAAACAACCCCAGCTCCTTCAGCCTCTCCTCACAGGACTTGTGCTCCAGTCCCTTCACCAGCCTCGTTGCTCTTCTCTGGACCTGCTCCAGCACCTCAATATCCTTCCTGAACTGAGGGGCCCAGAACTGGACACAGCACTCCAGGTGTGGCCTCACCAGTGCTGAGTACAGGGGCAGAATCACTTCCCTGTTCCTGCTGCCACACTGTTCCTGAGGCAGGCCAGGATGCCATTGGCCTTCTTGGCCACCTGGGCACACTGCTGGCTCATGTTCAGCTCCCTGTCAATCCAAACTCCCAGGTCCCTTCCTGCCTGGCTGCTCTCCAGCCACTCTGTGCCCAGCCTGTAGCGCTGCAGGGGGTTGGTGTGGCCAAAGGGCAGGACCCGGCACTTGGCCTTGTTGAACCTCATCCCGTTGGAATCAGCCCTACCTCATCCCATTGGAATCATTGCCTACCTCCCAAACACTTCTTTGCAAACTTTGATGCTTGAACTGTTCCAAAGAAAGACAACTGTCACGAGAACTCACTGTTTAGAATACTGGAGTTTAGTGTAAGTAGATCTTGACATTAGTTGATCAACTAGTCAATCTGTCCATTTAATTTGTAATGTAAACATCCAATGTAATTTTCCTCCATGGCATTTAGGAAATATTCTGCAATTGAGACTTTGCATATGCATTAAAATATGTGCATTTGTTGTTCCCTTTTGCTCATTTTAGGTACATACCGCTATGTGGAGTGTACTGGCAGGGGTGGGGAGGGGAAGAAAATAAAACAACCATAGCAGGCAGCAAGCAATGCTATTTTCATGAGGCTCAAGACTGAAATCTAAAGTGCATATAACTGTTAGGAGCAAAAACTGGAAGAAAACAGTGCAGAATCACAGGCTACAGACTCAGTTTTTGCCCAAGAAAAAGGCTATAATTATTTCTGGTCTCAACTGATAGCGTTACAAAAGTTATACTGGAAATATTTTGCCATGCCATGCTCTCTGTGGTACACAGAAATCTAATGAAGCTGGAAGTTTCTCCCAGACTTCCATCAATATAACACTGCAGACTGCCTAAAGACTTACATGGGCATCCCTGGCTAGGATGAATTTCAAATACTACTTATCATTGAGCATCTTCATTAGGTAGCAACAGGCAAACAGATGCAAAATTCACAGCAATTCTGTCCAAGACTTTTGAGACACATAACACGGGGAGAAGAGAAAAGGAGTTTACACAAAAAGCATTCTCAAGATTTAAATTGAACCAATACAAATTAAAGCAGACAAGATGGACAACTTTGGTTTTGGCAATACTGATACAGCAATTCCTCCTTGACAGAGATTTAACACTAGCTCACTACACCTATGAAACAGGCATTCACAATGTTATGCCCAAATACCAGATCACATCATAGCAATTAATTATTTAATGAATAACATACCCAAGCAATATTTGTTTAACTCCATGTTTCTAACTTGTAAACTGTGATAACAGCTCATTCTTTAAAGAGGTAATGGGAGGGCTTAGATCTTTTATCAAAGAATCAAGGAAATATTTCAAAATCAAACCTTTCCAATTAATCTTCAAGGAAAGTATATAACTATATTCACATACATACATGCTCCACTAAAAATAAACCAATCCAAGAAAAAGGCACTTAGTTGATCATTTATTACTTCTACAGAACTGGTTCCCTACAAAGTCATCCAGGCAGTGATTAAGTAATATTTTTGAGAAAATACAAATCTGCACAAAAATTATTAGACTTTTAAAAGTAAATCATTAATTCCAGGTTTTACTCTAAGTTAAGGGGGGAAAAAAGCCAAAACCTGTTTATACATTATTCCAAGGTTTCAAACCTATATACTTTTCCAAAATAAAAAACTGAAAAGGAAGTTTCTGCCCAAATGACTCTACCGGACTTACACAGATGTAAAGAAAGAGGTCAATGTGCAAAGCACCTCCATTCAAGGTTTATTCAGCATATCAACAGCCAGTTGTAAAAAACATGGCTAAAAACATAAGCTATGCTTTACTGGGTCAGCACAACATCCATCTCATTCAACCAAGCACTTCATTGTTGTTTCAGAGACACTATCCAAGCAGAGCAAACCATCCCTTCTGTGACCCACTCCTGTTCCACCACGCCTGCTGGAAGGTCCATCACTGACTCACCCTTCCAGTATCCCTGTTTTCCAGTAGTTCTGTCAAACTCTGCTTTAAACATGCTTGTCCCTTCTGCCCCACAACCTTCTACAGCAGCAAGTTCTAAAAAGTCATACTGCCCTTTGTTTAAAATACCTTCAATTGTTCATTTTAGAGTAATGTCCCACCACTTCTTACACTAGTTTCTGCACTGTGGGACTGCATGACTAGCTCTGTCCACATTAACAGAGAAGCACCAGAACCTAGACTGCCACAGGATTCTGGAATGGGGGTCTGCAGCCTCACTCATAAGGCTGTCTGGAGGAAGCCATGACAACATAACAGCAACTTCACTGCTCTCCAACAGTAGAGAGGACCTATGTCTCATGCACTATTCTTTAATGCTACACGCATTTACATTTGTTCTTTGTAGACAATTCACTCTGGAGGAGGTCCTTTATCAAATGCATGTGCTTTTCTCAAGGTTTTAAATTCTTGAGGTGAAGCGCTATCAGCTTTCTTTGAAAAGTGGTTTCTACAGGATGCAGAGGTAATGTAAGAGAGTAAAGTGTTTGAAAAAGACTGATAATTACATAATTTCTCTTCCCTTTTTAAAGTTTGAAGCCAGCCACCTCCAACTTTAAACAATATACAGAAACTTCATCATATATGCAATTTTCCCAGAAAGTTTGAAGTCCTTTTCCTTATGGTCTTGCTGAGATTTCAGTCCTGAAAACAACAGACCCAGATCTGCACAGAGGTGGGTGACACCTGCTGAAGAAAAATAGCACTCAAGGGAGTCTGAATTAGCTGCCCATTAGCAGCCCAACACTCCTTCCAGCAGAATGCAGGCCCTACACCTGCTGGAGAAAGGCAAGGTTGCCTTTCTCCAACCAAATCCTCACTGCTCTCCTTCATCCCAGTATCCCTAGGAATCAGTCACCCGTTCAGAGCAGTGGTTCATTCCCTCTCCTCCAACAGCAACAAACAGGGGTGCCTGTAGTCACTCCTCACTCATAAAATAGCAGCAGATCTCACATTTTCCATTTCATCACTTCTTTGCATTTTTGTTTCAGCACCTTCATTTCTCCACTGCACATGCATCTGTATCACGGAAAAGCAATTAGAAGACAGATGGACAGTCTACTAAGACAATCGTTACTCCAAACACTGGAAAACTTGTCTTTTTCATCCTCATCTCACTGGCCAACCAACACTTTGTTCTGTGTGGGAAAATACCATACAAAGGAAATGTCTGAAAGCAGCAAAGGACTATGTGCATCATGAAAGCTCAGTGTTTGTCAATGGCTATTTTTCTTCTTTGTTGAATGACCTGGCCTTGACTTCTCTGCAGCTACAACACTGCTTTTATTACACAAAGATTGGAACTCCCACCACATATTCAGAGCTAGTCTAGCTGAAGACTAGAATTCACATATTGAAATAACAGGGGGGAAAGGCTATTTCTGAACATACTTGGTTTACTCTGTTCACAGAAAACACTGAAGAGCATAACAAAAATTTAAAAGTTAAAATTCAGAGACATCACATCTACCCTTGAATTGCTGTCAGCTAAAGCTTATTTTTTTCCCAAAAATCATCCTCTCCCTAGAATCTCTAATCAAATCTCTTCCCACTGCAGATGAATCTTGCAGGTACACGAACACACTGAGCAAAGTATACACTTCTATGCATGTTTCCTCCCTCTGTCTCAATAGTCCCTAATGAACCAGTCTACAAAACCAACAAATGACCAAAGGACTGCAGCAATGTACAACGTAACCCTCCTGTGACATGCCGCACCTAGTTACAAGCCCAAATACCAAAGATCTACCAAGAGTTTTATCTTGTAGAAATTTCTGTTGTAGTAAGAACCAGATATCAGAAACAAACAAACTAATAATAATAATAAATATAATAAAATAAAGTAAATAAAAATTAAAAAATAAAAATAATAATAATAATAAAAAAATCTACTAAGGAAAGAACCAGGAAATTTATCGAAATCTATAAAGAACGAGGAGAAAGAGAAGTAGAAGCAAAACAGGTCAGACCAGGGCTAGAAAAAGGACAGACAGCAGCAGCTGTGTGCCAGAACACTGGCTAGAAAAAAATAGCTGAGAGGGATGAAGATGCATGTCACTACATCAGCCACTAAGAAACAGAGGAAATATTACAAATGCAGTGAACAATGTTACCCATTTCATACAGGCTCACAGCTTGAGTTTTCTCTCTTACCCTCATAATCCTGCTTGAGGCAGATGTGCTACACTAATACATACTCCATTTAGCACTTCAGGTTCACGCAGATACTGTGTACAGCACAGAAATGCTACCTTTTAGATAGATCTTTCAGATATATCTTTTTCCCCCCACTGTCTTCCAGAGAAAGTCAGCATCCAGGCTAGAAACACACAGCAGTAAGGAAGCGCACAGTTGCACAGTTTATATTTATATATATGTGCATTTAGCAGTTGCTATACTAAGGAAGCATGAAAACTGAAAGTTCATTTATCAGGAAAGTCATCAGTCAGATGACATCTTCAAAAAGTAGAAAATAACAAGCTTTCCAAGTATGCATGCAAACCTCATTAAAGGTATTCAGAAGGATGAAAAATGTCAACCTCAATTCAGTTTTCTGCTGTCCCCACACATATCCTTATTTAATTACTTTATTTTAACCAAAAGTATCTGTGTGGCTCATAGGACCTACTGGCAATGACAGTATTAGTGACTGCACGAAGCCTACCTGCACACTGTCCTTAGAAACACTAAGCAAGGAACAGAGCGCAGACCAGCATCTGTGGCCACAACATCTTCCTTCAACACCTATGCTCTCCACACCAAAGCAGGTACTTCAGTCTATTCCTCTAGGCCAGAAGCAATGGTATTCCAAGCACTTCTGTTTCACTATGGAAACAGCTCTAGTTCAACAAGCAAGCCCATACAGAATACCATCTGCACTAAAAATAGTAACTCATATAGAAAACAATACTCTGTGTTTATGCATGGAATTATGTCTGTATGTTTCCTCTTTTATAAATTTATCTTACTGTATGTAATTAAGACTGTTCCAAACAGTAATCTAAACCATCATATTTTATGTAACAGCTTTTTAAAAGCACATTTTTTGCATTTCAGAAAACCTGAGGATTCAAAATTTTTAGCTCACAAAATTTTGTATTAGGTAATTTAAGAAGTAGAAGAGAACCTCATGTGGAACATAAAAACCTTTATTGTCCACTTTTAGGTAGAACTTAATTTCTTTCATAACATCTAGTTTTACTTTTTGCTGCTGTTTTACTTCAACAGTTTCTTCCATCAAGTAATAATCAACCATTTTCAGGAAATAGAACCAAACAGCCTTCTACAAAATTTTTTATAGGATCATATAAGTGCCACTCCAAAAATCAAAAATGTTTACTCAACAATCCTGCTCCAGGATCTAATTTCATTACTTTCATCGGAGAGCAGACAACTTGTGGTTAGCCGTTTATTTTGTATTTTTTCCTGGTGTTCCTGTGTGGTCTTGTCAGATGAGTCTTTGAAAACACAAGCTGATGAAAAACACTCTACTCGCAACTGTAGATTATGCATACCTTCTATTTATTCTCCTTTGAGATTAAAAGATTAGTGGTACCGACCACTCTGAACACATCTCTCAAAGTGTTTCATGTCATTTATAACAGTATATTGAACCAGAAAGTCTCAATCGCTACTAACCACAGATAATATTGTACAGAGCCCTAAGCCCTAACAGACAAATCAGAGGAAACAGAGAGAGTAAAGGCTAGTACTAGGTAGGTTTGTATTTTTACTGAAGAACATGAACCACACACACAAAACACCCAAACAAATAAAAAACAGTAAGCAATGATGTTAAAACTTCCTGGTTAAAACTGTTATTCATATTACAACAACCCTTTTGTGATGCACAACTATTTTTAAAAATGCTAAGAAGGAACAAAAGTTAGCCTGATGGCAACAGACACGCTGCTCACTGTGGCAAACAGCAAAATAAGGCTCCTCTCCTGATTCTCCCACGGCTTCCAGCTCTAAACCGCTCTTCCCATTCTGGTACCTAAGTCAGTACTATGAAAAGTAGGCTGTTCAGGCTCCAGCAGACATGCCAAGCACAAGATGTACTTACACTTTGCCATACAGAAAGAGAAAGCACTTGCCATGTCAGATTCAGCCTTTACCTTTATTTGAGAGAGTAAATGTATTAAATTATATGATGTTCAGTACACATACACATTCTGATGTTTGGTCTGCAACTCAGAGTAAGAAAAATTTAGCAGCAAAGTGTACCATGTTATGGTAAAAGAATGCATCAATAGCAACCTAATCACCAAAATTATACCTATTTCTGCAGAACCTCAGATTTATATACCTAAAAAAATTTGAATGTTGTTAACCTTAATTCAGCTTTATTATTCTAACCATATTCACAGTCACTTCATCACAGACTGGAGGGAGGAAAACACCCTTGGCCTGCCTGTCCAAGCGGTCTCCACCTTTTCAGTTAGCTAAATTCAAATATTAACCTCTAGCAGAAATACAAGATAATAGCCATCTTGAAAAATTACATAAATTTGGGTCACTGACTAGTGCAGGCTCCAAACAACGGGGAGCACTGTATGCTACCACCCAGTCAGGAAAGATTTGTTGCTACTGGCCTGAGGCTTGGAACTTTAATTCCTCTCCTCTGCCATACAAATGAACCATGATAATGTAAAATGGCATAAGCACAAGGATCACATTCAGCTACAAGACCAAAAGCTCTTGTGGAAATGGAAATCAAACACAACAGACATTTATAAAGTTATTATACAGTGCCTGCTCTGTAGCTGATTAACTTGGTCACTTACCCAAGGACAAATAGTTAAACTATTACATAAAGACAAACTATTACATTAAACACAACTGTTACTTAACTCAACTGACCTGCTCCTTCCTTTTGGTTCAAAAAACCAATGCACTTTAAATTTCCAAATAACTATCCTAGTTATTTCCCTGGCACTAAAATCAGAATCTCTTATCACAGCAAGTAAAGAAAAGCTCACTAAAACATACGCTTAACTTGATTTTCATGATCCTTTTTAAAGGACCAATGAATCCACTTGAAATACTAAATTTAAATTCTTCCCTCTAACAACCATGAAGCTCCACAAACCCTTATTCTTCTTATTTCCAATCTCATCAGTATCACTTCATTAGGGTTCTCCAGTTTCCATTCACATCTGTTGCACCAAGGTTACTTTCATATCGTCACACTGGAAAATACTCTGTTTTTTCACTCTTCTCTCAGAACAACAGTTTCCTTCAAAGCCTTCATAATTTTTACTTTGTCATAGTTTAGACTTTCTTGCACTTTTAGAGGATTTTATTCATTATAACAGCAGTTATTATTCCTTCTGCCCTATAGAAAAAAAAAAGAAACCATTCCAAGAAGAGATTCTTCAAATAAAGTCATTTTCTAGATCACAGCAATTTACAAAAGCAACAGTCCCATGATACACTTGCCAAAAGCTGAAAGAATTTAATGGAATTGAAAAACAAAATATATGTTAGACTAGAGAAGCCTTATTCCAAAGTCTTAGCTAGTTCTAACATCCAATTGTTTCAGCATCTTCTTATTACAGAGTACGTCATGCAGCGTATCAATATTGCTGTTTAAATCAAATAAAACTTCTGACGTATCTTCACTGCTTGGACATGTTTGTTTGCAGGTCTGTTGATAAGGTCAATCTACAGACTTTTATAAATGTTGGGAGGAGAAAGCACAAACACTGTTTTTTCAAGACTTGAGGTGTGTCTGTGAACATCTATTAATGAAGAAATAATCTATTAATAAAGAGGTAATCTTTCAAAAGAAAGCTACCAAGTCTCAGTCTAGCCAAAAGTAGGTATTCATCACTCAACAGATTTCACTCAAATGCCAGGATGGTCAGAAGTTTTGCTCTTTCAGGATCTTCAGTCTGGCAAAGTAGGCTTCTTAACAATAGCAAGCCATTTGACAAACCAAGCAACTAAGAACAAGCAGTGATACTGCAGCATTGGGAAAACACCACCTCCAAGTGTACAGTTAGCTACTCACGATTTGTATGTTGAATTTTCAGTATTATGTGACTTCCTTTGTATGCAGTTTAGGGCAGAAGAATCTGTAAAATTTTTCAACTGTCACTGTATGTCAGTGTAGCCCTTGCCCTTTCCTTTACAGCAAATGTACAACTTACAGACAAGAACCCACTTTTCTACAAACACATAAAACCTTATTGACCATAGTCAGAATACACACTGTTCTCCCAAGCAAGAGTGTACAGAAGAGAAACAGAAAAAAGAGAGAAAAGAAATGCCTCTTGCTAATGTTCTTTCAGCAAAGATTTATAATCCCTTAATGTTGCCAAACAAACCTACTACCTCCAGCCAAAGAGAGCTTACGGATTGTATACTTGTTTTATTTGTTAATTTTCACTACACACCAGGCTTTAAGGCAGTAAAATTTTTCATAAGCTAAAACCCTCAGCAGTAGAGAAATCACAAGGAATTCACAGATGTGATTACCTTCTTCCAAGTTAAAAACATTACTTCAGAAACATCAGCATATAAAGTAGGTTGAATTGCTGAGGAATGAACATACCTCAGTTTGTCCACCAGCCAACTCTCCAGACAACCTGTTGTCAGCCTGTTTTAAACAAAGGGTTGCTTTAATTAGTGAAATATTACTAACTGACAGGACAAATTCCAAAAATACTTCACTACAATTAGAAAACTTCCCCCTCTCCCCCATTAAAACAATTTTTAAATAGCACTTAACCCTTACAGAGCCACATGGGTAAGCTCTAAGTATATCCATTTTTCCTCTGTACATCAAAAACATAGTTAAGTGAGCAATAAAAATGTTTACCAATGCATCTGAGAAAGCTTACTGATATTATTACCAGAGGATTATGGTAACTATTTATTTCAGACCTGTATCAGACCCTGTTAGGACTGAAGGGAGCAGAGGGGAGGGCTGTGGCCCTCACCATATGCCCCCAAGACTACAACCTGTCCCTGCAAAGTCCCCCACAGAGCCAAGAGCACACTGTGCTTACACATCATAGAAACTTGAACTGTTTAAATCAAAATTTACTGCTGATAGAACAGGTACTAAGACATCAATACCAGTGCATATATTTTTAAACAAAGAAATACCGTTTTGCAACCAAATAAAGGATGGAGTTAAGTATTTTTTCTTAGAATAAGTGATAAAATCCTTTAAAGTTAAGCCAAACCCAACTCTGCAATTCAGTAACCTGAACTACTGTACTCTATACACTCAACTAGGACAAATTAATCTTTTCCATGCAAAACATACACATAAACACAAGCTATTAATTGTATAATACCTATAGCACAACCTACAGATGCCCTTTTTTGTTCTTACTGCTTGCATGTGCTGCGAGTACAGACAGATGCCTTCAGACTAAATGAAATGTCTTGTCATAATGACACTTTGCAGAATATTTACTATCTTTCTATTACTCTGCCTCTTGGAGGACGGCTGTGTCTAACTGTCTCTCTGAGACTGAATGGAGTCATGTGAGTGTGTTCTGGGAAAAGGAGAAAACCTCTTACAGACTTCTTTGTTTATGTGAGGTATTCTCCAAACATCAGGCTCCCTGAACTGAGATTAAGATTTCATCCATGCAACTTGGTGGCCCAGTGAGTCAGTCTCAGGAAAGCAAGGTGATCCTGCAAGGTCATCTAAGTGAAAATTTCCAGCAGAATCAGACTACGTGGAAGTTGACACTTACAGTTGTCCAACTCATACCATCATTTCCAAGCATTACATCCAACATGAGTTTGTACAGCTCATAATCTACTGAAGTGATTACTTCCATCGTGACCTATGCTAAGAGTTCCTCTTTACCGTTGACTGATCTGAATATAAAGGCAAATACTTCCACCAAGCCAGCAACATACCATCATCCTCCAAGGACCTCCAGAGGCCCTCATATAGTAAGTCCCAATATCTAACACAATTCTCAAATAAATTATAATTTTTGCAAGTATTGCACAGTTAATTGTCTTTAACTCACCCAACTTTCTTTAGTCATTAGCTTCTTTTCTTCAAGAGACATTTGTTAAGAAAGCAATTCTATTACTAGAAACCACTTCTGGCATCTGCAAAATGCGAGGATTTGCCAATTTTTTAATTTTTAACACTGCCATATCACCCAAGATTTCTCAAACATAATTAAACACCCTGTGTTTTACTTGGTTTACTCAAATTTAAGCTCAAATACACAATCTCCTGCTAGCAGAGGCCCAGCCACCAGCAGCTGACAAGGAGTCTCCATGAGTTCAGGATTCAATTGCCCCGCTTCTTTTAAAAAGGCCTCTGTGATGTGGGTGAGAAGAATCCTTATATTGTTTCCCTAGGACCCCAAAGCAGCCAGAATGAGCCAGCAACTACAAAAGCATCAAGGCAACTCATCTAATCAAACTGAGGAGAGACTGCAATTATTCATCCTAAAACGTGGCCTTTGTAAAACACGTCTCTGAACAAAATTCTGTGAGATCTTAAAATAACCAAAGAGAGATCTGTAACACTTTCACTCCAAAGCACACTCCTAAAATCCTCAAATGTAGAAGCAACACAGGAAAAAATTCCACTAAGTAAATACTACAAGCTTATGCCAGCACTGACTTTTATGTGCTGCTAGTTCCTATCTTAATCAAGAAATAAAATGTTCACTTGTGGCATGATATACCCTCACAGAGATTAAAAGTTCCAAATGACATCTATGCACATACAAACCCTTCCAAAGCATCTTCTGGGGTGGGAGAAGTAGATCAACTATCTCTGTAACCTGACGAGTGTTATCTTACCTGCAGAATAAGCACCCAGGAAGAATTCTGAGAAAATACAGTGTGAAGAAAATCCTGATACTTTTGGAAAATCTTGACTTTAAAGAGCAACTTGAGAGGAGGCAGGGCAACAGAAGTTCAACAGAAAACAAGTTCAATAATCTTTAAAAAGTTTGGCTGAGAAACAGGTATTTGATATCACCAAACCCTTGTCTACTTTAAGGTTACTTAAGTATATATATTCATATACTTAAATATATATCATCATTCCTATTTAAGACGTCTGAAGTTGAAATAAACAAGAAGAACTAATTATGTTCATAAGAGTGAACTATTGTGGATTGACAATAAAGAAAATTTTCCTAAACTCACTGACACTTCTATGTAGCACCCACATCCTACAGACAACCACAACATTATACACTGAGACATATGGGAGGCTTTGAGTGATACTGAGCAGTTTTACTTCCCTCATCCTGCAGGATACATGACTTGTTCTGAATGCAAACTCAGATGGATTAGTGTCGATTTCTTCAAATATCATAGATTAGGAGTTGTACAGCCTTGCTTCCCATCTCTTTTTATTTCCTTCCATCTGCTTTTTCTTGAATTCCCTCTATCTAGTCTGGAACTCCATCTCAGCAGACAGAGAAATGTCTCCCTGCAGGCAAGCATGAACAATCTCTCCCCAGTTACAGAGTCATGTGTGGGCTATGAGCAATTTTGCAAACATAAAAGGAAGGAGGGAATTTGCTACCCATACATTAACAAGCTAAAACAAGCCAACCTGCAGATGGAAAGGATCAAAGCGTCTGTTTAAGTCACCTTAAAATTAATTCCCTCCAGGAATGTTCACCACCTCCCCCCATTCACACTATGTCCCCCCAGTCCCTCCCAGAGCAAAAAGTCAAACTCTTTTAAACTAATACGATACTCCCCATAATACACACATCCTTCATGTCTCTTTGAAGGACTATGTTCCTCCCCCTTCCCTCTCTATCCCCAGACATGTACATGCAGAGAGCTGACAGTTTTTTCCCTGTTGTCTATCAAACATGACATTATGCTTCACCAAAACGATTCAATGCACGTTCAGGGTGGAAATGGCACCTGCAATACAAAAGAGTCATTTTTCATGTCTGTCATTTCCCAATGCTAAAATAGCAAAAGCAATATTTACCATCTCTTAACACAGATTCTTTGAAGCAAATTTGCTTTATAAAAAGGAAAAAGGGAAAGTGAGAAGCTAAATATATTAGGAAAAGCAAATACAAACATTAAGAGAGGTGGTTCTTCTAGTATTTCCACAATTTTATTCACATTTGAGCTGCCACTGCTCAAGTGCATTTTACACAATACCTCAGATGTCAAAACCTCCTACATCTTTCTCTTAGGCAAGCTGAAAACTATCATGATTTAGAGAAGGCCTGCAAAAAGATTCTTGTTCGGCTAAACTATGGACAAAACAGCTACTTCTTCCAAAAGAAGTCTAGTTGTTAACATGAATAACCCAGTTTCATTCCTACAGAAGCATCAAAATTCCCATTTTTCACAAAAAGTGTCAGAAACAGGATACTAGCTGCTGTGGTTGGTTAGAGCTAGAGTAAAATCAATACATCAAATTCTCACCACATCACGACACAGGCTGGATTAAGGAAGCAATGGTTCCTGTGAGTTTACAAGCAAACCTATCCTGCTATCACTCGTGTTACATCCATCAGCTTCACTATACCAAAGAGTGTGTAATTCAGAAAATCACCACATTTCTTCATTAATTAATTGATCCAGCTACACCTGAAATACTTCATTACATCAGCCATACCACACTGAAGTTGTACTTAATCTTCATCTGAGCAAAACACTGTTTCAGAAAGTGCAGGAGAACTTCAGTTCTGAATCCAGTAAGTCCATTACTTGAACTGAAATTCCCAAATCTATTACCACACACAGCAAATTTCACGGCCATAGTAAACGGATAGAACTGGTGACCAATTTGGTGTCATTAAGAAATAAATGGAGTAAGCTCACCACTTTTGAGAACTGTGAAAACATAGTTCATGACTCACAGGAAAACCTTGATTTGCTCTGCATACATGCTTCATCTCTCTCACCACTTCAAGTATAATAAAGTGAAAAATCATGCCTGCTTCAACATTTCAACTGTTGTGAAATGTTTTTCCTTCTCTGCTCTGTGGGTCTTTGGAGCACTACAACTAACTACAATAGCACCCACATGGGTAAGCCAAAGGAAGTAAACTGAACTACCCAAAAATGTTAATACACCAATGCTCCCTCTACGCACACTGCACAAGAAGCATCCTCCTCCCACAGCAGCAACACCCATAGCCCTGCTCTAAGCACTGGATGCACAGTTCCACCTAGTTAAGCAACATCAGACATCACCACGCAAATGCCACCTGAGTAACTGAAGTTGCTTTGCAAGATGTAGGAACAATTATTCCATCCCAAAAGACAGAAAATGTATTCAAGAAGGCCAAGCGTCAAACTCCCTCCCTGCATATCATTCTCTCTTCCTGCATATCAGTTTATATTTCAAGCTATGTTACTGATGACTATATCAGTATGAGTCAGAAACAGTGAGAACATGTGACAATAAAGTCTGCTTTGCTTGAATTTCAGTCCTGTGCTCCACACATTAGTCGCCACATTCTCTGAAAACAAAATAAAACCCAATCAAAAAAATCTATTGAAAGGAAGGAAAGCATTTTCTTCCAGCTCAACCTAACCACATTTTCTGTATTAAGCAAAATTACTATGTTTTCACAAAATCTTATACCTGCAGGGAAAGCAGTTTCACTCAAAAGCACACAGATAAGGTACTAACCAGTGCAACTGGGTGTTGATATGAAGTGTTAATTCATTAAAGTAGAGGCCTTCCTCTTCACAAATGAGCACCAGCCATCAGAAAACAATTCTCAAAGATGCTTCTGATTATTCGCCAGTTCCTTCTAGCCCCATGTGATCTTGCACCACATGATCACAGACCATTTTGATACTATTATCTTAAACTAGACTATGAATCAACATATCAGTCCTGGTTTTCCCCAGAGGTACTGTTCTGTACTTGCTGATTTGAGATATCACAGCTGAACACAGCCACTCTTTCCCAATTAGCTTCCAAATCTTCTTTCTTAGGAACTGTTACACCATCTCGTGCAGACCACAATGAAAGCTGGAGTGCCTCATCAAGCAGTCTCTAGCTTTCGGGAAAGGTCAGCTTGATGACACAATTTATGAACCTAACTGTACAAAAAAAAGGGCTATTACCTTTTCAGAACACAATGAGAATCTGCATTTCAAAATAAAGCTGAGTAATAGCATGTACACAAACAGGAAACAGTCAAAGTGTTTCAGTTACATAGAAATAAAAAGCTAAAACTGCATTTATTAAAATTAGTTTTCTTCAAAGTACCTTTGCACAGCAGAGAAAGCAGATATTTAACAAAAGAATATTCCCAGCTTAAGCCAAAAGATTTTGACATGCTACTCTTGCCCTTCCTGTGCAATAGAGTTTTAGCTGCCTGCTGGAATAACTCTTCTAGAGATTCATTTCCTAGACAGAACTACAAATTCCTTGATGCACTTCATCAACTCTAACAATAAAACAACTGTGCTTCAGCAAAGCCACTCCTTGGAGTAAAGTCCAGTGCTTACCAAGGTGGAGAAGGGGGGAGAAAATATCACAAATTAAGCACATTCCATGAAGCAGAACAGAAATAAAAGCAAAATATTAGACTGCAAATGCAAAATTTTTAAGCTTCAAAAGGCAAAGAACTCTACGGAAAAAAGTGTCCAGCCAGAACTAAACTTATTTCCTGTCCTGCCCCATCATTAAGCACCTTGAAACACATAAGTAATTTAATACAGACAGACAAATCTTAACACCAGATTCAAGCTTACACATTTAAGTATGCGTCTGGACAGAAGGCAGACAAAGGAGTGGCAGGACAGCACCAAAATATTTCATGTAACCACAGTATATAAGACAGAAAGAAGTAAGTAAAATAATATTGGCATCCATAAAATACTGCAGAACATGAAAAGCTCTCCAAATAACAAAGAACTGGAATTAATTTCAGCAAAGCCACTGCTGAATATCTGCTGAAAGGGACGCCTGCAAGGTTACAAAAAGCACAAAACATGCACAAAACTCCTCTGAAAACAACTACAGAATTACTGTCAGTTCTTTCTTTCCACAGTCATAACCTATAAAGAAGGCGTGTAAGACTTGCCCATATCTACTTGCTATATTTCACTTACGGATTGAGGAAGCACTTCTAAAATGTGCATGTTTCTGATATTTGAAAAACACAATTTTTCTTTCAACAAGCTGTAATCAAAGGGTAAGAGCAGCTAACATAGAATAGCAGGGTTTTTTAGACACTTATAATCTTGCAGCTCAAAAAAAATCCAGTATTTGGGCTAGACAGGAGATAGCAGACAGGAATGTTAAGAAACAGGCTAATAATCTCAGTGGTTCAACTGAAATCTACTAATCTAAATATTTATTACTTAAAATCCAATCTGCTACTAAAAACACACATCCTCCTCCAGAGTTTGATCTTAAACACCTTAACTTACTGAAACTGCCACTGGAAATGCCAGGTTTCCCAGAACCTGCAGTAAGAGGTCATAAATTGTACTTGACTTTTCATCTTCTAAATTAAATCCACCTCAGCTAAAAACAAAAATAATCCTAAAAGCTAAGTGCGGCTGATAGCTGCAAGAATAAATGAATGACCGCAAAAAAAAAGACAGCACTCCTCAGGAAAGACTTAATTAAATACTTTATGATCATAAGGAAGTGTTTTCAGAAGTTTTTCAAACTCAAATCAAGTTGACTACATGCTAAAATCAACATAATTAATTTAATCATAGACCTAGGCTCTCTCTTATTGACCACTGCAACAGACTACAAGTTTATGACCTAAGATCAGGTAACAACTCCTTCATCAAAACCAAAGGGAACGGTTTGTTACCAAAATCCAGGCAGCTAAAGTTTCTTCATGTACATATAATAAATAAAAGACTGGCAGATTACTCATAATCTGGCAGACGTACAATGTCAACAATTTGTTAAAAATTACATTTCAATTGCAAACACTACAGAAAGGCTCAGATCCACTGGGTAAACAAAACCTAACACGTATATTCAGGAAATCAGGTGTTCCAGAAGTACAAATACACAATGCCCACAAAGATATTCTCTGCTCTCACAGCTACTATTTCCAGGACTGCTAGGAAAGTATCCTGTAAAAAGTCACTATCATCCATCAGTCATTAAAGCTAGACAAAACAAAACCTTGCTTGCACACAAGCTGTATTTCAAAACAGAAGTCTGGATGCACACAAGCTGTGTTTCCATTACTGACGCATTTACAACTAGTGGAAAAGTCATACAAGGCTGTGGAACACAGATTATGTCTCCCTCTTCGCTAGCTCCATGAAAGGCAGAAAACAAGGATGCCCACCATGTGGTACAGAACCTAACACTGCTAAAGGTAGGGGTTACGAACCACCCCACCTCTGGGAAAAAAACTCTCACAGGAGTAACTTCTTAGCTTGGGCTTGGTATCAAACAGCCAAGAATGCTTGAGCTACACCCGGACAGAGCACATCTCAGTCTCTCCTGGTATAACAATTATACTTCATACTAAAGCACTAAGGCAGGAAGAGGAGTGTCTGCACGCACAGCATATAAAGGGGTAAGACCACAGGACCCCTAAGCCAGTACACTCTCCTCTGATGTGGAAGGTTCAGTCAGCTTTAAGCTCCTTCTCTCCTTTGCTTCCAGATTGCAGATGAGCACCCCAAGCACAGTGCTATGGTATCTGCCTCTTCCTGGCTCTGTGAATACTGGATTATTTACCACAATTCCAATGCCAGTTTTTCCCACTTCCCAGTGGGTTCCCTCAATTCCACCTTTCCTACTAACTACCAACTTACCCGCCTGATAGCAACAAGCCATCTCCACTGGCCACCACAACCCAGCTGCTGCACTGAAATAGGAAAATTTAAACTAGCTGTGTCAGAGGACTGAGCTACCAACACTACAGCTGCAGAGGACTGGAGAAAGAGTGTACATAGTCACTTCTGCCCTCGCAAGAAGCAACAGCAGCAATGTGACACTGACCGGAAGGCTGAAAGGAGATGCAGAACACAGCACACAGCTGTCTGGAACCTCCCCATCACCTATAGAGGAAAGATGGCAACCAAATGGCACTGTCCCCTGGGTCACTTTCAACCGCACCAACCTGCTGAATCACTCAAACGGATAGACAGAATCCTGATGGCAAAGAAAAAAAACGCCTCAAAACACATTGAGATTAATAAGGATGATTAGGACACAAAAGTGCCCTACTTTGGCAATCAAGAAGTCTTGCAAAAACCTGAAGTTTTTGTCTGAGATATTTTCATGCTGAAAGACAGAAGGTGCAACTTGCTTTATCTTTTTTATTGGCACAAAGAAACACAGAGAGAAAATATTTCAGCAGAGGCCCTGGTATCCAGCAAGACAACATTACACAAAGAGCCTTCGTCAAATTACACACTAGTAGCTTCTTTTTACCTTATCTTCTCCAAAGAATTTTAGTAGTACTAGCTGCAGAAAAACAACAAGTACACAAACACCTATGGAAGAAGGAAGGCAACCCATTTTACTTCAACTAAAAAGGCAGCTGTAAATACACTTCTTATATTGAACAGTGAGAATGTGCTTACAAAACATAGAGCCTGAGAAATGGTATGCAAGGGGTAAGAAGGCAGGATGGTACACTGAAAATTTTATATATGGTCTAATGCACATGCTTCCCTGTATTGAAAAAAGATCAAACTCATATCACAGGATTCCATAGTTTCCCCCAACTAAAATTATCTCCTTCAAGAAAAACAATAATACAGCATTTTAACTGAAAGGAAAATCATGTATCTGCGAGTTAAAGTCAAAATCACTCACTTTTTCACTCTGCAAGCATACAGCTTTGAACAAACAGAGAGGCAAAAAGATGACCTCTAGTCCACTTTTTTTTTATTTTATTTATGTGGTTAAGGCTTAAAAGAGATCACCACCAAAGCTTTTGGTTTTTTTCAGTAAATTAATGCAAGACTGAAAGGTTAAATTGAACTGAACTCTAGAGGTTTTTCCTGAATACATAAAACCCAATAGAGTGCTCTCTAAACATTACCATTCTTTTTCTCATTCCCCGAAATAACAAATACATTCCTGAATGGATTAACATCCTTTTTCTGCCATCCCCAAAGCTAAGGGAGTATCTGTGTAGCAAAAGGAACTACGAAGAGGTAACAACAGCATCTTCCCTTCCTCTGTCTCTGAGGCTGCTTAATTTCCTCAGATGGTTTTCAGTGGAGGCACACTGAAAGCAGGCTGCATCAACACATCCGTCCATTAGATTACTGCAGATCAATCTGCCACTTTATGCCTGAAGCAATGTATTATCTCAATTCTGTTATCACACAGGTCTGTACCCACAGGGTAATTAGATAGTAGCACAGTAGGGTTGGAGGGAAGAAAAAGAAAGAAGTGAACACCTAGTCCCTGTGAAGCAAGGCAATGTTAGTTTCCTATCACTGGAAACACAACAGATCCTGCAGGCTATGAAAATTCTACCTTAATATATCAAGCACAGAACAGCTATACCCTTTTCCAGAGCTTAACAAGTCCTGAGTATGCAAGTCCAGTTATATTCTTAAGCTGTGCAAAAAAACAGCAATTCCAGAAGCAGAGTTAATAGTGGGATACATCAGTACAGAAGACTACCGGATTAAGAGGGGAAAAAGCATAAGGGGGCACTTTCATGCATCACCATTATCATTGCAGACTCCCTTACACTGCCATAAAGAAAAGCTTCAGTCTTTCATTTATCAGAAGTAGCTTATGTTTATTCTGCCAGCCCAAGCACTGCACTAAAGGATTAATTTTAAAAGCCAAAATTAATGCATGAAGTCAGTGCTAAAGGGTGCTGCAAGGAGGAACGCAGCAGACTACTCTATCCCCAGGTGCATAATATCATATTGCAGGCTATTTTTCTGAAATGTAATTTTTATTCATCCAGTGGCAGGCCTCACTTTGGGGACACTGGCCTGCCAAAACTTTAATAGCTTTGACATTTCCTGGATGGTTGCTTTCCCACCCCTCACTAAAATAATTTGCTGCTAAACACCACAAATACTTACATATAAATCCCTTTTGTGTAAGAAAAAACTAAGAGGGACCAAACTGACTTTAAGGGAGGCTATACAGTCACCTGGCTTGTTTCTTGCCTTCCAGCCACAAAGGTACTAAGGCCGGGAGAAACACCAACACAACAAAAAATCCAAAACCCAGCCCAATCAAAGCAAACAAAAAACCCCACCAAAAAACCAAACCCCAACAAATAAACAAACAAAAAAGGCTGAACCATTAAGTCATTCCCTGCCCCCCACTCCCATCACACACATCTTCCTTCATAGATGAAGAATCTTCATCAAGAGGGATTTTCCCAGAGAAAGTTCCTCAGCAATAGCTCAGGTGTATAGTTAATACATAAAGACACTCATAAGGATATGGTAACTTTTGAATACTTTCAGTCCCGTATGTGAGCCCTCTGTATTGAGGCACAGGAACTAACGTTAAATTGACCTGCAAAGGTTCTTCTTTTCTATGCTTCACTTCCTTGGTGCTGTTCAGTCTTAGCCTATTGATCCACCTCAGTGCCAAAGAAGTCTGACATTTCTGAATCGAAAACAAAAGGAACTGTTCTACAGTACCATTTCACTCAGGCAACACATTTTAATCCTTAAATCATCAACATGAGGTAAGTGAGTACCTTTACTTCCACTTCCACTGTGAACATCAGCAGCACTATGATGTTCCCAACTTTGCTCAATGACTCAGCGTCATAGTTAGGACTCAGACTACCCATGCAACATTTTAAGTTGCACATAAAGGGCAAAACTGTGGCAAAAAATAAAGCTGTAAATTTTTGACAAGTTTTGTGAAGCTCATGGATAAGGCACATTCAGCACTTGTTACTATGGTAGGAATTGTACATTCTCAATAGCTACTCAGTAACAATCAGGAGATTATTCCAGCATGCAAATGAATTAATATCTGATTCTTCAACTGGCAGCCAGAAAAACACCACTAGAAAATCTCACTAGGAATAAAACTGAACTCTAAATCCTAAAATTAAATGCCTAATCAGCCAATAAGTTTCTATATTTTTAGTTACTTCTAAATTAACTTCCTTGCATTGATTTTACTTCACTTACAGCTGTTTTGCAATTTTAACACTGCTTGCTGTTTTGGTTACCATCTCTATTTTTGCTAAAGAGCATATTTAGGAGACACACAGGCAATGATACTAATAAGGTTTTACCCAAATAAGCCCCAACACATCTCTCAAAAATACCAACTCATTCTCTATCATTTTGGTCACTTACAGAGAAGTCAGACACAAGAGATGAAGAAACTCTCAATCAACTTTGTCTGATGAAAAATAAATTGCGGTAATTCTTCCAATATTCTGCACTATGATATCACTACCTCAGTGATATCTTCCAATCTTCTGCTAGCCATAGAGCTTATCGTCAAAGAGACAGATGAGCCTGAAGGATGGACTCCCATGCCATCTGCAAGCAGCAGAGAAAGAGAGAAAGAAAAAGATCCCTGTTGTGGGTTCTGTGTTCAAGATGTAAGTATTTTCTGAATGACCAGGAAACAAGGATCAGGCCAAAGAAGGTAATGCCAATGGTAATGATATCCCAAAATATCACAGTTGTTCAGTAAAACAACCTGCAGAAAAGTACTTTGGATTAAATCAGAGATTGCACGAAACACCGATTAAACCAGTTGTGGCCACTGCCTTTTCTAAATAATCATATACACATCTATGCTGAAATGGAATGTTTTAATTTAAGTCATGGAAAACTCTTGGCAATCCAGCACTGATTCATGGGCACAACAAATTAAATTACTAAGTAGGCCTTCCAATAAACATTATTTATTAGAAATAATCAATTTAATTACCACAAACAAAAAGCCAACTTTGGCTATATAGCATTAAAAATCCACTACTTCAGATACTTCAGAGGTTCTATCTCACAGCCTCAAAGTCATCAAGAATCTCATTAGTTTCAGGAAAAATCCTGCTTGGCCTTCTGTACAATAAACTCGACCAACTAACTGCAGCAGTTTCTTTTAAAGATCAGCTAGCTTAAGATGTCTGTACTCAGTCATGAAGTCAAGCAGTATACAGAAGTTTCCTATCAAACATGACCTTAAATAGACCCTAAGTCTCATTCATACAGCTAGAGCCCTTATAGCTCTCGCCACTGTTTTAATTCATACCTAGAAAAATGTAAACACTGCTATTACAAATGTAATGAGTACCACTCCTCAATATACAAAAAAAAAAAAAAAAAAAAAACAGGCTTGGAAATGAGCCCCTTGGTTCCCGCTCAACCC
>VXAY01001666.1:31361-59187 GCA_013399855.1 Oxyruncus cristatus
TTATTATATTATATTATATTATATTGCTAGAAAAGCTCCAGCACATTTAGAAGTAGACATAATCAAAATCCTTTGTTCATCATCACATTTTAAATCTCTTCCTTTGTGCCAAGGAGAGAAAGAGAGCATGTGCTACAAATCTTTTAGACATGTGCATCTCACTGTTTTCTGAGATACAGTTTTTCTTAGACTTCCTGCTGGATCAATGCCATCTGCATAACCCCACTGTTATGGCTCATATTTGAATAATACCTAATATGTCCCTAAATTAAGCCAAGAGACTCTTGGAATGGGACCAAGCTCTTAATCAGCAGTGTACAGATAATCAGCACCTTCAAAGCCTCACAATATTTGATGTTTCTCTTAAAGCCCCATCACACAAATCACCTGAAAAATTCACCAACAAAAAAAACAAAACAGAATTACAGTCACCTTCTGGCTTTTCAAGCAAAAGTTTCAAAACTTGACCTCCAAGGAAAGAAGGCAGAAATTCTTATATTTTAAAAAATTTAAACTATTATGTGATTTAGCGCTCTAACACAGGATTTTGAAATGCAATACTTCATATATATGCAGATAACAGCTTACAGATGCACATATTTTTACACGACACTAGCCAAAGGAAAAAAGAATTTATTTTTCCATAACACCTTGCACAACACAAAAATATGAAGGCTCAGTGTTAAGAAGTTCAGTATGTAGGGTTGATGCCAGAGTGTTAGCTTAGCATAACCGCATGTTCTTTACATTTTATATTACATTTATAATAAATTATAGCTCCTTATGTTTACATCTGTAATTATCATCTTTATACCCTCCTCACTTTTCCTAGGAATCAGGAAGAATAGGAAGGGAGAGAGAAAATCCGTGTCTGTGCTTTAAAGAAGTTTCAGTGTATTTGAATCTGCCTAGAAGTGTAGTCAATGACCAAGTTAAGCATTCATCTCAGACACAAACTTGCTTAATCAAGGAATTTGCTCTGTGAAGGGAGTTGCTACACTAACCTGCTAATCAAAATAGTCTTGCCTTCTAATTTAATGATACCACAAACACTTTTAAACATTCCAAATAATCAAATAAGAAGGGTTATAGTAATAACTCATATCTTTTACACACTGGGATCACTGATTTTGCAATGTGCTTTATTCTTACTGGTTTCTACAGAAGCAACCAAAGTTTGAATTCAAAGTTTGAATCATGTATCAGCTAAACAAAGTTTTTTAATCAGAATGAAGGGGGATTGCTTCGTCAATCATCACTGTGTTGAAACTAACCATCCACACTTATCAGCAACCAAGACCTTGGTGAGCAAGCTATGCAGAAATCACAGCACAGAAAAATGGTTTCAGTCCTATTGCTATTTTGCTTAAATAACACAAACACAAACCAAAACAGTATTCTTTGTATTCATGTGCATAAAATATATACAGTGATGACACATCCCGTATTTACAAACACTCATAAGGCATACAGTTATACATCACATTTGTGGAAGGAGTACTTGACATATACCAAGCTTCCCTTGAGCAAGTCTCCTGAAACGTGGTACACTCTCTCAAACTAGGCCACAATATAAAGTTGTAATCTGACTTCAGTGTCAGAGATCACAAAATACTAGCTTTAAGTAGCTCCAAAGAAACTATGTAATATAAACAGTAGCATAAGAATTTACAATGTTTCATAAATGTCTCCCCAGCAGTTCTGTATTCTAGGATGAACAACCACCACATTTTTATTTGCAACAAGAAAAAAGCAGAGTTTTATTGCTTCTTTTCATTTTCAACAAAACAAATCCTTATAGCTGCAGTGCTGTACAAGTAATAATCATCTCATTCATGTACTGTTAAGAGAGCTGATGATTTTTAAGGTCCTTTCCAACCCAAACTATTCTATGACTATGAACTGCCCCTGCATATGTCAACTTTGGGCACCAAGTCACAATTTCATATATTTTCAAGTTACCACGCCAACTGGCCATATTTAACTCCATGTTCTATTTTCTAGGAATGAACCCACATTACCTATTTTCCATCACTGACTTACTGGTACAGATGATAAATAGTATCTGTGGTGGTCACAAAGCTCATGTTAAATCTGCTAACTGATCAAACACACCAGTGGTTGTGTTATAAGTGTGGCAATGAAACATAAATCTACATTAACCTTCTGAAACGTTCTATTTGTACAAAATCAAAAGATAAATACAAAATCTCTCTAAACTATTATTAACTTCAGTCCATACCTATAGTGTGCTGCAGAAAAATCATTAATCTGATTCTCTTTTAGTACTCTGATTTTTTATTAAAAATGGACAAGGACAAGAACCTTGCACAGTATTTACAACATTTTCTCCTTGTACTGATTTATTTATTATGTTCCTAATAAATGATTACGTTTTTGGAGGTTATCAGCTTGCAAGGACATGTCTACATTGCCCACTAAAACATAGTACAGGCATGCTGAAAACAACCATTAAAAGGCAGGACTATGTAGCTTTAAGGTTGGCTCATTTATATTATGATATAATGAGCACTGTGTGTGTAATGATTCACATAATCCAATACTTGATGCCCTGTGATATAACAAAAAATGCCTGGTACTTTATATTTTCCACTATTCTCCAGTTTCCTAGAATGGTCCCTCTTTTTTTTTTTTCCCTTGAAAGAATAAAAAAGCAGTAAGAAGAAACTAGTGAGAACAGTGCAATTGGCAAGTTTAAAACTAAAATGGTGAAGGCTGTAGAAAAGCCTCTAATGTATTGTACAATTGCTGCTTTGTGTAACATAGACTAGCACGACTATAGTCCATTAGAAAAAACAAGTCCAGAAGGTGCTTTCAACACAAGTCTGGTGGTACTGAGTGAGGGAAGTCAAGTGTTACTTGATACAGAAAAAACTGATAGGAAAGAGAACTAAATGAAAAGTAAAACAGTTGCTGGTTCTTACTCTTCTCAAAACTCAATCAGTTCCTCTCATAGGGCTCAGACAAAAGTTCCACACACAGGAATCAATTGCACAGTTCTTCAACTCCTGGGAGGCAATGATGAATCAAATGCCACGTGTCATATACTTAGTGTAACGTGACTGAAAATTCAGTGCAGAGGATACAAAAGTTGCTGCAACTGGCTACACAGAGTTCAAGAAAAGAGAGAACTAAGAGCAGGATGTTGCAACACGCCTTCTCAAGTCTAAGTGCATTGCTCCTTATGTACTCTAAGCATTGGTGACTGCCTATTTTTTTTTTTTTTTTGGTGGCATGGGAGCTTCAAAATAATATACTTCTCTTCCTCCATCTCCCTTCTTCATACAGTGAAACAGGACCCAACTCAGAATAATGTGTTCAGGCCTTTTTTATTTCAGCTAACGGCTCTGAGACAGAACGTGCTGTAGACGTTGCGTGTCTGTGTATGCACACTAGTATCTGCGTACACTAGCCATTAGTGGAGATGGGAGCACTTCCTGAAACGGAAGAGAAGGCAAGCTTTCTTCAAGCCTGTGCATAGCCTCCTACCTCCCAGTTACGGTGCAGTAGTGTCAGCTACCAATTATCAGTAAAGTCATCTCCAGTTTAAGGAATTTTCCTCACCTTTCATTATAATGTCAGCTGTATAAAAAAACATTACAGATTTGAATGACTAATCTATGATTCACTTAGATTTTATGTCTGGTAAATCACCAGACCTAAAATCACTTAGATTTTAGGTCTGGTAGTTAGTATGATTCTCTTAGATTATAGGTCTGGTAGTTACTCTTCTCAGGGAATATGATGTCTTCTTTTTAATTCACAATGACAGGACTCCAAGAATAGGCCCCAAAGAGTGGAATCTAACCTGTACATTATGAAAGGGGGATGAAACAAAATCAAATTTTTTAATGAAGTATCTTCCTGTGAGTTGGAGCCTCCAGGCTCCAGGTACCAAGTCCTGTTTCAAACATCTACATCCTTTCCCTTCCACTCCACTGTTTATAAATGAAAATAATCCTTTTCTCCCCAGTTTGAATCATATGGGGAGACACCAATTTCAAGTTTATGTGAGCTTATGTTTTCCAATGACTTCAGGAGAGTTGCAGTAAGATAACTGTAGCCACATGAATTAGGAAAATACCTCCAATTAACTACAATAAAATAGAACAGAGGAACAGTATTGCAAGTGAACAAGGGACACAAATAAGTCTGTTGTATCTTCCCAGAACTTACATTCAACTCTGCAAGACAAACCGAAATTATAAGGGTTGAATGAGAAGGAGGAAAAGCTTTAGCATAGCAGCAATTATAGAACACAGGAGAATCACATTAGCTACTTGTTCAATAACCAAATCTCAGCATAGTACCCAGTCAGGAAAAATGTAGGATAGAAAACAATAAAATTTCTCATTGAAATCTGTCCTAGTGATATGGATTGTTTTAAGAATTTCACTGCATCTTTGATGCTCATATTTTCTCATTTTACTAAATGAAAACAATAAAAAAAACCCCTTCTTACAATTCAGCATCCTTCATAGAAGTTTCTGAAAAGTTGCTTTCTGCCTACCCATTAGATTATGCCACTCTTACACAAGTGGAGGTGAAGATGTTATTTACAGTAAGCGACAAGAAGCACTGTCATGAGCTGTTTCTGTGTCCACTCAGGCACCTGTGAAAGCCCTTAACTTCTCGAGCAGAGCTTAGGGACCACTAACTGGTGCTGTCCCACCCTTTTGGCCCACTTATGCTGACACAGCTTCCTAGCACAGGCTTACATTGCACTGACATCCTGGCCTACAGGATCCCTTCGGCCACTGCAGCCACCTCACCTACTCTAACAATCTGAGCCACACACAGAGAACTGCTCTTCTGCCAGGAGGCATCCATCTCCACTGAGGCTTTGCCAGCCTTGCTCCATCAGTTTAGAAAAAGGGATTTTCTCTGAAAGGACTCCCAGCTGATACGGCTATGCCAGTCCAACCTTACAACTTTACAAAGTAGAGCGAGACAAAATTCTGAGACGAAGACCCTCTTCATCCGTAATAATCTTCATTTTAATTCCCTTTCTTTGCCATTTGTTTTGTAAGGCTGGAGAGTTCCCATTTTCAAGCCTTTATCCAGAACCAGGAACTTTACTCATAATGAAGAAAACTGAGTATTTTTTACTTATCTTCAGAATCTGGACTTTATAAATACACCAAATTATTGCAAGACTCATGAAAAAATGTACAGGCAAGCAAATCCACTTTCTCAAAGCCACAGGTAGAAGACGTTGCCTAGAACTACCGAAAGTTGCGATGGGCAAGGCATTGTTTACCTGTCAGCAGAATAGCTGATGTATGTCAAATTTACAGACTGACAAATCTTCCTGATCTTGCATTATTCCAAAAGCAGCATGTCTGAAATGAGCTAGGTACAGTGCTTTTCTCTCTTCAGTATGGAGAACAGAACTGAGCCTAAAATAAGGGATGTTATCTCACACTTTTTTTTTTTTTGCGATAAGGGAATTCCTCTTTCAAGCTCTGTCAAGTTTATAGCTCTTTTGGATCATTCCTGTGCCTGCTACAATAGCAGACAAAGGTACAGTGGTACTTCATGACTCAGATTTTTGTGATTGCTTTTTACTTTCTCTTCCAACACTCACTGTGGCAATGGAGGAGAGAGGGTCTAGAAAAAGAAACTTGGTGGGCTTCGAAGGTTCTATTTTAAATAGCTCCCATAAAAAGGTACAACAAAATCTCAAACAACTTTAAACACATTAAAAGCTGTATTTTGAGATCTCAGTATTGTTCACAGAGTCACAGAATATTCTGAGTTGGAAGGGGCCCACTAGGATCATCTAGTCCAACTCTTAAGTGAACGGTCTGTACAGGGATCAAGCCTGCAACCTGGGCATTATTCGCACCATGCTCTAACCAATGTCATGTTTATAGCTTCACAGAACATCTGAAGCCACGTTATCAGGCCAGGATGTGATGCATTCTAGGAGTAAGTTACAATATGAGCAGCAAACATGTCTTTAAGATGTGTTAGTTAGCACCCTAACAAACTTCAAGAGAACTCTTTCATCACATTCAGCTAACTTACCTGAGTGAGCATAACTAAGAAAGCATAATTCTTTGGCTCATCAACAGAGAGCCTCTTGTCAGCAACAAGACAATTGTTGACTTTTAACAATTTATTCATATTTCTGCCCGGGGATAAATTGTGGGTATGTATTTATACACACACGCAGGTACACACTTATAATCCATGTACCATTTAACCAAATTACACAAAAGATATTCCCCAAGGGAAATAAGATAAAAACACAACATTTATTGTTTGCAAATGTGGCCACAGAAACCTCAAGCATGCACATCATGCAGCCTTAATGCTTGTGCCCTGAGGAATTCTACTAACTACTGCTTCATAATTTATAGGAATAGGAGGGGAGGGGAGATCTCATGTTTGACATTTGGTAATGATATATCTGAACCTAAACTCAAGTAAAGAAAGGGAATGCCCTTGTTCAGAGGAAGGCTACTTTCTTTTCCTTGATTTAGATCCCAGGGCCAAGTTTAATCAACAGTGCAAGTACCCTACTACTATTCTGCTCACGTACTTCTAACACGCAGTACCTGAGCAGCGATTACTGAATAGAGACTCAGCCAATTCAACGTCATCTGTACATTTTGATGAAATAGATTAAATGCCAAAAATGCTAAGTAAGCAACATTTCAGTTTGGGTTTTCAATAATCACTCAAACCAGACAACTGTTCAGCAAGAGCTGTGTTAAGGTCAGAGCTTACTTTGCATAGATCACAAAAGAGTACTGATGAGATAACAGCATTTGCTTACAGCTAATCCCTAGTTGCATTAGAAGGGGAAGTGTGTGTGGGTTACAGTTTATCACAATACCAGTGACTTTAGATATAAATAAATCCATGTATTCATTCTTATATCCGAAGCATCTTGCCATTTTTAGTGAGTTATCACTGAAAGTGATATACAGTGAGGCTGACTGCCTTTACAAGTACATATAACAATTTTTCCGAGCATATTAACTCATGCCCAGGTTTTATAAGACCTATCCTGTCAGCCGCCCCCTTCTCCATACTAAGAGAAACTTCTCTACAAATTCATTTTACCGTTAAAATACTTACAAAAATTTTGGAGATAGGAATTTTTGTCCCTTTTCAGAACACCCTTGACAGAGAAATCAGGGAATCATGTAAATAACTATTTTGGAACAACAGAGTAATTGATGAATTTTGAAAAGTGCTGTGGTTTGAAATTAAGGTTTCCCAATAGCAACACTTTCATTTTTAGTTGAATTCCCTGTTACATTTTTTGTCCTTTCTACCATGAATACAATTGGGATCAATATTGGTTCTCATTTCTTCTGTATTTACAATGTTCCCTTACTTTAGTGCACCATTTTATTATCTTCAGCTTTGAACACCGTATATGTAGTTGCTATTAAAGCTGATATATACAGTGGCTGCTTTTCTTTACTCTTGCTGGTGTTCACCTTTTCGTGAATTATGAATTCTTTAGTTTAACAGAACCCATCTCTATGATGTTAAACCATCTTTAGTTTAACAGAACAGCACATCCTAACTGGGATCCACTGCTAGCTTCTTGTTGACATGCAAGGCCCATAGCTCTCAGAACCTGGAGTATTTGCATGTAAACTCTAAGTAGAATATAAAGCAGAATTACACTGGTTTCGATCCATTTTCTGCCTTTACTTAGGTCAAGCCTTTCTATTTTCATAAATGCCTGTACCTGCACAGTCATTTTAAATCACCTCCCTTTGCTAAGTTTGTAATTTTCTTCTCTTTATTCCACTTTTACTATTATGCCCAGATTATCAGATTTCATAATTAATTTTGATTTATTTAAGTTCCTATTAAATGTCAATTACTTTAATTTTAGCAATAAGGCTAACTCCAGTTTGGGTTTGGTTTTTTCGTAGATAAATACCTTACAAAACCTATTTGCTAATGTTAAAAGAATCTAGCAAAACTATCTAACTAACTGACAGATTAGAAACTAGAACACTAGTTCTAGAAATTAGAATTAGAAACTAGAACACTAATATCTTTCTTCAGTATAAGTCTTGACGATGGTTTAAATAATTTGCACGCATTTTGGTGACATCTTGGACTTGAAGTATTTATGCCACCTCTCTTTGGACTCCAGCTTTCACAATGCTGCAGGCAGACGGCTGTAACACTGGCATCGGGCTCTATGCATCCCAGAGACAGTCTGCACCTTCTTCTGCAGATCAATAGGCAGCTATTAAATGCATGTGACTTGTGAATCTAAGACACACCACTGCATATCTTAAACCACTTCCTTCCATTCAACTCATGCTATAGCCTCAAATACACCATGCTTCCTTTCATTTCAGTCACCAGGGAGAGACATATGCAAGACAAGTTCCCAGTGTTTCACTGTGCTATAGGACAACAAAAATCAATGCAAATAAAGACTGACAGGAAGGAAAATAATTTAAAATTACACAGAAAGATAAAACATTGATCACTTTTCTTATTCTCTCACCAAGAAAACTTGGAGATATAACTAACAAGGACCAGCCGAACTTATAGACAGATACGTAATGTAGAGTTGTACAGAAATACAGCACAGATGTACAGAAACCAGCAGATGGACACTAACTTGTTTAGAGTCAAGCGATGGCCGTGGTAGCCATAAGAGAGGGACGGCAGGGGCCCGGGGATTAATGGCAGTGTGCAACAGCTCCTTCAGACTGCAGAAAAAAGGCTTGGAAAATGTCGCACAACATATAACAAAGTCAGCTTGTGAGATAACACAACTTATTTTATGGAGGGAACTTGCTTACAAGTTAAAAATTGGCAGGAATATCAAGCTGAAAAGAGTAGTAAAGAAGGCATGTAATGCTGAGTATCTCTGTGCTTGCAATGCATTCAGAGTAACCTCCCTTGAATTTCAACAGTGCCACAGAACAGCTTTAAATAACTCCAAGTTTGATAAAAGTGAAAGTCAGTCTCTTTGGCATGTGGCACTTGATCCAGGGAGATGTCTCTCTCCAATGCAATCAGTTTTTACCATCTGAAGAAAAGAATACTTGGTATAACCAAAAGCAGGGTATATTACAAGAGCAATGATTCTCACAAATATTTCTGTTTCTGAAAATATTGATAAAATTTCTTTTCAGTTTGTAGTCTGATAGATTCCAGACTTTCTCTTTAGGCATTTCCATTTTCAGCAGAGAAATCATCAAGTTTAATAAATATTTACTTTTCAGGTTATAAATTTATTTAGGATAGCTACAGGTCACAGAGGAGCTATTTATAGGCCTAAGGGAAAAATATTTGCATTTGTTCTTGGTGGTGAGTTTGAGTTTTCATTTTGCTTTCCTTTGGGTTATTTGCATGGGCATCCTTAATATTGACTTCTCCTGATTTAAATAAACATTATCCTAAATGTAGGTGGTTTGTATAGGATTGTGTTACAGTTTTATTCTTTTATTTTGGTTACAATAAATAAAATAATATGCAGTCACCCTGAAAATTAAGAATAAAGAGGAATGTAAAAGTATATGCAGGGAAACAAGAGGCAGTGATGGTTAATTAAGAAGAGGGAAAAGGATGGAGTAATAGCGAAAGAAGATTAAGTCGCAAGCTGCTCATGGTAACCATTATGAAACCTTGTAAACATGTACATGCTGAAATACAACTAAAACGAGAGGCTACTTTATTCGTCCTTATGAGGAGGTGAAAACTTTCTGACGTTTAAAAAAAAAAAAAAAGGAAAGTAAAAATTGCAAGCTTCCTCCTGAAACTTCAAGACATGTCCCAGAAAGGAGGCCCTGCCCGGGGAGTGCCGCTGGAGGGGAGGATTGCAGTGCCCTCCCGTGCACCAAGGGCCCGCTCTCCACAGGCCTGCGGCCAGGGACGGGGCTGCTTCTGCGCCTCTCAGAATCCTTCCTCCTCACAGCTCCCCTGCAAGAGCAGCACCAACCCTCCAAAGACCATCTGCTCTCTTCTAAACGCGCATGTTGGACAGAGTTGCTAATAGTGAACAACCAGTTAATATAATCAATTAATACCTTATGTAAAACTAAATTGAATTAATTAATAATTTTCGATTTTTATTCCCTCTCGGATCAGGTCAGCGCACCTGATAGATGCTCATACAGAAGTTGGTGCTGTTCTGAGCAACAGAAACCCCAGGCACAGCTTCAGTCAGCACCAGGGTGCTGGCTGCGCAGACGGACACACAGGGAGGAGTACAAGAGCGTGCTGCAGGAGCGTGCAGAGAAACGGTTACATAAAGCTTCAGTATGGAGCATCCAGCACACGCACACACATACCACTTTTTGCAGACCAAGCACAGGCCTGGAATCATACAGGAAACATAGAAAAAGCTTTTCATTAATCTGTGTCAGGAAATATTGTGCTAATTTCATTTGGGCAATTCAGCCTTCAGAGATGTAGGGAGGAATATGAAACATTTAATCCCAAGACCATATATTCCAGTAAGTAGTTCTTTTTTTTTATGTGAAATTTTGCTTGCCTACTAAATCCTTTAATTCCCCATAGTTATATTCTATATCCTTCTTTTTGTGTGTTTTAGTCTTTCACACACACACAATAACCACATTGCTTTTTTATCATAGGACAGCTGAGGCAAACATCACCATATACTTCTGGCTTACCAATTAAGGTACATAGAGTCAATTGAACCTAAAATCTCTGATGGTCCCAAGTGCCAAAGACTACTTGCAGCATTTTAGCAAAATTATTTATACTCATTTTCTACTCAACACTTTTTCAGGAAAGCACAAAGAAAAGTTCCTAATATTTTACTTGCACTTACAGACAGACATTTAAACAGGGCAAAAGTGCATGTGTGTGAAAAATTCTCTGGTTTTCCCTCAAAAACAATTATCAATGTTTTTTTCCACAATTATCCCAGACTAACACAACTGAATTAAACAATACATTTCTCTTCTCAACTGGAAGACAAGCCCATAGCTTTCAGTGCTGTTAGATATGTAATTAGAAGTCAGAAGACAAAGAAACATATTAAGCTCTGTGAACATTGAATAACAGTAATTCAGGTTTACATTCTCAGTTATGGGAACTTAAATTTTAGGATATCATAATTGCAAGTGTGAAGACTGGGACAGCTTATTAACAGAATAAAGTTTCTTGTATAATCACAATTTTTACTTTTCTTAATCTCCATTCTGAGGTTCTGTGCTCAGAGACCTTTCCTTTACTTATATTTACACCCTCACAGTTTGACAAGATCTCTAAAAAGCTATTAGTGTTGATCCTTTAGTGATATAAAAAGCACACACACAAACCAAACACTGTTACATTCTTTATACATGGGTGGAAAAAAAAAGTGTAAGTGTCAAGCTAGATTATTTTGACCTAAACCGTTTTTCTTCCCCACCAAGGAAGTTTGTTGGCCTATGGTTCCATTCTCATCCTACAAGAATACCAAGATATCCCTAAAAAAGCCACATCTTTTACAGTTTTAAAAACAAAAAATATCCAACTCTAATACAGTAAGTAGAAATAATTTTGCCAAATTTTGAGCCAGGTAAAAGCTGGCCTTCAAGTTTAAACTGTCTGAGCTCTCTCTGTAGTCAGCAAAAAGCAGTAGCCAATTATAACATGGGTTGAATAAATGATCTTCTGGAATACTTAAGTAGGAAGCCTGGATTCTTAGTGGCCTGGATGCATAACTTCTGGATAAATGTTAATGTAAGCAGCTACACACATATTACAGAAATTTGCACAGCTTGTGTATTATCTTTTCTAGGTTTTTCATCTTTTGCTCCCTTTCCCTGTTTCTTCCTCACCCCATCTTTAATTTCCTCAGCTATTTTTGTTTCACTTCTCATCCACTTTTCTTTGCAGCTCTTGCTGTCATATCCAGCTTCTGCTCCTTCCTGTTCAAGATCTCCTTTGCTCTCTGCCTTCCTCTTTGAATCTCCACATCCAAACAATTCACTTCATGCCCCTTACTTCTGAGTCCCCATGGCTCTACCCTCTCTCTTTATTCCTCTCTCTTTATTTTTTTTACCCAGTCACCGAAGATTTAAAGTCAAGAGATTGATCAAGAAGCTGTTATACACATGGGGTAGGAAGAAAACAGAGGGAACAGCAATATCTGCTCAAGATCAGTTTCTCCTTCTGTTGAGAGCTGAAAAGAGACTCAGAACTGAGCCTGCTTGCACAGCTACCACTCAGTGATTTAATCAGTAAAATATCTTGCTTGACAAAAGAGTGATCCTTAACCAAATTTAATATAGGTGCAATTTAAAAAGGCATCATTCCTGATGACAAAAGACCCTGAGTAAACATAAAACATCTGCTTCTCTGGTATTGTTAGATATATAAAACTTCTTTGTATAAATTTAGCATGGCTGGGTGGACCAGCAACCAAAATTGTGCCTTTCAGGAGGGCACCAGGTCTGCTTGCAGGCAGATCAGGAAGTCAGAAATGAGACACACCCTTCCTGTAGTAAATCACAAAGTACAGTTACAACAACTCAGAAGGAGGGAAATTATTAAAATTTTTTGGCTATAAAGTCAAGTCTCCTGGAACAGGATGTAATTTTACAGGAAAAAAAGTTATAATAAAAATTACTTAGAAACAGAATAACTTATTTATTTCTCCTTGTTTATTAATACATTGTCATTCAGGGTTCTTTTTTTCCCTCTCTTTCCCTCAATATAATTTAAACTCTTAAAACAGGAACAGGCAACCTTTGCATAAATGGTCACAGTTTCACTGAAACTTCTCATGATCTCCAGAATCAGTTTCACAGGAATATCTTCTAACTTCCCATAGCAACTCCTTTGTACATCACAACCAGCAAATCCCTTAGCAACAGTGCTTGCATTGCAGGGTGGGGACAGAAAGGCTGAACAGTAGGAAGAAAGTAGCAATAGTACTCGTTTTCCTTTGTTCTTCTCTGACAAAAGTGTCATTAAACCTAATTAAAACTACATAAGACTTTCATATTTGTTTCCATGGCTATTTCCCTTCACCTGCCATTTCCATAGGGTTTGGTTAAAGCAGACCACATCTCCCAAGCGCTGGGAAAACAATACAGTCTTAAGTGGCCCAAAACCAGCGTAATTCTGATGTTCCCTTCTTTTGATATTTAGTCTTAATTATGATAGACTAATCGTGAGCTGAAATGTTGGAAAACATATTGTGTTAACTCTTCTTTTAGGATTTATTTGCCTTCATCCACTTGGCTGGAGCAGGTCTTTCTCATACTAAATTTGCTGTTTTCACCTGGTGCTTTCTCTTACAATTAGATAGATGGACATTGAATGGGCTCTCTACCCATCAACCCCCCACTGCTACATCTCTGTGGAATTTGAGGGAGAAGTGGGAGCAAACAAAAGATGTAAATTCTGCATCATGTAGCCACAGCATATAAAAAAGAGCGTGCAAGTATGCATGGAAATTCCAAATGGCTCCATATGGCCATTGTTTGGTTGTGGGGCTTCCCACTTTGGCCCTAGTGCTGGACCCACGCTGGTCAGAATCACTGGCTGCTACGACTATCACGTCTCTCTGGTTTCACAAGGAAAACACGGCTTTCTCAATCCACATGCCCTTCCCAGCAATGGTAAACTGTCACCGCCAGCAATGCATGCTGCAAAGAGATTCCACAAACATTCAGGGATATCCAGATCAGTAACAGTGGTAACAATCAGAAGGCTAAGCACCAATTCTAGAGGGGCCTTTCCTAATGAAAGGTGTGGGGTTGGTGTTCTGGCTCTAGCACCCCAAGCAGAGATGTGCTGCTCCAGGGAGGAGTAAGGATTTCCTGCCCTTGTCCTCTAGACAGTTTTGACAGAGGCTAAAAAACGGAATTCTCATCTCCTTGAAAATTATTTTTGCACCTTCATGAACACCTGTCCTTTCAGATGGTTCCAAAACTAGGAGAACGTATGCAACATGCACCGAGGCAGAAAAATCCAAAGGGGAAAAGCCAGAGCACTTCTTTGCTAACACTGATTATTCAGCTCCCAACAACAGTGTTTCAAGAACTTACAATAAATACAGTAAACACCAGACTGGCGCACCAGATTATGTCTTCAGTCTGCCTGAAAGCAAGACATTATGTTGCCTTTGCAATTGAGGGCACTATATAATCCCAGAAGCCTGAACTCTCCTCTTGGCTAGCACTGCAGCTAAACCCAGTTAGCCTCACACTGTTTGCACAGAATGAAAGTCCCTGTGAACTTACTTCTGGGTGCACTCTGACCATTACGTTTGCAACTTATGATTTCTGCTACGTCCTGAGAGCTGTATGTATCTGAAATTGTAATCATCAACTCTCTCCTCCTCTGGCACATTAATCTGATATCTCAGATGTCATCCATTTGGCTTTGAAGAAGCCTCTCTCTATACCAAAGTTTCTGTTTCTCCCACACTCTGCATGGTATTCAACTGTGAGAACTAGGTTCACATGTATTCCACAGCTCATGATGTTGTGTCCCAGTTACACATTTTTGTGTGTAATTTAAAAGAATAGCAAAACAGGTTATAATTCCATACGTAGTTCTGTACATTTTCCTAATGTCATTTGCTTCACTAGTGTAGGTTTTTGTGTGATATCAGTCAGTGGAAGTCAGAATAAGTGTGCCTCAAAATATAGTCCAGCAGCCCATGAGATGATATGATAATCAATACTTCCAGGTGCTCTTCCAGTCACTGGAGTACAGTATTTTTTTTCTTAATCCCCCAATCTCTGTGTGCCTCTGAGGAATTTTCAGCGTAACTTCACTCAAAGGAAGAAAGATCTCCCCCAGGCACCTAAAAATTTGTCAGCCATGTAAGCATGGACTCATTCCTCTAGTGATACGGACAGTACCTAGCCTGTTTGATCTAGCCACTGCTAAGACTGGATATACTGCAAAAACTGTGAAGGAAGTCCTCTTCAGCAGCAAGGCAGCCTTTTTGCAAGACTTTTGGGGAGTATGGTTTTGAATATTGACATCCTAGCTCCTTAAGCTGTATACCTGAAGTTCGAAAATTATCTGATAAATCTCTCAAAAAGAGCTAACCTAAGCTGTAAGCTAAGCAAGGTGGACAGATGAAGTAGTAACTGCTGTGCATTTTAATCTGCAGGTCACACACATACAGAAAGTTTTTCTTACCTGGTGAGACTATAAGATGGAAAGATGGGTTTCAAAATTATTGGTATTATCAATAACAGCAGAAGCAACAACAGCTTACAACATAAAAGATACTTAGATTGCTTAACCATTGTGTCCCCAACACCAAAACACACAGAGTCAGAATAGGGTTTTCTTGTAGTTTCATTTGAGAATAAGATACAACATCCAACATCCTGATTCTGAATGTTGATGCTGAGGTTTCTGACTCGTAAGTTGATACTCTGCTGTATAGACATTATATGCCACACTATTTGAGATACACTTTAGAAAACAAAGAGCTGAGCTAAAACTAGGACACATGGAAGGAAGCATATGAGCTCAATGTAAAGATCTTCTTTCAGAACTGAGGGATACATCCTCTGTCACCACCAAACTACAATCACTACTGCTACATTAGCCTGTCAACCTGTGCCTTTTTTCATGCAAGGAACTGAGACAACACAAAAAAAGGACACAATATTAAGCTAAATCAGGACCCTGTAAGGAATCTTATTCTTCAGTTGTTCTTCTCTGAACACCCTAAACATTTCTGCAGCTTATAAACTTAGTATTTAGTCTAGGAAAAAGAGCATACATGAAAAATATCTTACACAGAGCAGACAAAAGTCATGTGGAGGGTGAAAATCTACAGCCTTTAAAAAGTACTAGAATTATTTATACATTAAATATTTTTTCATCTTGATTTTTTGTGTTTTCTTTTTAAAATGTAGCTTACAGCAAATTATTCCCCCTCAAATAAGAAAACAGTATTAATATTTGGATCAAGTGAGATTTCACTATAAATTCCTCTTCATTCCAGAATCCAACTATACCCTTGGCTAAAATGACAGTATAAGGGGTGGAATGGGGGTAAGAAACCACCATGTAGTATGATTTCTAAATTTTACCTTATATACTGAGTACAGCCAGATTTCTTAGCATGTAGTGGAATATTGTCCACAGCTCAATGTCCGGCTTGCAAGTTGTTTCTTTTTAAAATCTGCAAGTACTTTCAGAAGAATGCTTTCAATGTATCCTGCTTTTCACGTATCCAGCTTTTAAAGCCACAATGAGGAAAGTAATTAGAAGTGTAGGTCTTCCAAGTGATACCAGTAATATTTTTCAGCTTTATATTTTCAGGATTTCTTGGCAAGGTCTCCCCTCCAGTCCTAGCTCCCCGTTTCTGTATAATGGCCCAAACTTCCAAGATTTGAGAGGAGGAATGCCTTGTAGTAAGTTTTTTCTGACTCATTACAAGAAGAGCAAAATGTGATTCTCTACCCACCAATAGCCAAAAATGGAAGTTCAAAGAATTCTCAAGAATCCAGAAGCCAGCAGTCCATTCATCTGTGCCAAATCCCTGCGAATTGATGTTTGGATTCAAGCTTCATACTGCAAACTCCAAACTCAAATCTTTCTTCTCAGTAAACACAGACCGAAAATGCATTTTTCATATTTGCCCTGTCAGTGTTTGACAGGTATAAGCCAGGTTTTAGTTTGCAGTCACATCTGAGATACAATGTTGAAAATAATATTTCAATTAATTATATCTTTAGCTTTAAAAAGTTACAGTGATAATTGATAACTGAAGATAGCACTAAAATGCAGCTGCAGTATTAACAAGTATTCTTGTTATTTATTTATTCATTGGTTTTAATTTTTGTGACAAAGCATAATACATAAAATTCTAAATGGAAATTTCTACAGTATGGGGAAGCTACAGGAAGAATATGAATATTTATAAGAAAATCATTAAATCCACAGTATGGGTAACAGCTACCTCTTTGAAGTGCACAAACCTGTAGCAATGTTCAGCATTCTCATCCTTTTTTCTCATTCTCACCATGTTTCAGCAAAAAGTTAAGACTGTATTTTTAAATCCTGTGAGCCAGGCCTTTGCAGCTAACTGTCAGAGTTAGAATTAAAAGAGTTTAAAACAAACTGAAAGTACTGTTCTCTGGTAAGTTCCACATAATTCCTTTTTCCGTTGAATGTCCTCCAACATTGCTGAAAGCCATTCAGTTTTCCTAAGTTTTTGAATGATATTCCAATACTGTTACACTGACAACTTCAATAGAGCTGCAAAACCCAAGAAGCAAGCATTGCTGGAATGCCAGCCAGAGCTGCCTAAGGCTCAGCTTCCACACTTCTAGAAAAGTCTTTGCCTCTGAAGATGGGGGTCATGCACAATGAAACCAAGCACTTGGTTCTGGTCAATTAGTTCTACATTTCAATGAACATTTTGCAACAAAGTCCTTTCAAGATGGATTGCAAGGGAGAAGTAAGATGAATAAGGAAAACATCTTTTTGCTTTCAGTATTCTTCCATTTCTCTTTTTATGGATGTTCAGTGATCCCAGCTTAAAACTATGCTTCTTTATCTGTGATACATTAAAACCATATTCCTTTTTCTTTAGGAAAAACAGCAAAGTGACGTGGTTTGGTGACACAAAGGCTACTCCATCACTCTTTTAGATGGTTCTGTCAGCGTTCCTTTTCTCTAGGCTCTCATATCTTAAGAATCTTCTTGCTACATGCATAAATGCATTCCTAAATAGGAATTCTTTACAAATGAGGACTAAGGAATCAAAAGCCATCCCCATACTGGTCTGACATGGTTCCACAATGAAGAACACTACAGCTTTTGCCTTCAGATCACTGATTTTAAAATATCACAACCTAAAAACCCTAAAATCCTGCAAGGTTTGTTCAGTTTGAACCAACAGACTCTCTTCTTTTTCCAGTGGGATATTCTTCATGCAGCTAAAGCTACCCAGAATTCAACAGGAATTAAGTTAGGACTGACTCAGGCAAAAGTTACAGGTCGGATGTCCCATAAGCAGGTAACAGAAAACACACTTTTGTGTCGAAGTAAGTTCAAACCTCAGCTTTCTCCTACTTTTATAAGTTACAACTATGGGACCTTAGGGCAAGAGATCAGCCACCAGACTTTCCTCTGCGTGGCTTCAGCCCTTCTCAAGTAAGTACTGCCATTGGCATCATGGCACTGGAAGAGCTGAGCTAAGTGATTATACTTAAAATCATTTTCCCATGAACGTAGTTCTTCTTACAATGCCCATCAAAAACATTCATGCATAAAGTAGCACTTTCCCCTGCTCAAGCACGAAGGCAAGGAAAAACTGCTCCAAATACCTTAAAGACAGGCCAAAAATACAACCCTTTGTTTAAGTGCCCACCAAAATTACAGCCATACAAAATCCAGGTCAGAATCCCCAGGTTGAACGAACTCACCTTCTGTACGATCTTTTTTTCTCTCTCACACATGCATGCCTGCACACACATCACCCATGTCTAGGTCCTGGTGCCACTGTGCATATGCTGAAATGGCCACTGCATTCAAGACCACAACACGATCAGTCTGTCGTTGAAAAACCGTAATAAATAAATATGTGCATGCACTGAAAACCCATGAACTGATATGGTAATAAATCTACAGACAGCCTTCTTAAATTGTCTGGGGAGACTTCAAGGACAAAGACACATATGGTTTTAATTTTCCTCTAAGTGATAACCATAGTTAATACCTGATTTGGCAGGAAGCAGGCATTACATGCCCGTTGGGCTTACACGGACATGAAAAAGAGTTTGTATTTGACATTTGCTTTAAAAACATAATGAAAAGCTTTTGCTCTTTCAAGGCCGAAACTTGCCTTAGTTTTTGAGAGTCTGGCTCTGATTGCTTGGATAACTGACAAAAAAAGCATTAGGAGTATGCTCTTCATTAGTGTTTGTAGCTGGATGACAGAGAATGGAGAGCAACAGAAACAAGATGCTGAACAGCACATTCGCTCTTTGTCTCCCTTACAACTGTTTTTTATAAATAAGTGGCTTATGACATCAGGCTCTGATTCATCACTGGCAGCTTTCCATCAACAGAAAGGAAAGAATATTTAGTGTTTCCACATATTGCCACAATTCACTCCACGTGTTTGTCCCTGAATGTCACATACAACTATCTGCCTGGTGTCCTGGTGGAACAGCCGAGCTGTACGACAAGTATTGGTAACAGTGAAGATCCATAAACAACAGTCCATTTTCCATCAGTTGTGTTGCACATTCCTGCCAGACATGGAAAGGACAGCTAATGCCTCCACAGTATTAGATGCATTAGGGGTAGATCAGAGCTGGAAGGTTTGCAGATGACTTTTCAGTCTTCTCAGGGCAAAAGGTACCAAAGGGCCAAAGGCCAGCTAGCTGTGAAACGGGAAGTAAAAGCTTAGTATAGCTCTATTACCTGTCCCACAGTAAAACTGCACCAGCCTGGTCCCTCTGTCCTGAAATCCACATGGGAACCAAAAAACATACATCTCGTTCCATATGTGACAGCTCCTGAAAAATGGCTGTCTTCAGGCAATGTGTAAGGAAGCATATATAATGGCATCACTGAACTCTTAAAAATCATGATGTAGGGAAAGGAACAGCTCTGTGGTGCGCCCTAGATCCATCACCATCGTGATTTATTGCTTAATGTTGCGTTATTTAAAATTAATACACCACCTGTTTAGCCAAGTGGTCAAATACATTCTGGGACTCACAAGTAACTTGAGATATGAATAACAACCAGACACGTGAATATATTCATACTTGTACGTGCAGATTATGTGCTCCATTTTGTAAAAATATATGCATTAATTTTTTTTCAAAACATACTCTTGCTACAGAAACTGCTTATATTCATACCCAGGGAGTAAAGACGCAATTAAGATTATCATTATAACTTAAGTGTCCAAGAAGCGATAGGGAAGTCCAGGCTTTGGCAACTTTGAAAGGGATCTAAGACATAAGTAATTTTTCTTGAAGACCACAGGGTCCAAAAGAGGTTTAGAAAACAGTAAGTCATGTCAAGGTGACTCATATAATCAGCTCTCCTTATATTACCAACTGGCTGAAATTGGAAGCCAGGAAAGAGTGGGTTGAAATAAGTGTTGACCCTTTCCCAGGGAGGGAATACATGACCAGCTGGATGAGGGCCAGTGGGAAGACCTACAAATCAAGTACAGCAGCATGACAAATGTGTGGATTAGCAGCAGCATTGTCAGGGAGCAAGTCATGCTCAAAGCTAGTCATCACACAGGATTTGGGAATGAACTCTGCTTTCAAAAGCCAATCAGACATACCAGACAACCACCTCCTGACCATCATGATCCAAACTAGTCCACAACAAACCCTTTAGGTTTCACAAGAGTCCTTACGAGACAATGCACTGGTTGGCTAATAAAAAGTAGGAATCTCAAAGGCTTTGAGATAAACTTCACTTTACCCTATCATCCTAAAGACTTCTTTGTTTAGTTTTATGTATGTACTAGAAAATGAAACAGGCCAGGAATGAATGAAAATGCCTGTTCACTTCAGTTAGCTAATTTCAGTTAGCTCTGGCTTAACTCAGGTTTTTTTTACCCAGATTTGAAATGTCTCTGATAAACCATAGTGGCAGCTCTCTAAACATTTCACATCTGTGTTATTTGGGATAGCTGAAGAAGGGAAGACCTACCAAGAACTGGTATTTCAGTTTAATTGCAAAGAAATTTTAAGAATAATACATTAGTGCTGAAAGCAGTATTATCTGATAGTTAAAGCATAGATGAAGTGAACTAAAAAGGCCTGTTACAGGCTATGCTACCAAAGTTTTCAGTTAAGTGTCTTTTTACCATTCCATTTATTTCATTACAGTGAAGATTAAAAAATGTTGTATTTTGATAAGACAATGGAAAATCTGCAAAGTTGGAATCAAAATGATAACTCAAAAATTCCTACACTACTTACAAGTGACATCTGAGGTTGTAATTTGTTGCATTTGAAAAAGAACCTCTAAGACTTCACATACAAGTTTTATTTTGGATATGCTAACAACTTTTTAGGTTGAGGTATTCTCAAACACCATCTGAACAGATTTCAACAGAACTTTTAACTAAAGTAATTATTCTAGACTAAAGCATTAAGGTGTAAACAGACATTTCAGGTGAATCTTCTACTTTTTCTTGTTCTTCTTCCATGGTGATAAAATTTGCACTGTGCCTCTAGGTGAAACTTTCTTTCCCATTGAGCAAAAAAAATCCAGCATTTCATAAACACACCCCAGAGTAATTCTCCAAGAAAATAAGTTACCAGTTAGGCAGAATAATAATGTCCAACTCAGAAATTGGTGAGATAGTAGGGCAGAGACTACATAAAATGCTAGACAACAAATGCAAGAAATTGTGAATTATATTAACTCTTTTTTCTTAAGGATAAAAACATTACTCAAATCCTAAATAGGTGAGCTGACAAACAGCCTCCAGTTGCCAAGAATAAGAGTTAAACTCCTCTCCTCACCATCTTACAAGGCACTACAGATTGCACAATTTAAGACAAAAATAATCTCAACCCCTCACACTCACAGAGAACCAGCATACACTGAGCACTGGGCACATGCTAATTTTTTACATTCCCACTTTGTTTGCATGAGTTGTCCTGGCAAAACCACACCTAGCTGGAAAAGCTAATCCCGCTTATTTTGGCTCTTTATGTATCAAACACAGAGCAGGCTTGAAGGAGAAAAGAAAGAGAAGGAGTGCACTTACTATCTTCTCTTCATCCATTTTTAAGAGAAGGCCACATTTTAGGGTGTTTTTTTGCAAAAGGGAAGGGAATGTTTTTTTCCCTGTAAGTGATCAATTACCAAAAGTGGCAGGTCACATAAAGTGAATTCAGAACATGAAGACATCTGCACCATCCAGCCACTGGACTCAGTCTTATCATGCACTATGTACCATAGCCTCTTTTCTAATGGTCAGACCTAGATAGTGGGAATTCACAGAAATAAAGCAGGACTACTGCCTATAAGCTTATGGAGTTTCTTGCAAGCTGTTAACTGGTTTCTAACTTTCCTCCCTTTCTATTTCCCATGTATGCCTCCCCAACCCAGCCTATATATAAGAAGATTAACATGAAGAATGTTGTTAAATATCACTCACACTAAAGATGAAAAAACCCTCTGAAATCTAACTTTCATTTTCTGCATAGTATTTGTATTTTAACTGCCAGGGAGCTATATCCTGTAAAAGTTATTTCCTGGGGAAAAGTATCTTCACATGCCTGGAATATTTAAGCAGTCATTATCAGCTTTGTATGAGATTCTTAAACTTTATTAATGTGTTTTAGGTTTCCCTGGAAGTCTCTTGCAATACTTAAGGGGGCCACAAAGAGCTGGGCTCAGGACTGAAAGTTTTGCTGCTTTAATAGCCATACAATCAGACCCCAATTCAGCCCCAAACGAGGGCCTATTTATAGATAAACAACTAAACATGGTATAGTAGGAAATATCAGGGTTAAACCAGTGAAAAATCTATACCAGGATACATCACAGATACAGTGTCACATCCAAACGTCCTGTGATTGATCTGTGTAGCCACATTACAGGAAAAAGGAGGGCAGTGGACAAGAAAGCTGGTTATGTCAGCCTATCTGAGAGGGCACAACAAAGCAAAAGGAAATATCAAGTAGGTATCTCTTTGGAGGAAGAGAGGGCATAATGGTAAGTGTTGTTATGTTTGGGGAGGAGGGAGAAATTTATCATGACCAGCACCATACCTGGGTCACTAGGGGATTAATCATAAACTTTAATTCAGTAAAACATTTTAAGTCATCTCTAAAATTCAGCTTCTAGAAGCACCAAGATCTCATAAGCCTGTAAGTATTTTATGGTACAGGAACAGGCTTAAGTAATTGCTTAATGTTCAAGGGTTAAATGAATAACTCCACTGCTGGACTTAAGTACACATTCAACCATGGCAGACTCATGTTCCACTTCTTACATAAGTAGAGCAGAGTAAAGGAGGAAGGGAAATGCTGCTAACATTTTACTTCTTAATGAAAGAAGCCAGGACTGCTCAGGCAACAGTACTACTCAAACAGCAGGAACTCCCTCTGCTTTTGGAGGGTCAAGGGACCTGCATCAATCTCAAGGTCAGAAAGAAGGACCAGCTAGAATGAAGGAGAAATAGGAAAGGGGCTCTTATAAAAACCTATCATAAAAAACTCACACGTTTTGAATAACAATTATGATAATTTATTTATCTGTTTGGATGATTAAACGGTGTGTATCAGTGATCTGTGTTCTGAGCCATCTGTGCAAAGAAACAGCTTTATAAAATGGTGGGGTGCCCAAAACTAACATCCTTGCTTTTAAGTAGCTAGATTTGAAGCAGATTGTACCACTTATTCTTCTATTCAACATATTAATTTCTCCCTCACTGTTCTCTGAGACTTTTATTCTATCACTTTTCTGGATAGCCAAAGACTGTCCAAATTCAGGAAATTTCCCTATTAAAAAAAAAAAAAAAAAAAAGAGAATGAACAATGAATTTTATTTTAGAATAATGCAAGTGATGGTAAATAATTAAATTCTGTGGGAAGAAACAATTCTGAAATTATAAAGCAACAGCAATGCTCAAAGTAAGCCACAAACTCCAAAACAAAGAAGAATTATTTTTTATTGTAAGTTGCATGGGAAAGTTCTTCATCCTACCAGCTGTCTCTTGAGAGCAGTAACCCAGCCATTTGGGGAACTTTCTCTTTCCTACTATACACTTAATATTGTTCTGGAAGGAAAGTGTTTTATCCTTCTTCACTTATCAGTTCCTCTAAGAAATTAATTTTGTTAAGTTTTAAGGCTGCATTTCTTTTCCTAAAATAAAACATTTATTTCCCTCTTGCTGAAAAACACTATAAAACTGGGTTAAAACAACAGCAAACTATCCAGCGAATTTTCCACAGGACACATTGCAGCTGTCAGACAGAAGGCAGGACATTGAAGATGTATGTAATTCTTTTGAGTAACAGCCATTATGTTTTAGTGTACTTCACCTGTCTGAGACCACTTGGAGACTTAACTGATAAAGCAGCTAAAATTGCCTGAGGTTTTTTTAAAAGCTTTTTCCTCTCCTTGGTCATTAAAAATACGATAGCCAACTTGCATTTAAGGAATCAGACATTGAGCTGAAGACCTTGAAAAGAACTCCAGTTACATATTGCTTTGTAGACTGTATTAGGCTAACTTCCATTTTCCCAAAGATTCTCATGTAATAAATAATGTTAGTAACAGGGACACCATTACATGTATTATCCTGACTGGTTAAATAATAATAATAATGGAGAGGGAACGAGATACACAGTCTAAGGGATTTCCTGTCTATATAAAGTAATAAAACTTTTGCCACTTTCCTCCAGGATGTATTCATTAGGTGAAAGAACACATTTAATAACAAAAGGGGAATTGGCCCACAGGATTTATCTACATCTTGAATAGGATTTGACTAATAATGCACCCACTGGCTGGGTCTTCTACAGTTGTTGTCCTTTTGGCCCACAATCTGGAAAGAGGAGTTAGCACTGGCAAAAAAAAAAAAATTAAGGATTCTTGTTGTTTTATTCTGACTTTCTGTTGCTAAACACAATACAATGAAATTATGCTCAAGACTTCTGAGCCTGTGGGCATTTTGAACCAAAGCTACTATTTGCTTATTATTCAATCCACAAACCCTTTAAAATCTGTCTTCCTGGAAGAACTACTTTTCTTCCAATTCTTTCCATCTGTACAAATAAATTAGCAATAGCAGAAGTCAAAATATTCCTGCAGGGAGATTATGAACTATGTAATAGTGGTGACTAGACTCTGATGTGCAGTAGCATCCTCACATTTGCACATTTTCACACAGAGTCAGAGATACCTAGATATAATATGGAAGCCTACTGTGCAAGGGAAAACAGCACAGAGATGCACTTGGACTCTCCTTTTTCCTTGCTTTGCACAAGTAGTAAATGATCACTTAAAAAGTAACTTCAGCGGAAAAGCATTACATTGAGGATCAGGAAACCTAAAGTCTTTTATGTATTTGCTAAGCAACTCCCAAAAAGTTACTTTATTTACTTTACATCTCAGTTTTCACTCTGCTTTTTTGCTGATGTAGGACAGCAGTACTTATATAACTTTTTCTTCTTTCAAGAGACTATCAGCAATACCAAATGCAGGTGGTTATTGTCATAAAGTGTTATGAGCTGTAAAAACACCAGTCCTTGAACTGAAGTTACCAGAAATTATATGTACACAAGTTCCCGTCTCCCACACTCAACTTCCAAGGGGAGGAAAAAAAAAAACAAAAAACAAACAAAACAAAACCAAAAAAAACACCCACAACAACACTTGCAAGAATTGCTCCTTAAAAAAATTTGACCTCACTAAAGATTGTTGAGGGAGTTTGACCTCCCTACAATATTATACATGAAGAAATAACAGTCTAAAGAGGTAGTTAAAAAGTAAATATTAAAACAACGAGTTTTCAGGTTACATTGGGATCTGCTGAGGAAGAATTGCCTACAGAAGCTGAGCCAGGACTGGTGCTTACATTCAGTCCTGACTCCAGCCCCGACTGACCAGGGAATTCAATAGTCAGTAGCCCCTCACAGTAAGCTGTTAAACCACCCAAGGATGAGGCCTAACCAAATACCATAGCTGCAAACCTGTGGCATTAGTGGCAATTTTAAATTAATTTAATTCCATTGATTCCAAAAGAAAAATACTTGTCTAGTGTAATCATACTAGAAAAAACTACCACTCCCCTTGAAGACACAAAACAAACAAACCTCAGTCTTCAGAACATTTTCCTAGAGTCAAATTCATACTATTTTCCCTTCAACTTTGTGTTAAGACCTTCTGGCATATTCTGAGGCCTAATGTCTAATATTACAATTATTTCAACCACCTAATGGTAGAAATGTTCATGGCCTATTGTACAGATATTATGTATCTTGCTGCTGTAAAAGGAAGATCAATAGCAATATAGAAAGCTCATTTTTAAGCTATTGTTTGTTGCCTCCTTTTTTATTTTCCAAATTTAAATAAAGCCAGTGATGTTAATACATCCTGTTCACGTTTTCTATTTCTTAATAGCAGCACAAATTGGAGTCTATGCCAGCTTTTTAGACTACTTCACCATTTGAACTCATAACTAATATTTTGAGAATTACTGGCCCTGCTTCCTCTACCACTCATGCTAATTTAAAATGATAAAATGCAATTAAGAGAAGAAACTCTTGATTTATAATAACATATAATAAGAGAAGAATGCAGACCATCTATTTCATGTAACTTGGCATGAGTGTGGTGAAGGTCTGCTTAGCCCCAGCAGCCCCAGCAGCATCCAGTTTGTCTGGTGGTAAGGAAACTACCAGATTTCATTATTTTCTTGTTTGGTGTTACTTTCCTCCTCTCCTTCGAAGTGTCACATAAAGAGAACTTGTTCTCATGGACTTGTCATTCAGTTTGTTCTCTTGCACCTAGGTTCAACGTTCAGGTTCACTTGACCCTTCAGGATATCTTAACAGGAAAGGAAGAAACGAGAAAAAATTTGGAAGTAAAAATTTAGCTTAAAAGGAGTTATTCCTAAACAATATTAATAACATTAATTACCTGGAAAGCCACCTGAGCAGCAGACTCTCAATTAGCATCCCCAGGCAGCCACAAAGAAAAGCAGGAAACAAAGTACAGTGGGGCAAAACTGTCATGGTGAACAGGTACCACACGGTGTGACTGGAAGTCATATAGCATGATATTTTTTTTGAAACACATGAAGAAAATGTAAGTCCTTTAAACATGTCACTTGGCTACAAGAACACTGGATGCCTGACACCTCAGAGTAAAACAACTCTGGCAGGAAAACACACTCAGCTATTTCCTTGGCATTTTTCTTTTACATAATAAAATGGCTATTTGAAGGTGCTTGGTTGAAGTTTTAGACACAAGAGTGATGGAGATATTTTCACAGATAGAGCGCATATGAGACAATCAAAGGGAGCTTGAAACCAGTAAAGATTATTTAGTGCATATATCTACTGTTTACCAGTTGTATGGTGTATTATTCATGAATTTCTGGGAAAATAAACCTAAAGTGTTATAACAGAAATGGGATGTTTTCAAAAAGAATTTGAAATGAAAGAGGTTGCTTAGTTGAGCATGCAAGAGTAGAGGAAGACTGCTATAGCTGAACCTGAGTAAGCAAAAGCATTTCAACATATGCTTAAAATTAATTTAAATCCATTGCTGAATCAAGCTTTCAGAAGTAACATAGAAGGTAGTGCATGAAAACTCAAAGGTCCAGGATTTTGCTTAGCAAACCAGAAATAGAGATGCTTGAATGAGCCTACGGAATGAGTTGAATGGCGCTGAGACTCTCAGCGAATGCTCTCCAGATTTCTGGTAGTTCTTATTTGCAGTTGTGCAGTTGTGAGAGAAGCTGCTATTTTGTCAGTTTCTCTGGTTTTGTCCACATTCATAAAATCACTGAGATCAAACGGATTTAAAACCAGAGTTCTTTAAAGTTGATCAGACTTTCATACCTGTGAAAATTTGGTATAGGTACTTCAGGATTGTCAAGGCTTCCTCATTTTCGAACAACAACAAAGAGAAAGAAAAGGGAGGGGGAAAGAGATAGCGGCCGGTGTCCCGGGAAGGCAGCGCGCCTCTGCCCCGGCTCCGCACGCAGCGGAACAGCGAGCCGCGTACGCGCACGGAGCCGAGCGGCGATCTGGGCTCCGCCGGGCTGAGAGCGGGCGCCGGCAGCCCCCGGCAGGCCGTAGGTCCGCAACGCCGCGGCCGCGGCTGTCCCCGCCGCCGAGGCGGGAGGCGGGCGCTG
>VXAY01001666.1:59252-109090 GCA_013399855.1 Oxyruncus cristatus
GCGCCCGCATACCTGAGTCGTCGTCTCGGCCCCTTCTTGCGCCACGAGGCGACGGGCCAAGGGACGCGGCTTCCTCCCGCGGCACGCCAGGCTCGCCCGGCCGCCCATGGGGCCGCTCCCCGCCGCCAGCGCAGCCCTCGCTCCGCTGCTCAGCCGCCGGCAGGCGGGAGCCCTCCGGCCCTGCGCTGCACTTCCCGGCCGCTGCGAGCTCCCCGGGCCGTCACCCGCTCGGCCGCCCTCCCAGCCCCTTCCCTCCCCGCTTCGCCTTTTGTTATCGGGCTCCCAAGCTGACCGCAACGTGCCACCTCCGTGGGGGGCGACGACAAATCAGAAAGCCGGTGCTGAAAGCTGTCTCCAGCTGGAGAAATTTAGCCTTCCCTACCCCTTGTGGGAGGGCTTTGGGATCGCTGAGTGGTATGGATACAATAACAACGAAACTAGTAACTTGCAACACAGTCTGCTTCGGAGGGCGCGCTGCTTTTCTGCAAAAGAAAAGCAAACTTTCCAGCAGTCTGTCACTAAAGCAAGCTGATAGTACCCAAGTAACTTGAGAGAGAAAAATGGGTAAAGTTGACTTCAAGAATGACTTTGAAAACAGTTTCAGAAGGCGAGAACCTACAGGAATTTCCGGCTTCTTTGTGTAATCTGCCCGCCTGTGTACATTATTTCCCTTAAGTTTTTAAAAGAACTTCTTTTCCCTGCCTGCAGAAGGATGAATACTGCTAAGAGGCAGGAAGGATACCCATGTGATGGAAGCACGGCACTATAAGCTTAGAGAAAGAGACTCTGTTTCCTTCTTTGTAAAAAATGTTTGCTTCCCGGGCAATTTAAGTTAGCAGAAATGTGCTGTAATGTTTTAATTCTTATATCACCAGCTTTAGGAAAGGCACAGCTGCTTTACACAGAGTGCTGAGAGGCTGTACCTCCCGCCAGAACCTAAGGCCATAAGGCTGGATAACTTTTGCTACTATAATTAAAGGTTTGTGGGCAAAGCCTTTAAGCTGTTTTCTCTTTGGGTTCCCCAGTTTCCTCCAGTGTAAAGGTCACAGTACAAACTAGTGCTTCCCTGACTCTAATTCCTCCTGAGAAGTTCAAGACATATTTACTTGCCTGTCATGCTGTAAAAAATGTCTGTAACTGAACAACAGAGAGAGTTCATCACCTATTTCCAAACATTTGAATTGCAGTGTTCTAGGAGAGGTATCTTAAAATAGATTTAGAAGAACTGGTTTCATCAATTTTTTTTTTCCTCTAGGAACACAAGAGATAAGAAATAATTTCTGAACATTTGTATTGTGATAGCATCTAGAAAGTTATTATTTAGGTCAAAAGAATATGTCTTTTATATTTATGTGCACCATTTGGATGTTCTATTTGAGTACTTGGCCCCCATTATGCCAGGCACTCAACTTCAAGAGACTAATGTTATTTTACTTCAGCAAATGAGTTGATCTTGTGCATGAATGAGTTCAGGTATCCACTGACTAACTTACAAGGGGTCATTTTTTGACTTTTAATTTAATTTAACTGCATAAATCTTCCCATGTTTCTCCTCCTGCCCTCCGTGGCCTGACCTCTGTGTTCAAAAAGTCTGAATGCACCAGTGAGTTATTTCTATAGGGTGAGAGATTAAGGGAGAAAGGGTCATTGTACAGGAAGTCTTAGATAACTTGAAGTTCTGATGTTGTCATGTAAGCTTTTCCTTGAGAAGTCACAAATTATGACTAATGAGCTGTATTTGAAATATCCCAAACTACCTGGAGTCATGACATGTGAAGGTGATTTTTATGAGCTAGTCAAAAGCAACCTCCCCACCTGGCACTATACTGGCTCATCCACTTTAGGGGGAATTCATCTTGTCCTTGCTGACTGATGCACAAATAAAAGGCAGAAAGAGGAGAGAACTTAAGTCAGTATTGTTACTTTGACAGAATAGGAATGGCTATTGACAGGTTTGAAATACCTGAAATGAAATGGTATAAATGTGGAAATGTCAACACCTTCTGAAAGACTTCTCACAATCCTATCTTACTGGTTGATCATTTCCATTGCTTTAGAGCTTTGACCCTGCTTTTAATTACTGTCATCTTCTAAGTATGATTTGGTATATATGAAAGTGTTTTTAAAGCTTCACTTAACAAGCTGATCTTTCATATGGTGCTGCTGCTTGTTTTTAAAAAACAAGCAGGTAATTGAAAAACAAACAATTAGTATTTGTTTTCTCAAAACCGAAGTAGAATCAAGAATTAAAAGGGGACAGAGAGTCATACTACTTGTTAGATAACTAAGATTAGAGCTTTCTTTAATGTGCCACTCCTTGGTTTACCAGTTCATCAAATGCAGCTGGGCAGCTTGTCAGCTATGCAAAAATATCCAGTGGTTATTTGCTCATAATTAGAAGGGAATTTTATCTGTGGGTTCCAGAAGGTGATGACCTCATCCTTGACATGTCAAATGCTTTCAACTTTCATTAATTGCTAATTCAGGGAACTCATTACAGCAAACCTGATCTACTGCAGTACCTGCAATGAAAAGGATATATTTTTTAAGAAAGTAGTAAATGTGTTTTTTATTTATAGGAGGGGCAGGCAAGCACTAATGACCCATCATTATTTAAGAAAATAGGCATGGAAGAGTTTCATTAACTGTTCAGTCCCCCTCCTACTTCCTCCACAATTGTTAGCATTTAGAAAAGATGGGGTTTAGGCTTGTCACAAGCAGAACCAGAGGGAGATTGGGGCAGACAAAAGAGTGTGGGGAAAGGAGAAACAAAAAATGCACAGACGTGTAGTGATTTAAAATTAACTAATTGTCACTAAGACATAGATCACTTCTAGAGGATAATGACCACAACCAGAGGCAAAGCTGTTAGCATCAAATCTGCCATTAACATTCCAGGAAATGCACCAATGTGAGACATTAATGAAATTATAGCCAGTTATTTGGTGGGAGAGGAATCAGTCAGGCAAGAGGGACATTTTCCTTGTCGTACCATTATTTTTACTTAGCAGCACAAAAATTATTTTCATTTCATGACTCTGTATCTGTGTTTGAATATCTACAAAGAAAGATGCACAGAAGGTACTTGACATTCTTTCAAGGCCCCAGGATTTTTTAGCATTATTGCAGCAGGAACAGGAGCAACTCCTAAATTTTGCACATACTGTCACGGTTCTATTTGTCAGCCTTCTGTTCTTCAAATACATAGCTTCACTCTGTACTGAACAGTTTTGTTATTCCAGCGCATGACTGCCAAAAGATTCCCATTAGCCTTAGCAGTATGTGTTAATAGGTTGTTTCTTATTATTCAGGTTATCTGGACATAGCAGTAATTATGTATTTGGAAAAAAAATTTTAGCCAGTTCATTCTACTTGGGCTGACAAAAATAAGTCTTAAACATGATAGATCAGTCTACAGTAGTGTTCTGGTTTTGGCTGATTTTCATCTTAGCAGCTGGTACGGTGCTGTGGTTTGACTTCAGTATGAGAATAATGTGGATAACTCAATGCTGTTTTAGTTGTTGCTCAGTAGTGCTTACCCTAAGCCAAGGACTTTTCAGTGCCTGATGCTCTGTCATTGGGCAGGTGCACAAGAAGCTGAGGGGGTGCACGGCTGGGGCAGCAGACTCAAACTGGCCAGAGGGATAGTCTGTACCACAGAACGTCATGCTCAGTGTATAAACCGGGGGGAGTTGGCCAGAACAGGATGATCCCTGCTTGGGGACCGGCTGGGCATCTGTCAGCAGGTGGGGAGCAATAGTTTTGTGCATCGCTTGAGGTGGAGGTTTTTTTATATTCATCTCTTTCTGTTATCTCCTTTTTCATTACAACTAATAGTAGTAGTAGTATATTCTACTATATTTCAATTATTAACTCAGCCCACAAGTTTTAACTTTCTCTGATTCTCGTCCCCCACCCCCCTGAGCCAGGGAGGGGAGAATGGTTGCATGGTTGCATATTTGCATGGTACTTAGTTGCTGGCTAGGCTTAATTTAATGCATAGTGCTTTAAATAGTACAATGTAAGAGCCAAGCTAAACCAAGAAGGAATGTGCTCTTCTATAATGCTTCACATTTTTCAGTCTGCACAAGCGGTACAGCTTTTTGGTAAGGAGTTCAGAGGTAGTGTCTAGTTCTAAAGACTGAAGAAACTAAGTACTGTCTTCTGGGGCAGGTGAAATAGTACCTCAGCTATGCAGTGCAATACATAGACCCTCTGACACTGGTGGAATGCAAGTGTGATACACTGGTGTCAGTCACAAGCCCTTAGTCTGATAACCATGCAAGAGCAGCACTGCTGCTAGTAATTGTTCCAAACACTTTTTTCCTGAGAAGGAATGTGAGCATGCAGAGTTGAGGGAAAACTATGTTTATCGGGTTTAATATTTCCAGAGTAAATTTCAGACTCAGTGTAATAATTAATAAATATTAACATTACAGAATCACAGAGTGGTTGAGATTGGAAAGAATCTCTGGAGGTCATCTGGTCCAACCTCTTTCATCAAGCAGGGGCACCAATTGCCCAGGACCACATCCAGAAAGCTTTTGAATATCTCTAAGGATGGAGAGTCCAGCACCTCTCTGGGCAACCTGTGACACCCTTGGTCACCCTTATAGGAAAATAGTGTTTCCTGATGTTCAGAGGGAACGTCCTGTGTTTCACTTTGTGCTATTGCCTCTGGTCCTGTTTGGTGGTTTAACACCAGCTGGAAATTAAACTCCAAATAAGCCACTCCCCTTCCCCCTGCCCCCTCTGGAAAGAGAGGGACAATGGCAGAGACTCTTGGTTAACAGTTTGCTGGAAGCTAACAGCAGTGGAATAAGAAACACACTATAACAGCAGCATTATTAATAACAAAAGTATACAAAAAGAGAAGGTGCTTTAAACACAAAAGCTGTTCACCACCTCAACTTAGTTCAACGTGGCTGCCAGGAAAAAGACAAGATGGCAGGCACTTCCCATCCCTGAGCCTGAGGCAATGGAAAACAGTGACGGACAAAGCCCTGACAGCGAGATCATCTGCATGGCACCAGACAGCCACTCCGTTGTGCTGGGGCTCGGGCTCTGCTGCATCAGCTTCACTGGGCTCAGCCACTTTCACCCCTTGTTCAGCACCACGTCTTGGAGTTGTGCTCGCCGCTTTTCAGCACCACATCTCCAAGCTGTGTCTTGGCAGAACAGGCAGCAACAGCAGAGGACAAGGCCCACAGGGCTGATCCGACAACCTTCAGGATGGAGACAGGAAGACAAAATAGTGCATTTTTGGGGGTGCACTCACCTTTTCTTCCCCCCAGAACTATAACCCCCAGCAATGATGTGGGTTGTATTGAATAGCAACCTACCCATGCCCTCGCAGCACTAAGCCCTGTCCCTCTCTGCAGCCAGGACATTCTGTCAGTGGGCACCACTGAAAAGAGCCTAGCTCTTTAGTCTTTACATTCACCCTTCAGTTACATCTACATGTTGATGATATCCCTCCTGAACCTTTTTTCTCCAGACTGCACAGTCCCAGTTCTCTCAGCCTGTCCTCATAGGAGGTATTCTTTAGTCCCTTAATCATCTTAGAGGCCCCTGGCTGGACTCTTTCCAGTAGCTCCATAGTTCTCTTTTATCAGGTAGCCCAGAACTAGATCTCCAGAATTTCAGGTGAGAGATCACCAGTGCTGGGTAGAGGGGAAGGAGCGGCTCCCTCAGCCTGCTGGCAATACTTTGCTTACTGCACACTGGTAGCCTTCTTTGACACAAGGGAAGATCGCTGGCTTGTGTCCAACTTGGTGTCCAACCCCAAGGTCATTTTCGGACAACTTGCTCTCCAGCTGAGTGGCCTCCCACATACTCTGATATGTTGTTCTGCACCAGATGCAGGACTTTACACTTCTCCTTGCTGAACTTCCCAAGGTTTCTGTCAGCTCATTCCTTCAGCCTGTCAAGCTCGTGCTGGGTGGCAGAATGCTCCTCTGGTCCATCAGCCACTCCTCAACTTTGTGTCATCAGTAAAATCATTGAGGGTATGCTCTGACCCATCATGAGCTCACTAACAAACAGGAGTCACCTGGTATGGATTCGTGACCTACACTGCTACTTTCCAGCCTCCAACTAGACTTTGTACTGTTCATCACCACCATCAGGACCCATCCTGAATAGCCAGTATTCAATCTACCTCCCCACCCAGCCCTACAGCACCACCCTGAGGAGCTATAAGGCTGTTATGGGAGACAGTGTCAGACACCTTACTGAAGGCCTGGCAGACACTAGGTGCTCTCCCCTCATCTACCAGACACATCAATCAGCTCATTGTAGAATGTTATCAGGCTGGCCAAACATAACTGTCCCATAGTGAAGCCATGCTGACTACTCCTGAGGAGTTTCTTGTCCTTCATGTGCCTGGAATGGTTTCCAGGTTGAAAATGGTTTCTAGGATCACCTTTTCAGAGATGAAAGTGAGGCTGACTTGCCTGTAGTTCCCTAGCTCCTCCTTCTTGCCTGTCTTGAAGACAGGCATGATATTTTCTCTCCTCTAGTCTTTGGGCACTTCTCCCAGCTGCTGCAGTTGAGCAAAGATGATTCAGAGTGTCCTTGCAATGATGTCTGCCAGCTACCTTCACACTCGTGGATGCTTTCCCTCAGGGACCATGTATTTATCTCAACAAAAGCTACTGTACATTACACTGGTTGTCTCTGGTACCAGCTACACTTTATATCAATAGCGGTAAAGAGTTCTGAAATGATGGGGCTGATACTCTGTCTGTCCTAATCAGTTCTAGATCTGAATACAGCATAAATATGAGGGACGTGAAATAAAATAAGCCTGAGTCCCATCTTGATACACATGTGGGTGAAGTGTACATTTGTGCTATTTTTGGCTGGGGTAGAGTTGATTTGCTCATAGTAGCTAGTATGGGGCTATGATTTGGATTTGTGCTGAAAGCAGTGTTGATAATGCAGAGATGATTTCATTATTGCTGAGCAGGGCTTGCACAGCATCAAGGCCTTTTCTGCCTCTCAACCCACCACACCAGAGAGTGGGATGGGAGAGCACAAGAAGCTGGTGGAGGACACAGCTGAGACAGCTGACCCCAGCTGACCAAAGGCATATGATGTCCTGCTCAGCATATAAAGCTGGGGGAAGAAGGAGGAGGGGGGACCGTTCAGAGTGATGGTGTTTGTCTCCCCAAGTAACCTCTAGGAGTGATGGAGCCCTGCTGTCCTGGAGATGGCTGAACACCTCCCTGCCAATGGGAAGCGGTGAATTAATTCCTTGTTTTGCTTTGCTTGTGTACACTGCTTTTCCTTAACCTATTAAACTGTCTTTACCTCAACCCACACACACAAGTTTTCTCAATTTTTCTCTTCCTATTCTCTCCCCCATCCCTCTGATGAGTGAGTGGTTGTGTGGCACTTAGTTGCAGGCTGGGATTAAACCACGACATTAGAGCCAGTAATGACAAGCATGGCTTCTTTATATTGTCAAAATTCTTCTGATTCCCCTGTTCCTCTAATAAGTAACTATTCAGATTCTTTCAAAAACTGTTCTGAACTTCGTTTAGGGAAAATATGGGTGCATGTAATTCCCATCAAGAACTAAAAACTGAGTCCTTATGACCCACTTATCCAAGATATGTAACTACCCTGAGTTACAAACTGAGACCAGCATATCCAAATAAACTAACTCCTGTCAATTGTTTTGGAGAAAGAACTGACCAAAGTTCACATATCAAAGGAGCCACTCTGGCCATTCTCTTATCTCTGTGTACTACCTCCCTTAACCTCTCCTTTAGATACCCCCAAAATAAAGCCTAACCAAACAAATTTCCTCTCAAAAGGGCCAATGTTAAAAGGCTTCAGAAAAGACGTCATTTAGCTCTGATATGCAGCTGCAAGAACACCCCATGTCCTGCTCTGCCTCCTCCCCCATTATGGGGGAAACATTGCTTTTTCACCCCAAGCCCAAACTGTTGAGAAAAGACAGACAGATGTGGCAGACTTAACAACTTCACCATGTCTAGGAAACCTAATGAAAAGACATGTGTTTTATAATCCTAGTATATGTGCCTGGAAAGACTAGAAAGAAAAGGGTGTTATACTAAACCATTTAAACTGCTCCCCATATAGGTATGACCTTAACTCTCCCACCACAAATAAAGCCTCACCCTGACAGTAAATAAGCTAAGAGTATTGTCTTATGTCAAAAGCTGCCTTACAGCGTGTTTTACGCAGCAGAAAGAGAAAAGTAAACCTCTGCATAGATGCAGATCTGAATGAGAATTGGTCAGGGTTTGCATTTGTTCTCAGATCAGCTTAGCTACTGATGAAAAGTAAGAACACGTACTTAAAACTTACTTTGTTATAATGATGGAAACATTAGCCAAAAGCTCCGGGGGCACCTCCAAAAGAAAAAGAAAAGTTAAAAAACTCAGACATGTTACATAACTGTGCTGGATTTCCAAACACACAGCCATGAAATAGACAGTTAATGTCCACAAAATTCCACTTTTTTTTTTAAAAAATGCTCTTTGGAGCCAACTTAATATTTTCCAGACCTATCCCTCTCCCATCCCCACTTGCTAAAAAAGTAGTGAAATACCAGGAAATGATCCAGAGCTGCGGTCATGTTTTCATTTTCCCAGTGTCTGAGCTTTTGAAATGTTCCACATCCCCTCTACCCCAGCCTTATCGTGCTTTGGTCATTCCAGGAGCAGACAGGTGACTTGAGCTTGATCTCTGCCAGACTTTCATTACTCACAACCAAACTTGCCTCTGCAGGCTGTCTTCAGAGAAAAACAACACATGTACAGAGTGGCTCTGCAGAACTGGGGAGAGTTTATACAACCTGCTCCCTCCAAGTATCCAAGAAGCTTTCTCTTTGCAAGGCTGTCTCCCAACTCCTAAACATATCAAACCACCCTTTCTCCTAGCTTATAATCAAAAACACCCTTTCCAAACACAGTCGCTTGCTCATACCAAAGGAAAAAGAAAAGCTGTATTTGATATGTGTATCTTGGTTTTTTTAAAGAAAAAATATGTGGTTCTACCCAAAGCTATTTAGTTTGTATGGTCTCCCATAGTTTGTTGAGTAGGTGTTAAGACATGCAGATCCAGCTAATTAGCACAGTCTTAAAAATGTATGAGGATAAATACATAAGAGGAGGAAGGAGAGAAAAGGGAGATTTCGAAGCAAAGCAGAAGTAGTTTTTGGAGTTTTATTGCAATTTGAGGCCTGCAGTATATTAATTATACTTTTCATTGTATTTTAATAATATAATTATAAGTATACTGCAGGCCCCAAACTGCAAATGCTTACACATGTGCATAATGCTGCTCTTGGAAGTAGGTTCTAGTGTAAGCCATCTGGTAATTTAATTTTTATGTGTATTCATGTGTGTTCTGCAAAGCGCTCAGGAGTCTCCTTGATGCAGACAGCAGAAAAGCCACAAATAAAGGGGTCTGATTGTCTGTGAGGGCTGCAACCTTTGAAAGTCACTATTCCTCTGCTTTCAGTTACGTTGGAGTACCTTAGCAAGTTGTCTGTGTTACTCTTCCCTGCCACTAATCCCTTCTCAAGAGTGACAGTTAAAGAGGCTGGGAGGGCTCTTGCCTTCGCATTTTGCCATCTTCAATTTAATCCCAGCTGGATGCCAAGTTTTCACCTCTGTATTTCACTTCCTTGGAAAAAGAGATGGAGGAAACACAACCTGGTCTCTGCCAGACAAAAGGGTGCACACTCATTACCTTGAGCAGCTGGTTTTGGAGCCTTGAGCCACACAACAGTATCTGTGCAAAATAACTGGGTTTTATGGAAATGTGTGTGTGCTGATGCAAGGGATGAAATTTCCCCCTACGATTCTACCTTTGCCTTTTACGTCCCTGTAGTTTTGCATCGAAGTCCCTTCAACTTACGCAAACCAATGTGGTTGTATGGTCTGTTCCCATAATTCATACGCTCCTGAATTCTCCCAGATTGCTTACTTGCTAAATATAAGGTCAAAAACTGTCCATTGCAAACACAAAAACTCGAAGTCATTTGACATGTGGATATGACAGAGAGATACGGCTAGAAAAAACATGCATGCACTGAGCTGAAAGCAGAGTGGCTTTAACTTTAATAAATTCAGTGGCTTCAACTTCAATAAATTCCTAGTGCAAGTAATATGTTAAAAAACATGTTTTTCAGAAAAATTTGGAAAAAATGGGGATATGCTTTGAAGCAATATAAACAAGCTCTCCACTCCCATCCTCCATAACTCTAGTACAGCAAAATTCTCAGAACTGGTGTTCTGAGTCAGATGACTGTGTAACTGCAGCCTGGAGCATTTACTTGCCACTACTAGAGCAGCAATGGCAACATTTCTTTAGTTACTTTATTCCCAGCTATCCCATTGCAGTTTCATTTGATAAAACTGAAGTAATTTTTTCCTCTACTTGGACACTGACAAATAGCAAAATGTTTAGGCTTTTTGCACATGTTAAAAGCACATGAATAACCAATCAGGCTATGTGAAGAATGAGTTTCCTATCTCATACAGACTATTTATAGTTTCTAAATTCATCTGAACTTCAAATAAAACCCTACCATGCTCAACAATGTCCACACATATTTTTATTATACATCTTGGGGATGGATCTCAAAGTATGGGGGTTTTCCAGCACAAAGAAACACTGTCTTTGGGGTTTGATATTTTTTAATACCCAATGGTAAAGTGGAAAGTCTCAGTAAAATAAAGAGTTTAAATGCTGAACTAAAGAAGTTTGAAGTCAAAAACATTTATACACATGTAACCGTGTGTCTTCACACAAAGTAGGACTTTGTTCAAGTTTTATCTTCTAACAGCATATAGAATATTTTGTGTAATAGTTTTCAGGGTAAAAAGACTGATTAAAGATCATTGATTATAGGGAAGCTAAGTTTTTGCCACCAGACCGTGTCTAGTTCTAAAACAAAGAAATAATTAAGATTTTTTAAGATTTAAAGTTTCATTTTCCCAAGCTGGTCTAAGACACAGAGACTAATTTTGGTGAATACCACTGTAATCTGAGAAGAAATAGTTGCAAGTGTCTGTAGAAATTCCTTAATGCATTTAATTTTAGTCTGGCAAGCTTCACATTAGGGAGTTAATTCCTGCATCCCTTGTTACCCCAAAAGCTCACTGAAGTTTTCCTGCAATGCTGAATGTCCAGATTCTCCGAATGTTTAGGTAACTGACTGAGTGCAAATAGTGAGAAACATATGGAAGTGAGTTTGTATGTCTTTGTTCAGTTGTCATCAAAGATAGATTGGGGTCAGCCACCCAAGATTCCAATGGTTAATACAGACTATGTTTTTTCCTGCATGCCTGTATTTAAACAAGTAAAAAGAATTAAAGAAGGTGATAAAGCCACCAACTCTGCAGAAATAGCCTTTGCTTTATCTCTTCTCACAGTATTTTCTGAAAATGTGTTTGGAAAGTAGTATAACAACTACAGTAAACAAAAAGATTAATTGTGAAAGGTGAGAAAAAAGTATTTAAGTATTCTGTTTTCCTTTCAGGAGTTGACCAACTAAGTTTTATTAGTGGCCATAAGTAGATACTTGTAAAACTTGCACTGCTAAGGAGGGCTTAGACCTTCTGAAAATTGGACCACTTGTTAAGATGTCTAGTTTTAACTACGTCCAATTTGGGGTTGAACCTGTATAGTCTCACTCTCTATTTTTTAAGTTGGCATAATACTGCAGTATCTTTCACACAGTAAAAGCAGTTAAGTTGAATTAATCACTGTGTCTGCAACACTGAAAGTTCCAAATTAAAAAGTAATCTGTAAAAACAAGAATTAGTTATTCTTGCGAATCCATTAAGTTGTATTCTTATGGATCTGAAAGTAGGTTTTAAATCTGTGTGGCCCAAGTGAGGTGGAGAGATGAGTAGTGGAGGAGGGGTTCAAAGGGTTTCTTTTTTGCTAGTTTCTTATTCCTTAAGACCTCAGACCTCATCCCACATACCATTGGTGTGTGTAAACATTAGTGTATATATTTATGAACTAAAGCTTCTGTGAATTTATCAACCAGAGGAGGATGCTAGCTAGCATACTATTCAACGGTGTAAAGAGGTTTCTGGTTTGCATGGTTACACACCTTAGGTGGCTGAAAAAACAGAGGTTCTGCTATTTTCTATGTCTGCAGTTTACATTTGGGGGGGCACATGCATTTTTAAACACATATACAGCTGATGACAAAGGAGAAGGATAATGCATTTTACATATCCCCAGTGCATGACGACAAGGGATAAATGGGTTTAAGCAGCAGCAGTATAATTGCTGTCAGTTATGAGGAAAAATTTTCTACTGATAAGGATACCCTAGACCAGACTAGATTGGCAAGGACAGGGAGGCTAATGGAAGTCTTTAGAAACAAATCAGATCAACATCTGCCAGAAGCAAGACCCAGGTGTTTCTGCTTGGAGTCAGATGCTGACCTACAGAGAGGAGCTCAGTCTTTACCACAGTATTTCATATTGTAGGCTGCACAAAATGTTTTTCCAGGGAGAAAGATGAGATATACAGAGTATTCCCTTCCCACAGAATTATCCTTGACTTTGTAAGGAGTGCATAATCCAGTTCTCCCCCTTTGGATCTGGACGTAAGAGGACAGTTTTGTTCTCCATAAAATATAAGCCTGAAACATGCAGTTAGACTGTGAACATTTCTTAAGTCATAATAAGACAGAGTGGGCATCATTCATTATGTAGAGATTGTTTATGGTATAGTTTGGCTGAACATTCCACTTAACCATCATCCCAAACTATTGAACCAAAAAGCGGAAGGTGAATGTCCTGTAGACAAAATATGCTCCTATTAGAGCATCCGAACCCAGATTTACCCCACCGGAAAAGTAATATAGTACTGATGATTTTTTCATCTTAGTACCTCTCCTACAAGATACGCTGAAGAGCCTTTAACACTCAATGTGTTTCTCTCTTGGTGGCTTTAGAATCAGAAAAGGGAGTTTTTACAGAAGGTATGTAAATATAGTAGGATTGAACAATACTTCTGACATTTTGGGGCAACTATGTAAAGGATGATACAGCACCTCAGGGGAAGAATGGTAGATGCAACCAAAGGGCACAGGAAGAGAATATAACTTGGGTGATCTTTTCTTTCTTTCCTATCCACTTTGTTTTCAGTGTGTGCTGGAGTCCAAGTGAGGAGTTCTGACTATATGTGAAAAGGCAGCATTATATTTGTGCAAGAACAAAAGTTTTCTTGGAGCCCAGGCAATAGCAATTTTGGCTGTTGTCTATAGTGTAATGTATAATAATAAGCCATCTCTGCCTGTGTCTTTAGCTGGGGCTAAACTAATTTCAGTGCAAAAGATAAAAAGCAGACAGCAGAGGTTTAAAGAACCCACCTGCCAACACCTGAGATACACTTACATAAGATGTGAAACCTTCTGGTTTATAAAAATTACTATGTCCTCTGGTCTTCCATTGGAATGCCATTTCCAGGAGGTCACAGGAAGAATGCATTTTCAAATGCATTGCCATACCAGATCTATGTTGCAATACTATCAACAAAATTTACTCAGAGACCTTTTGTTCTTCACAAAGAACTGAGGATGTATGGCCATGTGCTTCCGACCACACACATGCAGTACCACCAGAGAGATTTCCCTTCTTGCTTCCAGAAGCAGAATGAGCAAAAACAAGTTATAAAAAATTCATGTGGTGAAACATGGCAATGATTTAAGAGAGAAAAAAAAATAGATGAGATTATAATAGCTCACAAAAGAATGATGCATTTTTGCAAGAATACCTTGAAGCCCGATGAAAGACCCAAGAATTTTGTTGGATTCTTCAGGCAAAACTAAAGCTGTTACTTTTGCCTTTTTAGTACACAAAAGCACAGATATTCCAAATGCCTGAGTCTTAACTATAGAAAATTTTAATAATAAATGACATACTGGTGTCCATCTGCATAAATGCTCTTCAAGGTCACATCTCAACGGAAGCAAGTAAAGAGTATGTACTGTACTACAAACACAGCGTATAAGAACAATAGTCATTAAACTATGTGGAAATCCATTGTTGTCTTTCAAAAAACTTGTAGAAGGGGAGTCAAGATGAGGACAGGCCCTCATGCAGCTGTTCTTAATTTGAAAGAAACTTTAAACAGTTTTTAATCTCCTAAACAAAACAAGAAGTAGTGAAGGTTTAAGTACTCACAGCAATGTCTGTTCTTGCCTTTCTCCTCATATTTAGATAGTATTTTTTCTGAGTGAAACCATCAAGCTTTTCTATCCTAAGTAGAAAATCCAGGAGATTCTCTGTCAATGCGAACAAGATCACTAGTCTCTGCTTAATTGCCTCCTGAATGGTAGACCATTCAGGTGAATGTCTTTCTGGGCATCCACTGCAGTTGAAGGTGGGATTAGGTGTGGAAGTTAGAAGAAAATAGGGAGGGAGTGATAAGATGTAGTTCCCTTACTTTACCCAGTAGAAGTTAAGGATGGAATAATAGAGCGTGCTACAGCTTAAATGGAAGTCAAGGGACTGTGGTCATAAGAAATGACTGAAAGGCTTTCCTCTTCTATACGATAAGGAGAAAAGAACCGAAGTTCCCGCAGGCAACGCCATATCAGAATTTGGCGCAGCAAAACAAACCCTGTCACGTTGGAAAAAATTACTTCTGTACATCTGGAAGCTTTTTTTGGATGCTTTTTTTTTTCTGTTTGGTGGGAATGGAGGAGTAAGACAAGCCTTCATTTAAAGAAATTACCATTGAGTCCTCTTTGATGAGAAAATTACTAGGCACAGCAACTGGCCTCAGCCCATTTATCCAGCCTGTCCCTCGAACAGATCAACACTCCCATCCTACTTGGTATCATATGAAAATTAACTGAGGGTGCACTTGATGCCCTCATCCAGATCATTGGTAGAGATCTTAGACAGGACTGGCCCCAATACTGAACTCCAGGGAACATCATTTGTGACTGGCTTCTAGCTGGAGGTAACTCCATTCACCACCACTGGCCATTGGTCCAGATTTTAAGCAGTAAAATCAGATCTAAAAATTAGATATTTTTGTTACCTTCATTACTTTTATGAATCAACCAGTTTCTTGGTTTCAGTAAATGCTTTGGCTTTTTAAACTTTATTAATAATATATCGCAGTTTAATGATTTACTACTGGCAGAAGCCTGAAGCTACGTCAGAGCTTCTAGGCCTCGAGACACTGAGACTTAGGTTAAAGTGTTTGCTTTGCACTTGTCATTGATCAAAAAGCATGCAAACTGAGTTATCCCAGCTCAGCCAAAAGGCGCTGCTTTGGTTGAACAGTCATATTGCAGTTGTATGTCTCAGTCTTACATAAATGTACGAGCTTGACCTGTGCAGTGAAGGCTCCGGGCAACACACCTTCTTATGCGAGTTTCTTACGCAAAGAACAAACAATTGCTCCTGAAATGTTCAGGACAAACTCCAGGCCTGGGAGCCAGCCAAGTAACCCATGGCTGAGGTAACAGGGCAAGGGTTGTTACAAGATGAACCAGATAAATCAAAGTAAGTTTGTAACAGGAAATATATCCAAATACTTACATGAGAAAGATGTATATAGGACCTTGTGCTAAGGCCTCAGTACTAGCCTTAAGAATTTTAGCAGGCAACTGCAAAGATCCCTGAAAACCAGGACAAAATACATCTGCACTGGAGTCTCCAATCAGCTACTAATTCTGTGAAAGCGTGAGCTAACCTTTTCTTTGTACCTGAAGGATAGAAAAGGTAAGAGGCACTTTCTCTCATTTTAAAATTAAATGTCTGCTTTTGGTATTTTGTGTGTGTGTGTATGTTAATCTGTGATTATGCAGATTGATTCCTTCCCTAGGAACTGTCACAGTCCCATGCTAACATTCTTAGGCCTCAGTGTGGAGCTGGGCTGTAGACTTATTTTCCACATGTCATTTCACGAAGTGGTCAGTTCCTACAGGTTACAGTACACTGTTGTGATGCTTTTTCGTATCTGATTTACTTAAAAAATGCATCTGTTTAATTGAAGTATCAAATTCAAAATTAGTTTAAAAAATTTTAAATATTTGTACGCACATACAGATTTAGAATATAATGTTTGTGGAAAAGGGTTGTCATTCCCTTGTATATAAATAAATTGCATAGCACAGTGATCTTTCACTGGAATCTTGATGTCTTTTTAAGATCTAAGGAAAAAAAATGGGAAGAGATACTGTTACAAATTAGTCCAGTTTATGCATTTGGATTGGGCTCTTTGGGTGTAATACTGATTCTGTGCACGTGTGAAGCGAACTATTTCCACTAGTTTAGTGCATTCTGCATTGCTCTTGATGGCAGCAGAATCTCACCCTTACATTTTCTTGTTCAATATTCTGAACATCAAAGGTTTATATTTATGCTGAATTTTTTATTTGTTGAATTTATCTGGTTAGTTACTATTTATAGCCTTTTGATACAGAGTATTTCCTTGTATCACTGAAGACCGGTGCAGTAAACTGTATCTTTTCGGTAATTTGGTTTTCTACCTGGGATTATTTGACTTCTTTTACTTAAACAAATAAAAAAAATACTGGAAAAAAAGGCCTAGAAATTACGGCTAAAAATCATCCCGTTGTCTACAGAAAGAAATCATTTCTTTCTGTAACGTAAGTCAGAGGGAGGGTAACGTAAGTCCTTTATAATCAGGGTCTAATTTATAAACCAAATTAAAGTTTTTTAAGCTTTAAAGGCTACCCTAAATGACTATCTGGCATTTAATATGAAGCCATAAATAGATGAATAATGTCAGAACTTTATGGTTTTTTTCAACACTTTTGTCTTTTAAGAAGAATAAGACCACCCATCCAGACAGCACGTAAGCACTTGAAAAGTTGTAGTTTCTTTTGTACAAATAAATAGGAAGATCATTAAAGTTAATTCAGAAAAGGATAATTAAATGATTAAAAGCAGGCCTACACTTCTAGACAACAAAACTGAAAGGGCTTAGGGTCAGGACTTTTATCCAAAGAAATGGGTAGTAAAACCACCAATGACTGTATTAAAAACAGGATCATGCTCCCACTTTTGCACAGTTTTCTATTTGATTACCAATGTCAGTGGTAAAGCAGAAATCTGGTCAGAACTCTGAATCTCCTGCTTCCCCTTTTTGCATGTTAATTAGAAACAGAGTCCATTTTCTCTTACATATTTCATGGTATTTACATTATTTTAATTTTTCTTGCACTGTAAACTAGGCAGTTTTTCAGAAACCTGTAAAATACGTCACATACAGGTTAAGATTCAGCCCAGCTGTGTGGAGTCAGATTAATCTCAGCTTTCACATCCTGTTTCCTATGTTTAATTAACAAACAACAGCCTACAGAAAACAGGGTAAACTCAGCAGTGGTGCCATCTGTCTCATACTTGAAGAAAACTTGCTTCAGTGGCCATTTATCCCTGCCTGCCTTGTGTGTTGTCACAGTCACCTCATCCATGGCTGGGAAACTGGAGTTGAGGGGAACTGACTTGCTCTGTCACAATTGCTGCTGGCTACGGGGTCTAATGCAAGCAGAATGTCTTTAACTAGTTCAAAGCACAGGGCTGGCTTTTAAATTACACCCCCAACCTCACTCACCACCCCCCAGCGTGGTTACCAGTTCCCCTGTGAATTCTCTGTATCCTAACATATTAAGAACAGGTTTTATACAGGGTAGGAATACAAGTGAGAGGGCATGTCACAAATTTTCTACCTGATTATTTCCTGATAGAAAAAGTGTATTTCAGCTTTGCTAATTTTATCTAGTACTATGTAGCTTGGAATAAAGTATTTTAGCTTTAGAGTAATTTGGCATACAGTGAAATATTTCTGTTTAACAATTGTTTTATTTTATGCTGTATCAGTGTTAAACTGCATTACATCATGATGATGCATTGGCACACAGAATTGTGTTTCAGCTGGCCACTGATAAAGTCCTGTTTTAGCCTGAGTACTGATGTAGAGTAAAAATCCCCTATGAGCTGCAAGAATTCAGCAGTAGGTTCATTTCCATCCAGTCAGTTTTACTGCTTAGATTTTTGTAAAACTGAAGATCATATCTAACTTCTCAGTCTTGTCCAAAATTCTGCACTGAGGATTTTGTAGCTGGAAATGCATATGAAAGCCAACTGAGAATTCAAGATCACAAGCATGTTATCTCTTTAAAGCAGTGAACTCTTATTTTTTCCTATTTTTTCCAGTTGATGATGTAGCAACACTAATAAACTTCTAATGATAAAAATGTGTGCTCAAACTTGTCTACTGTGATCTATTTTTCATCAACAAGAACATTTTCAAGACATTTTTCCACAAGCGTTTAATACTGCTCTACCTCTGATCCAAATGAAGTCAATTGGAGTTATTACTCCTGATTTTCACAACAGCAGTTGTGCCAACAATCAATACATTTGATCACTCATCTGTAACAAAACAAGGAACTCATTTTTAAGATTCAGTGTCTGAAGATAAAAATGAGTTGAAAGCATTGGATTATATAAATGGATGGGCCTGTTTGCTTCAAGCATTTAATCTGGGTTTATTTTCTTCTTGCAATTCCAGTGTAAAACCAGTTTTTCTCTCTTTCTAAGTTATTGCTCAGAAGGAAAACCAGTACAATCAGAAAAAAACCTCTGGACAGTTATCTCAGCTGCAGTTAGCCACGACAGGGGCACAAGGAGTATAACAGCTGGGACTTCACAAGCCCCTCAAAGTTTGGTTTAGACTGCGACCCTCTGTATTAAGACACATTATGATAAAACATTTAGGATCTTGCCAAACCAGTAAGCAACCCCACTTCCCAGCGGTCCTATGAGGCAGTATGACATTCACGTGTCTTAAATACTCCTCTAGTCGCAAAATGTCCTTTTGGAATATCACTACTGCACCATTCACTTCCCACTTTTCAGACAAAGGAGACAGTGCATGATTCACAGCAAAAAGATTGAATCATGTGTGGGTGAAAGTAGAGAAGTCATTAGTGCTCTCAGCACTAATCAGTGCTTGGTTACTCTGTGTTCTGAACTGGTTCACTTTGCATTTAACAAACATATAGGCAGAGCAATCAAGAAAGGGGAGGGAGTCTTTAAAAACACCAAAGGCAAGACAGTAAAACACAAACAGTGCTACAATTTTTAAAGGGAATTTAACTGCTTTCACCTGTATTTTAGCAATTTAGCAGGCTCAGGATACAAGACTAGACATTCAAGGAAAACCTTCGGTATGCTAGACAGATGCACAGATTTCAGCAATTTTGCTTTGAACTAAATTACAATCTGCAACATTTTCCAAAGGTTTCTCTGCTTTCTCCAATTGTTGAGCAATCCATTCTCACCATTTGGCATTCTTGCACAATTAATATATATCTAGTTGCATTCTATTACTTCCTGATGGGTCATTCAATTAAATCATCCTTACAACGTATAATGGCTGCTTCAAGCTATGAGATGACATTTCTTACAAATGAAAAGTATTCATTTGGAGAGGGTACCATACAAGGTACCATTGCTGGAGTTCATATCTGTCCACTGAGAGAGAAATAAATCTTTTAACCAATGTTACAGCTGTTTATAACTTCCACTGGAGACTGTCATGTAGACTAAAGAGAGGGTTGAATGCTCAGCAGAATGGCCTCAGATATCAAAGAGGTCAGATCAATCCTTTGACCTTTTCTGTGTATCTCATGACTAAGAACGACAAGCAACTTGTCATTATAAAATGTTTCATAAAGCAGGAGAAGGCACAGTGTCTCATCCTGTACTGTATGCAGTTTAAAGTATCGTACGAAATGTGACGGGTCTCTTCTGGAGAGTTGTTACCTTGTTGCGTGTTGAAGGATCATATGTTATTTTACCACTTGCACAATAAAACGAATCAGTATTTCCCATGGCTTTTAAAGTTGGAAAATTCCAGTCTGTTTGAATCCAACCATTCCTAATGTGTAAGGAGAGTTACTGATATTCATTTATTCTACAAAAAGGGTAGATAGCACTCCTTGAAGCATTATAACAGAAAATTTAAAACAGTTGTTGAAACCACTGACATTCTGATTGAATCTGGAATTTTATTTGAGTGAAAGTTTACCTTTTGGTCAGCTTTTCTTTTTTTCTTTTTTTTTTCCTTTTGAAATGATTTTTGGATGTGGGGGTGGTCTTGGTGTGTTTTTTCTGCAAATAAACTCCCCAGCACTAATTTATTTGGGTACAACTCACTCAAACATTTTTAAAATATTTCTTAATTTTCTCCAGACATAAACATATTTTTTCCCATGTATTTTAAATTTACTTCCTTTAATGTGTTTCATGGCATTTCCTGCAGAAATCTCTGATCTGGTGCCTGACCATGAGTCATAAAACATGTTGCCAGAGACCATCTAGTTCCAACCTCCTCCATCTGGAAGTGCTCTTCATAAGAACTACTGTACTCTTCAAAAGAAGTTTTGAAAAGAGCTCAAACCCCAGGTTTCATAGTTCTTTCAAAAATTGGGCTGGTGCCTGCATCAAGTACTGGCTTTCTACCCTGGGTAAATTTCACAACGTTCTGACAGGGCAAGGTTCATGAGGGTGTCGTGACTGAAGTCAATGGCTGAGCTTCTACTTGACTTCAACAGAGCCAGGATTTCACTCCTGGTAAATATTAATACAATATCTGATGGTATCTATTATCACACCTTCCATTAATTACACATGCCTTTATGTTTATTCCTCTGTCACTGGTAGGTACATTGGGCGTGTTGACTGGGCATGTTATGATCATGTGAGCCTGAATCACACAATAAGAGCTGGCACACTTTCACCTGCAAATCTGAAAGATGGTTTGGAGGCAAAAGACACTTGTTCCAGGGCACTGCTGCTTGTGCATGAACTCCTGCTCCTCAAAAAGTTTTCCAGCATCCTACACCATGTTGCTGCTTAGAGCAGCTGAATGTTCATTCATAAAATTAACATTTTACTAATTCTATATAGGAAAAGCTAAGAAGAAAAGCTGTTCTTATATGCATATAGGATATACATCTCATATTTCAATTCCCATACGAGAAGGATTTTGATCAGTACATAACACTGGAGAAGCTTACATATGCTATTTTTTGGGTTCTTGCCAGTAGTTTTAAAATGTTAGGTTCATGCTGCAGACTGGTGGTTTAACTGGCACTTATACAGAGAACCAGTCTGAATCACAGGACATTGCTCAAAAACTCCGCAGTGGGAATCTCTGTGTGTAAATACAGTTCTTGGCTTCTGGGATTTGCATGTCATAGGAAATAAGTTTTATTTTATTATAAAACTAAAGTACATCGGTAGTCCAGTGCTAAACGATGAATCCAAAGTACCTCCCACATGGCCCAGTTCTACTGAGCAGTGAGTGTTGTAAATAACGACAGCAGTACCTCAGTGTATAACATGAGCCAGATTTTCAGATGCTTTGGCAAAAGCCATTGTGCCATGATTTTCAGAAAAACAAATGCTATGAAAGAGAGTTTTTTCACCTGATCAAGGGCAGCGAAGGAATTGACATAGAAATGTTGTTTAGCATTGTGCTTCAAAGGTTAACTGATGTCAGCAAGTAACAGGTTCCTCTTAAAATAGTAAGATGGCAAAACCTCATTTATTCTCCCCAGGATATTTTAATTTTCACTCAGTTTGCCTCATATCTTTACATCTTTAGTATCTATTACTAGATATACCAAATGACAAAATCATCAGTGGCATCTCATTGGCAGAAAAAAAGAAAAGGGTTTTTCCTAAGTCACTCTTTGTTGAGAAACCTAACCTTTTGGCAAAGAGGTTTTGCTCTTACCATCCACCTGTGATCCTCCTCCTCAGTGGGTCTGATATTGGTGGTGGCTTACAGCCTGTCTCTGAAAGACAGGCAGCATCTTCACAACAAGCTGAATCTCATCTCTGTGTGCTCAAGTAATCACTCACACCACAATGAACCACCTCTTAGAGCAGACTAGACTAAGCAGAAATACCATGTATAGCTTAGCAAGGCCCAGCCCCATACATTAATTGTGCATAAAGCCAACTCTCATGTACTACTGACCCTAAAGATATCATAGTTGAGTACAGGACGAAAAGTGATTTTGTAAAGACAAAAATAAAGTTTCTCAAAGGAGTACATTTTATTTGTTTGGATTAGACTTTCTGAAAGAGAACTGTAAAGGCAGTAGAAAACAAAGCACTCTGCCAAATATATAAAGCATGACTGAAAATTAAAAGCCTACAGAAAGCAACAGAAATCAGAATGTGAAGGGAAGTGTACAGAGAAAAGATTAAGGAACAAGAGGAAGGCTAAGAGGAAAAAAGTGGGTCTGAAATATGAAGTATTACATTTGGGCTGTTTTGACAACACTACTTTGTAGAAAGAAAGTGGTATTTAACAAGAAACAAAAAAGTATTTAATGATGACATACAATAGAGAAATAGGTCAGTTGTGGACAAACAAGAACTGAACAGAAACCTGGCTCTGGGATACATAGAAATGACTGTGCTCTCTCTGGAGCCTTTGTGAACAGTGTCATACAATCCCCAACACTGGCAAGAGGCTTTACTGTTCAGCCAGAACTGGCCCTGGGCCCCTATTTGAAAACACAACTTGGCAGTATTGGCTGCACCACAGTTAACACTTCCCCTGCCTGTGAAAGTACCACATTTTTTACTTAGTGGATAGTCAAGTTGTGATAGTTATTCCTTGTTTATACGGGGAAGAGAAGAGCTCTTTTGCTGTAATTGCAGAAACTACTAATAAGATAGTTGCAATCCAGATATTATAGGAAACAAATTAATTTTTCTTTGATGGAACATGTTTTAGTATGTGTATTTTCTTGAACTTGCTATTACTGAGCAAATGGCATCTTGAAAATAAAACAGGACAAATATTGTACAAAAGCTTCGTCTCCACACCAAATGTCAGGCTCACAGGAAATGTTTAGGGCCCTATCATGCAGTGTGGAATACTGCCCTGGCTGGCCTTCTCCTGGCAGATTGAGACTCCATACATCAGTTTCCTTTTCTTCTAATAAGAAGGTCTAGAGCATTTTGCCAGTTGATGATAAAACACAGCAGGGAATCATTAAGAGCAAGACACCAGAGCAGCTAATTATGATGGAGATTATCCTATTCTCTGAGATAAAATGCAAGTGACAAGATTAATCAAACATGCTGGACTTGAAAAGGGCAAAAATGCACAGTGAAATACGAGTCCATTGATAAGAGTAAAAATTGGGAAGAGGAGGCTGGGCATTCTATTTCTGGTCCCATCTTTCCAAATTTCATGTGCACATGGGCGCATATGACTGGGGAAGCCTTCACTGGTACTGTCAGTGAAAAGTGCAAGTCTAAAGCCAACCTGATGCCGTATTTATCTTACAGAATTCTGATAGGACTTGTAGCTATACTAGTCAAAATGGTCAAGATTAATCCCTTAATCACCATTTTTAATTCACTCTGCAAGGTTTGTTGAAAGGTAACATGATTATTTTGTTTCATAAAATATTTTTTCATTTTAACTTGAATACCTTTGACTGTTTTGTGAATACTCACTTCTTAATTCATTTTATATTTCTCTGTATCAAAATCAAAACATAGAGAGAAATTATCCATGTGCTCATGGCTAATGTTCTTTGCTTATAGCAGTACATTGTCTTTCTTTCATTATCTCTGTTTTAAAGCTGTGCTATTTTCTCTAGCCTTGTTGCTGAACATTTACAAGGCGTCACAATAATAAGGCTTAAAACAGACTTTAAAAATATATATCTACACATATACCACCCTCTAAATGACAGGGAAACCCGCATCTTCTTTGAGAAGAAACCTGTGTCTTCTTTTGTGTATTCGTATAAGGCTCATGTAAGGCCTTGTAAAGAACCTGTTTCAAGTGATACATTAATCATGGGAAGAAAACTGAGAAAGCTGAAAACCCTGAGGGTGTAAGATGTATGTCTTCTTCTTCCTGAAGTCATGCACAGTTCTCGACAATGCAGTCTTTGCTTCAAAGGAACTCGTACAGATCCTTAAGACAATTGATTCTGTGCTTGTTTTATGAAGAGTTATTTAAACTGAGATGTCACTGAATTTCATTGAATTGCCTTAACACTGTTCTGTGTCTGACTCACACAATTCCCTAAGACTTTTCAAACACACTCAAAAAGAGCGAAAAAAAGCCCCACAGATCTGTAGTCCTGAATATCTGGATCTGTGAGGAACCAGTTAAGAAAATAAAAGTAAGCAAATATTTCAGTTTTGTTACAGATATGCATATGAAATACCTTATCCTGGCTGATATGTCACTGCAAAAGCAGTTTTTCCTTGCTAGGCAGCAGGTGTACAAGCATGTGTGTGCATGTGTAGGAAAGGGGAGGACGGGGGGGGTAGTCTGCTTTAAAAGAGCTGAGAATGATGATGCTACAAGAGATCCTGGCACTCTGAAAGGATGTGTTTGATCTGACAGAAAGAGGCTTCTCACATGATTTACAACAAAGAAAAAAATTACATTCAACTTCATCACCTTAGAAATCAGATTTTTCAAATGTGTTTTCCTTCCCCCAGTGCATTAGGATTTAATTTTGAATATCCTTTCCAGAGTTATATTTTTTAAAAAGTCTTCTAACACGTACTCATCCCTCTTTCACTGTATTTGCCGTGTCTAGAAGTTGTATGTACGCCTTCCTCATATAATCAAATATTTAAAAAAGTCTCAAGCTCATGCATGGAGGCCTGCAAAGCTTTAAAGGAGATGCTTAATTACTGCAAAGTCACTGATTTATGACAATGAAGAAGCATTTAGATAGCTTTGCCTGCTTAGCTCATGCCTGGCTGGGTAGCACTTCCAGAACTCCAGACTTCCTGAAATGTAATTCTTTCCAGGTTGCATAACTGCTTTGTTTAAGCCTAAAGTAAAAGAATCCCTGAAAAGGAAGTCATTGAGCACAAAGTTCTCTCTTCCCTCCTCTCAAGGGGGAGAACGTAGTGATTGAGGGAGGAAATTTTTATGTATAAGCATTCAATTTAACTTCTTTATGTCTTTTATGTGATAATAGCCGGTAAAAGCATCCAATCAACCAATTACAAATATCAGAGAAGTTACACGTAACCTTGCACAGCTTGGGGAGGGGGAAATTATATTACTAATTGCAGCCAGAGAGACTTCTATGGCAAAATTTCCATCTAGAGATACCCAGTCCGAGACTAACATGATTGTACAACAGCAGGTCTTTTTCGCTTTTCCTCTGATATTCAGTCTCCGTGTAATATTCAGCAATACTTTCCTGAACTTGATTTCTAAACAAGGAGATCAGTACTCCTTAATTTAATAAAAATTATATTCTCCTCATATATTGGAACATGTAGAGAAAAAACAACAACTTGTTCTTTTAATGCATTCTCCTTTTACAATGTTAACATTGTTTGCATTCTCCTCCATGTGTGTTTATCATTATCCATCATCAGCTGCCCTTTCCTGTCCTCTCCAAATTCCTTTCACGGTAAATGAGACTGGAAGCATTTTTCAACCCTGAAAACTGGACCTCTGCTGTAACTAATAATTCTCTTTATTAGCTGAGGCTTCTGATTTATGTCTTTGGGCCATTACATGTGAGCTCCAATGCATAAACTCTTTATATTAGCAGCCAGCTGAAAAGCTGACATTGTCCCAATGTCTCTGCACACATTTATTGATCAAGTGCTGCCACGCATTGAAGTGTTCTTATTCTATTGTCATCTATGCTGACATTGCTCAGGGCCTTCTTAGTAAATAAACTGGATGGGAAACATGGGATGTTTGCCTGGGCAAACAAGCATGTGCTTTTCTACAAGTTATAAAAAGTTATCCTTTCCCTGTGTATCTTTTGCCATGAAAACTAAAGCCTGTGTCAAGGTTTTAAATTTGTATCTGTGCTGAAAAAAAATGACAAATATGGTTGAATTTTCGGGTGAAAGCATTCCCTTGCACTATTATATATTCAGAGATACTGTTTAAGTAATAGGAAATACATTTTTTCCACAGTTTTCCCCTTACCTTTGGAAATGTAGGCACATAACTAAATTTGGAAGGAAAGAGCCCTGTAGTTAAGGAAGCATGCAAGGAATTATTTTTTAAATGCTTTCTAAAGATAAAAAGTTCTGCTTTACTAACTCCTCTTTCTAGTCCCGTTTCACTTTAGTCATCCTTCAATGAAATCAAACCCATGAATACAGACACTGTTTCTTAAGTTCCTGGGCAAAGTGTTTACCAAGGCTGACCGTTTACTTAGGATTAGTTAAATCTGAGAGAGGAAAATTTAGTCCTTTAGCACGACTAGTTTAAATAGGTGACATAGGTAAACAGTAACTTAGTAACTGTGGTCTAAACTCTAATTGCTAACTTAATTAGGAAAACAAAAAAAGGGCCAATCAAAGCCAAACATTCCTGCTTCTAGTGGCTGTGCGTTTCCTCCTTACTCCTCAGTTTAACAGGGAGATCCTTGGTCAGCCATGCTGGTTTCCAGCCTGCCTTGCTTGATTCCCTGTACGTCAGGATGGAGAGCTCTTACACTCTCAGAAAACTGGCCTTAGAGAGCTGCCAGCTCTGGTCAGCTCCTGTGTCCCTAAAGACAGTTTCCCAGGGGATCTCATCCACTAATTCTTTACATAACTGGAAGTTTGCTCTTCTGAAGTTCAGAGTCCTGAACTTTAGACCCACTCCAGGCCCAGATTCCTCAAGATAGCAAACTCAACCTGGGCATGGTCGCTAGAGCCCAGGCTGCCTCCAATTTTAACCTCTCTAATGAGGTCATTTGTATTGGTGAGTAACACTTCTCATCTGGTTGGACTGTATAATACCAAGGCTGGTTTGTCTAATAGCTGGGCCAGATGAGACAACAGAATAAACAAATAATCTTACACAAAAATCCCCCCAGAAGACACAGATACTAATTTACACACAGCTGATGTCCCTGAACTCCCGTCTCAGAGCTTCATCCAGTCAAAGCAATATGTGGCAGAGAGAGGTGGAGGCTCTTTGAGCCTCCTTTTCATGGCTTGATGCAGTCAAGATTTGCAGTGCAAAGCAGTTACTTTACCTCTCTGGCCTCTGCTTTCAAAGCCAAGGAGAAGGACTGAGAGGACAGTAAGGTGTCACAGGTTCAGGTGCCCAGTGGTGGGGGTTGCAGGCATCCCCTGCGTGCTGTGAGCTCATGCCACCTGTGCTCCTTCTCCTCCTGCTACATCTTTCCATCTCAGCCTGCACTTGGTATTTGACATCTGCACCTTGGTCTAGCTCCAGCCTTTCTGAAATATGAGGTTGGAAATGGTATCAAACAGTGGCTTCCTCTTCCTGCCTGTTCCCAGGTAGGGTGGAAACTCAGATTTAAAAACATTGAATAGAAATTAGCCAGACCAATGCTTGCTGAAATCAGGGGAGAAAACAAAATAAAATAAACAAATTATAAAGCAAATAAAAGAGCAGTTAAAACAGACAGTATTCCATTTCCTAAGAAAAAAATTACACAGAGAGACCTCTATGTACACTTGTATTGCTTCTCATGTTACCCAACATACTAATGGCTACCACCTTGTCTCTTTGCACATTGTGTGCAACATGAAACTTAAAAATGATTAAAGGTACCGGATATAGCTGTAAGAAGAAAAAATGTAAAAAAATTTAGGAAATAATTTAATTTCAAAACATAATTCATTATTATTAGTCACTTACTATTGCAATAGCATCTTAAATTTGCCAGTGAACTACTGAGTTACTCACTGTGTATTAACTGAAAAACAGACCTTGCTCCTTGCAATGTACCATCTAAGCAGATTTAAAAAAACCGTACAGAGTGAGTGGCAAAAATAAGTAGATTATTGAAAAGACATGTATGGAATAAGATGGATGACATGTTAATTTCTGCTGTGTTGCAGACATTTTCCACCAGTCATGCTGAAACAAAGTTGTGTCAGCATTATATTTAATGAAGCAGTCACCAAACAATGAAAGAATAACGGTCTTTTATTCCATAAGAGAAAAAAAAGTTACTTGACATTAACTCAGCATAAGAATATTTTTCTGCCTTCTACAGAAATATTTCTCAAGACTTTCACTTCATTTTTTTCACTGTGCTTTTGTTATATAATCCTCTGATTTTGTTATTTTTTTGTTATATTGTTATAATCCTCTGATTACCGGTTCCTCATTTTCTTTTATGCAAAAACTTCAGAATTCAATAAAAAGTGATATCTTTTTATAGATTTTTTATTTACGTGTCTAGAATTTAATAAAAAAATTGATCCCTGCTCTCAAATTCAATAGGCTGGTTTGAGAAATCCCAACACAGAAGACATAGTCTTTATCCTTAGGTTTATAAAACTTCACTGTGACATTCTGTAGTCGTTGTTTGTATATTCTGGATTCCATCTGGAAAAGGAATGTAATGAAAATTCCCAGGCTTCATTTGTATTTTTCTTTCGTTGTGCTGGATTCAATAACATTCCAATCACAAAGAAGGAAAAAGAAATAAAATCACAGAAAAATGTATAACTGATGTGACTGAAAACTAACTTTTTTTAATGTATTGTCATTGTACTGTGGTTGGAAAATATTAACCAACTGGACAAGAATTAATGGAAGATTTTAATGGACGTCAGCCACATGTCTGTGATTTATTATTATAAAACAAATTGGAAAATACTAAAATCAACAATAACTAATGAGTATGAGTTGTTTCTAGCAGTACAGAACTGAGATTACAGACTGACATTAATCCCTCTTGTTTACAATAACACACAGAAGGCTGGAGTATAGTATAAAACTTCTGGGAAACAAAAAAAGGAAAAAATAAAAAAGAGGGTGATGTGGGTAGGTTTGGAAAGAAACAGAGAGATGAAGTTGTGGATAACACGAGAGACCTGGGGAATAGAACTGGGCTGCCGGGGTGGCTGAGGAGGTGCAGGAGGTAGCTCCTTATCTTAGTAATACTGTGCACAGTCCAGCAATTTAATTTAAGCAATTTTTGCATCTCTAAAGCGGACAACTTGGGAAGCATCAGTACTGGTAGAAGGCTTGAGTAACCCAGTGCAGGCAGGGAAGGCCTTGGAGGTTTATGAACATGCAGTCCCCTAGCACTTGTGTTGATAATATGAGCTCTGCTATTTGGCTGCACAGGCATCAACTCACCTGAGACAGATGCCTGCATGAATGTCAGTCTCTCTTCAGGCCACGAAACCAAAATGGCAGGGCTTCAAAGCCACACATCAGACACAAACTAAATAGAAATGTGATAAAGAAAATGCAAAGTACATTCAAATGAGATGTACTGAACATCTCCGCTGTGATGTCTTTATTTTGTCCTAATGGACACTGTCCAAGTGGGAGACACTGCCCAAAATGAAACAACCAAAAAAAGATCCACATTCTGACCATAAGATCATTACAGCAGAGAGGAAAAACAATCTTTATCTAATTAAGGCATGATAACATATTCATGAAAAATGCACAGATGTTTCAGGGAATCACAATGGCAGAAATAAGATGTTAAACTTTAAAAACACTGTGAGAAACAGGCTGGAAAGATAAACACTTTCCAAGTAAAGCAGGAAGACAGAAAGTGAAGCTGCGGAAACAAGGGGACTGAGTGTGGAAAATGGTGAAAAATACACTTTTACTGGTGACCATAAGCATAATTCAAGTGTTGCTTCTAAGTTTGTGCACAAAGCTAATTTTGTTCCTGTAGAAACACTTGGGATGACTATGCAACCAGTGCAAGAACTGATACTACAGCCTTTATTAAATCTTCAAAAGGTCTTCAAAATCAATTTAAAATCTAAGGCAGTCTTCACCTTATCTATCTGACTGCACAGTGCTAGAAGAGACTGATTTGTAGGAGTCTGAGCTCCAGCTCTGTAACTTTCACTCTTCCCTAAGCCCTCCTTACGTCACTGTTGCAATTATCCTAGATTAGGGTGGTGCTGATACATGACAGGCAGCAATCTCCTTAAAGCCCTAAGGGACTTTCTCATGCCTTAGGCTCCTTCTGCAGAAGAGATCTCCAACACACCAGTTCCCTGGCACTCACAAAACCATTTAGAGCATCCACAAGGATGTGCAAATCCCATTTGGAATTGTAGTGGGAAATGTACAGACTACAGCAATACCTATAAACATACACCAAGCCAAGCTGTGTGTCATACCAACGAAGGAAACAAGGAACTTGAGATCTGCTCCTGGTTGAGCTCCACTGTGGGCTCCCCTCGCAGAGCAAGAGGGAGAGGCTGCAATTCAGATGAATGGTAGGATCTCAGAGAGGGAAAGAAGCAAAGGGACTAACAACCCCCAGAACCCATAGATTTTCTAGGTCAGCCAATATTGGTAGGCCTGCCAACTATTGAGGAAGTAGCACTGGTTTTAAAGATCCCCCTGAATATACACACATGGGTAGCCAGAGATGCTCATGGCAGAGAACAAAAAATTAACACCAGATGGATAGTTCCTTCTTTTTAAAACTGGTTCAAACAGGACTGAGTTTTCTCTTCTCTCTCCTTCCACACGTATTCCATGGGAAGATGAAGTGGAAACAGGACTTAAGAGTTACACTGTTCTTCACTGTATTGATTGTTTGCATACATTTTTGTCTTGACAGTTTTGTGATATTTATATTTGTATATGTTATGCCTCAGTAGTTTTCCAGTATGCATGTAAGCTTGCCACAAACAATGTTTTGGGATGTTTGTGCCTCCTCTCTGGTTGCCACAGTGGGTGGAGAAGAATTTAGCTTGGGAACTCATACAGGATTTCATGAGTGTATGAAATCAGATCTGTATACCCTTCCTGCCTCTTTGAAGCAAAATATAAAATTACTTTGAATTGAGAAATAATCAGGACTTGTGTCTCGGTTTAATGAGACAGAAGTGTTTTGCTAAGGAGGGTGGGTTATGAGGAAGACCAAAACTCCCTCTAAGCAATTGTAAATCCGAAATTAAGAGGCTCCAATTGAGAAAATGTGGAGAAAGGAAAAATAGCAGCCCTTTATTAAAGGATAGATGTCTATTGGCAGAACAACAAAAAACCCCAACTGAACAATAATCCTATACCCAGAAATCTCCTTCAATAAAAAGTGAACAGTTCAGTTTGTGGGTTTTTGTGCAATTCTAACCACAGTCAGCAGGGGGCGCTGTTGGACCTCTGGAGGTGCAGAGCCTGCAGTGCTCGGGGTTGGCCAGCAGGGGGCGCTGTTGGATCACTGGCGGTCTCCAATTGGGGGCCTCCGATGTGCTGGAGGAGCCGAAATGGAGCCCTTTCCTCCCCCTCACCTGGAAGTGGAGAGAGGAGAAAAAAAGGGTTATTTCCCAAGAAAACTCACGCTGTCTGTGGCTGCCTGTGTGACTTCCCCTTGTTCTGTCAATGTGCACAAAAACCGCTGCCAAAACACAGGAGCCGAGGAGGAAAAGAAAAAAATTACCTCCTTCCCAAACAACTTCTCTCCGATGAAGTCCAACAGGTCTGCGCTGGGGGCAGAAACAGGGTGCAGGCAAACCGGGGCCAGAAAAAAACCCCAAACCAGCCAGGCAGTCAGGCTGAGAACAAAGCAACCTTGGAGCTTCTCCAACCCACACCTTGCCTCAGTTAAGGAAACAAGGAAGTGTGGTTTCCTAGGAGAGGTGAAAAATAAGAAAAAACCCCAAACCCCAAAAAAAGCTCCTCAGCCCTCCCCACAGACCTTTGAGGGCCATCGGCTTGGAATGTGACTGCTGGCTGTTTCTTTTGTGTTAGTCAATTACCCAAGGCTTGGGTATTTGACTTCGTTGACTAATAAACCAACCTGCCCATTCAACATCCCTCTCACACAGTGGGGCAGGGGTGAGGAAAAAAGTTCCTTTTTTTTTTTTTTTCATTAGAACAAGTAAACAGGACAACTTGAGAAAGAAGTGGGGTTTGATACTGATGGAACCACATAAAGTAGTGGAAAACAATGTATGAAGCATGATTCTGCAGAGGAAGGGGATGTTGAACTGTTGGTGGCCCCTGGAGGGAGGGAAAAGGGGAGCTAAGGCAGAAGCTGGAGAGTTTTCTCTAGCTGTAGGCAAAGAAGGTGTAAGTGGTCAAACAGTCAGAGCAGTGAAAGAAAGGGTTTGGGGTTTGGAAATGAATGAAGGGTTTAGTAAAGTGGGGAAGGTATTTGGTCTGAACCTAGGACCCTGAATGAAATGGTAAACTGAGTGTGTGGGAATGGCTTGATTTTTCACAGAATCACAGAATGCTGTAAGTCACAGACATCCATTTACTCCCCAGTGGTTGTTGACTTTGCTCACAGCATCCCACAGTTGATCAATTCACTTTGGATCCCAAGGTCTCAAAAACCATTTTAGGAGACCATTTATCCTTTCTGCTCTCCATTGGCTCTTGAATAGCAGGGAATATGAAACACTCACAGTATCTCTTCAATTTTTGCCAATTCCTGGACTATTCCTGCTGTGACATGACTTCCATTATCTGATTGTATTGATTATGGTTTAGGCTGGAAAATGAACCATAATGTTAACACTTTCACAGTCCATGCCACCACTTCGGCTGCACCAAACCTGAAATTATTTCAACTCCCATCAGCACATACTCTTTTCCTCCTGATTTGTTAAAAGAACAAATGTAGTTGACTTGTCAAGTTTCCTGCAACCCCTTAGGTGCAGAGAAAGATCTTACAGTTTTTCCAGTCGGATGCTGCACCGCCTGCAGGCAGAAATAACTGTTTCACATGCTCTTCAGTGTGATGGGCCATCTGCTACTTACAGTCTCTCATAACAGATCTTTCATCCCAGAGTGGCCACACTTCACGTGCAGCCATTCCAGTAGATATCCCCATTTCTCCTCTTGTTCTGCCTCCTTTTCCTCAGCTAAGACAGCTAACTGAGTGAGGGAATCTGCTTGGTTATTTAAGAAGTAGGCTGGGTGACCCCCCTTCTGATGGGCTGCTACCCATCCAACCGATGCTATTTGGCATCTTGCACTTCTCAGAATTTCTTCACACTTCTTTTTTTGTTATACCAGCACCCTATTTATCTCCCACTGATTTTGTTCCCCAAAAGAGAGCCTTCATTACACCCCCTAAATACTGCATAGGAGCCTGTATAAATAAAGATCGGCTCCTTATCATCCACATGTCTCACAATTACACTCCAGACTGCTGTTAACTCTCCCACTTGGGCACTGCCCTTCCCCTCTGCTGTATTCTGATTTCTGGTGTCAACATGCAAGGCTACTGCCCCGTGTTTAGAGAAGTCATCCGTACACCAGACATAAGGTATAAGGAGGTGCAGGTTTAATGGGGGAAAGGGAAGAGGCCTCTTGCGGCTCAGCCCGAGTCACTTCTTTTACAGAGAGAGTTTTTGGTGGTCCTTCTTCCATCCTGTGAATGTGACAATAATGCTTGATCTGTGCATACCTCATCATGACAGTCTCCCTTTGCACCATCCTGATGGGGTTGAAGGGGGTACTTAAAATGATTGTCTCAAGGATAAGGAACTTAAAGAGGCCTCTGAGTATTATTTCCTGCTGTTTCACAATCTTGTCTGCTTCCTGTAGAGGCAAGTTCACCACAAACAAATCCTTATAGAGTGTTGCTTTCCAGCATCCTTAAAACTGTGTGAATTAAATTTTATTGGACAAGTGGGACCCTCTGGTCCATTCTGCCACAATGAAGTTACTTATGCCACCTTAACTGGTATAGGCTTTGTTATGACCCAGAAGGAAAGGATAACCCAAGCTCTTGTTAATAGATCCCTTATTTTTACCACTGTCTCTTGTAAACATTTTTAAGATCTCCAGAGAAAATAACAGATTTAGTCCTGCCATACTTTCAAACTGTGCTGGAAGTAGCTGGAGCTGTCAGTTACTCAGAGCTTTCTCAGGCAAATACTTCATAAGAAAACAAAGTTTTGGTGCATTGTAATCTCAAATATTTGTCAACCTTTTCAGTAAATACATGTTTTGATACCAGTATTTTCTAGGTAGGCCCTCCAAGCTTTCCTGGCAATGCATCAGATGTCAGAATGTCTCAGTTATATAGGCACATACCCCTGTGCACCTTGAGGAAATCTAAATTTTTGGCCTTATGGGATCACAGTTTAAATGTCAGTTTTCCTTGTAACCCTAAAAAGGTGGACTTAGTTATCCGGGCACGAATATAGGCATCAACCTTCAGGATTACAACAGGCAGGTAATAGTTTAAATAATTATGACACCATGGCATGAAAGGTCATGAAATTGCAAGACTACAGTTCCCTGAGGGTTTGTTCACCAGATGTGGAAACCAGACACAGTGGAAGAAGATTGTTGCTTTCTGAGAAATTGAGACATTGCTATTAGCCTCAGTCCTGCATGCTGCTGAGAGAAAAAAAGAGTAAGGAGAACAGCCTAGAATATTAAATTCAGAAATAAGGGATGACAGATTGGGTTTTGCAGTCACTACTCTTTTCATATGTTATAGGAAAACAATCAAGAAGAACAGTTGCAGCTACTCAAGGTGTGAAAATGTCTCTGCAAAGGACATATCTGTTAATTCGTTAATGCAAATATTTTTTAAAAGGGGAAAAGACCTGTCTGATACAATTAATTCACATGTTGTGTTATAGGGAGCTTCCTATGTCAGCTTAAGCAATAAATAATTAAACTCATAACTTCAAGAAGAATCCAGTCTGAAACTTCATTAAACAATCCATTCTTTTTGCTTGTTCAAATTTTATTACTTGATTACTCTCTACCTCAAGAGTAACACAGAATGACGTGTGGAGTTACCTCCTGGGGAACCCTTCTTTCATTTTATTTTCAGGAAAGGGGCACTTGCAACTGTAGGTAACACATCCATATGCATGAAAAGAAGAAATTGGGATACATTAAACACCAAGAAAGTTAAAGACTTCTCTGATTTGTCCTATGGATGTTTGCATCCTGGATCATTATTACAAAAGACTGTATTTGCTGTAACTGAGTTTTAAACTTAGTATGAATTACTACAGTCATTTCAAGTACAGACATGATATTGGGGAACATTTTTTAAAAAGTCTTTGCTTGTCCCTGGCACAGAAATATCATTTGTCCATATTGCATATCACATACAGAGAGATTACTGTTATAATATAGTCACTGGCAGATCTGGATTTTATATACATCTATTCCTAAAAATAACTACAAAATGCTACCTCCTTTACTTTAAATTAATAATATATTTTACTAATCCACACAAAAACTGTGCAATATTTCATTTTGATGTGACTGTATTTCCTTAACTTAGTCTGCAGTTTAAGTTCTTTTCACACTTAAACAGTCCTAAAGACTAAACTGCCTAATTGACAAGTGGATTTTTTCTCCTCTGTCACACACTAGATGTTGCTGCTGCTTGAAAAGACCTATGACGATAATTTATTGCTCCAGCTAATATTCACGTTTGTCACAGAGTTAATTATTTTCACATGGATAAGTTGTAGCCCTTTAAAATATAATTTCTGGAAGATAAGTAGTCACATGTCTGTTGTCCTGGAAGAGGCAGCTGTAAATGGAGATGCCTCTCAAGCAGTCCCAGAAGACTGGGGAAGTGGAGGCAAATGAGAATTGAAAATAGCGCAAATGGTGGATTTACAGTGGATCAAAGACCAGGAGATACGGGAACTCTCCCGTGTAGGAGAAAGTTTTGAGTTAACTCTCCTTTACATATACCACATATATTTATCATCTGACCTACCACTGAAGAGAAAACTGTTTGACATATGGGTTACATCCATGAAAACAAAACAAAAACATAAAAGCAATTACTCTGACAACACAACTGAAAGATATCTGTTCAGAAAATGTATTCTTTGTTTTGGGCCTTGTTAACTTCTTTCAACTCCTTTCTTTCTGTTGTACAATTGCTGAAGTTTACTTCTCAGACTTTAACAGTTTATGTTGAACACAGTTCGATTTCTTTTTAAACAAAAGAAGCACTTGTTAATGCACTTACACAATTATCTCTTAATAGTAAAGAGTTCTTTAATCTTATGTGAGTTGGGATACAGCTATCACCATCTTGAGCACAAGTCCTATGAGGAGAGGCTGAGGGAGCTGGGGTTGTTTAGCCTGGAGAAGAGAAGGCTCAGGGGAGACCTCATCCCTCTCTACAACTATCTGAGAGGAGGTTGTAGCCAGGTGGGGGTTGGTCTCTTCTCCCAGGCAACCAGCAGGAAGACAAGAGGGCATGGCCTTAAGCTGTGCCAGGGGAGGTTTAGGTTGGATATCAGGAAAATATCTTTTCCAGAGAGAGTGATCAGGCACTGGAATGGGCTGCCCAGAGAGGTGGTGGATTCTCCGTCCCTGGAGGTTTTTAAGATGAGACTGGATGTGGCACTGAGTGCCATGGTCTAGTAATCATGGTAGTGTTGGATCAAGGGTTGGACTTGATGATCTCGGAGGTCTTTTCCAACCTGGTCGATTCTGTGATTCTGTGATCGTGTGATCTTCTTGTAAATAGAGAATTCACTATACTGAATGTTTATGTTTAAATTATGGCTTAAGTGTCAAGGTTGCTGATACTTCAAATTGCAGTTTAAAAGTAGCATTTAATTTTTACCAATATTTTACATTTACATGATAATTCTCTTTTTTTATATATTTTTAAATATTTTATATCTCCCCAGACTAAACTTTCCTGACAATTTTCTGCAATTTTTGAGAATTAGAGAGGGAAAAACACATCCTTCTGATAAAAACTACACTCTACAAAGAGCTGTTAGTGGTGCTATTTGAGACAGGCAAACAAAATATGTCTTGTATGTGCCTTTTATAGTCGTCACAGGAAAACCAAAAAGAAATTTACATAGCATCAGTTTGTCATCTTGTCAAGAATTCCCAATCTATTGATAATAAGCCAATATTAGGATATGCAGGGATTTTTTTTAATCTGTGGAGGGCTGGAACAATGCTAGACACAAGTCAAAGTTATACAGTGAAGAAGAGTTGAATAGAAATCTCAAAGTTATTAAAATAGCGATGTAGAGGAGTGCATGAAGAGAAAAATATTATATAATTTTATAGATTCTTTGAAAAATTGCATTCTGTGTCAGCCTTTATCAAAGGAACTGCAAGGGATCTAGGAAGTGTCAAACAAACTTATGTCATGTGGTCACTGTGTCCTTATTGGTTGAGTATCTAAGAGAAGATTTTTCTGAATTTAAGATGTAGAAAAATTCTGAAATTATATTAAACCCTCTGAAAGCTGTGCCTTGAATTTATGAATGGCTATTACATATTGCCTTGAAAAATCAGGTCTTCAGTGTTCTTAAATGAGCACCTAAACTAAAAGGTATCACAATAATATCTTAATTTCCTTTTATGTTACAAAAATTATAATGATAATAATGATAATTATAATAATGCTTAAAAAACTGTACTGATAGCTGCTTTAAACAAAAAAAAGTGAGATGGTGAAATAATTCAAACCCTACTCTGAAGGAAAAATGATGTGCAGTAAATAAGGTGGGGATTTTGTGTAGAACATCTAAGTTTGACATTGCCTTATTTAGGTGGACTGCAATTTGTAATTTTCATAGTGCTGTTGTAGCTTAATTTTGTACATGTACTTTTGCATGTGTAAAGAAAAAGAAGAATGAAAAGAAAAATAAGAAGTAAAAAAAAGAAAAAGAGAAAAAGAGAAAAGGTGAAGTAAATGGGAAAAGAAAAAGTAAAAGCTTTTTCAATGAATAACACCAGATAATACAAACACAGGATATTTTCTATACTGGTGGATTTAAAGCATTGGGGAAGGGCGAGTTGCTTTTCCTCAACATTACTTTGTTGAAAAGTCCTCTTTCAGAACGTTAATAGTCTTATTTATTTCACTGGTAAAGTTAGGGGTTCAGTGGCTATTCTTCTGTGGGCAAGGAAGACAAAGGGCATTCCATGTTTCTATAATTTCCTCAGTCACGTAGAGGACAATTTCTAGCCATCTTTTTTTAAATTTAACCTTTGTGGATCATGAGAAAAGTTTATCTTTAGATTGTCTGTTTTCTAAAGGACTTCTATTCTCTTTTCTTTCAGAGATTTGTAACACTGAATTGCCCTGGGAAAAATAAACTTTAAATGTTCCTTTGGATGAAAGTTTTTTTAATGGTGATGCCTTGTTCTGCAACAGTTATTGCAACGGTTTGACAACACCTCATGTCAAAGCCATGGTACAAGACAAAATAATTGCTTACGTGGTTGGTTTTTTTCAAGCTTCCAAGATTATTTGAAAGAAAATCTGAATTTTTTTTTTTTTAAAAAAGGTGACTACAGCCATGATTTCTTTTCAAAACAGTCAAATCCTTCACACATTCTAACATCCTTGAGTTGCTGAGGGAGAGGGGAAGGTAAACTGGTTATTCAAAAATTGATACCACATTAAGCCATGGCAATGCACTGGAAATATCCCCTCCCATTAGTAACATCATGCTGCCAGAAATATTTTATGCAATTAAGTTACATTTCCTTTGGCCAAGTTATGGATAACTGAAAACAAAACATTTTCATAGCACTCCTCAAATGTGTTACATTTCCTGTCCAGAAATAACTGGGAAATAAAGCAGGAGCAACTTATTTCTTTGCTGAGAAATACCAATGATTCGACAAAATTGTAGTGGAAATTTTTCTGTAAAAATATTATTTTAATGAAGAAAGTGCTAAACTTTCAGAATTTGTAAATATAATTGACAGTCACAATTAGTCTTTAGGTTGAATGCATTTAGGAACTTCACAAAACTCTTTAGGAAGTAAAACTGAAGTTGCAGATTCAATGAAAATCACCTTTTTTTTACATTAAGTAGATGCGCAACCTCACAAGTTCTCTTAATACTATCAGAATATGTAATTCAATAACGTATGTTTTAAAGTAATTAAAACTAGCATTCCCAAACATTGGAGAGCTTCAAACCAAGCTACAGGTCTGAGGATTCATAGAAGGCTGAGTCCCGAGTATTTCTCAGACTGGGCCAAAGGGTGGAGTCAAACTGGAAAGAACTTTGTAAAATTAGTAAAATTCATTGAGACCAGCAGTAACACGTAAGATCAAGAGCCAATAACGACTGGACAATTATAATGTTCTCGCCTCATCTTTTCTTCTGAATAAATAAATGGGAATTGTCTATAACAAGACAATTTGAGAGGTGGGTTTAAACTGTATTAGTAATAGTAATACTTCTGAAAAGAGGTTTGTTTTAAGATCAAAATTACTTCTGAGCCACTATCAGACAAAAATTTAGTAATATTTTTTCCTAAATATCACTGTATTTTATAGGAATTTATTTCAGAAATACTATGGAAGCATTTTCCTATAACACCAAAATAAAATATGATGCAGAGATTTAGCTTTTCTTTGCCTGCATAGTAAAACAAATAACCTATCATCCAGTCCTATTTTGTAACAGTGGTGTAGTGCATTGCTGACTGATGCTCTACAGCGTGAAGACTACGTTTTATGAAACTGATTTATGTGCACATGTGCTAAAATATAAGGCCTCTAGTAATTGTAGGCTGAGGGAAAAATGCTGTAGATCAGGTGCAAAGACTCTGGTGGGGTGTCAGAAAACACAGAGGCCAAAACGTCAAGCCCAGTATAGGTAATGAACTCCCTCATTAACTCTTAAGATCAAAATCCACGTTTTACTTTGGATTTAGAAGAGGATATAATCACCACCAGCCTGGGTTATTGGTACAATTCATGATCAGCCAAAGGTCACATATTGAAAGCATCAGAATCAGCTCCCGGGGCAGCTTAAATTTTTCTTGGAATTCACCCAACCAGCCCCAGAGAAGGTTTAACATTGCTTGAGCTATGAGATAATTAGAGCCCAAGCTGGTGTGACAGCAGACCATAATATGATTCTGAAAAGACAGAAGAGACTTAAAATCCAAATAAGACAGTGATAAAGGAGCTTGTTCTTCTTAATAAGAAGCACAGAATTTCTTGTACTAAACCAGATAAGTAAAGGGATGTTCATCTGGGACACTGTGCTGTTCTTTGCCCATATTATTCTAACAACAGTCAAATCAAATATTTAAAGTCAGAAACTTGTCTGAAGACCATCTGCAAAAAAATAATAAAAAAAAAGGCCTTCTGTCTACTACACAACATACTGTTCTTCAGGGGCCAGCATGTTGCAATACTACTGCCTTTTTGAGTGTTTCAGCTGCTGTCCTGTAAGACTGTTGCTATTTTTCCAATGAGACAGAATAGAAACAGGTGTTGATGCAAAAAAAAAAATTTAAAATTCTTTTTCCTAATTTGTCTTAAACCTGTTGTACTTGCAGCCACTTTACTGGACTGACACTGAGAACCACAAAAACATTTCTGCATCTCTGCATTCCTCCTGCCTACCCTCGTATTTTTAATTCCTAGCCCTTCTTCACCTGTAAACAGCTAACCTACTTTGAAGGAGGCCTTGAATATATTACTACTCACTTTAGGAATACAATGCAGCAAAACTTATTATCCCTGACAGTAATAAACATCCCGTGGATTGTCTGTGAGGCACTTGCCATTTACTAATTAGTCCATCTGGATGGAGGTTAAACTGTAAGCCTGAGATAGCTGGGAAGGTTTGCCTCTACCATTACCTATTCTGCAGGAAGAAATATTGGTTGCCTTCTCTGATTATTTCTAGGGAGAAGCAGACTTTCAGCCTCCAAAACTAGGAATGTCAACCTCCTGTGACAAGGACTAAATTAAATACCAAGGAGCAGGCTGTAAAAAGGATTTAAGTGTTGTCATCAAGGTGACAGCACACTGGTAGGTGAGCAAGATGGTCAGTGGCATACAGCTTCAAGGACTCCCCAAACAAGTGCTGTCATACAAATGGCAAAGCTGTTGGTAATTGTAGCGTGACTACGTGTGGAAGGATATCATACAGCTCACGTCTTTTGCCCTAATGTTTACTACATCTGTAAGGGGTGATATTACTAGATTGTTAAAAAGAAGTTAGGTATTCCTGAAAGACACCTTAATTAAAGGAAAAAAATCTTTTAAATAACTAGCAAAACTGGCACTTACTTTATTTCAGAGCCTAAAACCTCTTTGAAAAGGGATGGGACTTCTATTTGACAACTATATTAGTAGAATAATTATTATTTTTTTAGCTTATCCTTAACCAACAGACTGGATGTGGTTTTCTCTGAATTTGCCCTCAAATCTAACAAAATTCATGCATTCATGGAGTTTATTCAGTAGCATGGAAATTCTGTTCTCCATCTTCAGGAACTGTTGGATTATTTGGCCGTCCCTTGCAGGAAGAACCAATAATATTTTCATCTCTTTGTGCCCTGCAGCCCTAAACATCAGCTCCAGTGCACATCCAATTTTGAGAGATGCAGCCAACATTGGCATCTGGATGTCCCCTTCCACTGTCAGGAGCTGGCATGCAGCAACAGCTTTGACCTGTGGGTCAAATAGAGCCTTGAGGTACCTTCATCAACATAATTTGGACGTCATACAAAAAACAGTGGGTAAAGATCTTCATGACAACAAGTAATGTAAGGTGCTCCCCTTTATTTCTCTTTTATTTAGGATAATTTTAGAGTTCTGTAGTCTTCCTTAACTCTGAGCATCCATTAAAGGAGTATTTTAACACAGTTAGGATGTTGCCAGTGAAAAGGTAGACAAATTATTAATATTTTTACAGAATCTGAATCTGTTAGCAAATCTCAAAAAGGACTGAGGACCTGATGCATGCTAGTGAAACTAGGGAGACACACACCAATTACAGCAGACTTTGTATCAGCTCCTTAATACACAACAAATATTTAAAATGAGACATTCCATTTCTCAAGAGTGTATCCCTCGTATGTCAAGTTTATGATTAAATTCTACACAGAACATTTTTAACAGTACCATTCCCCTTATCTGGAAGTAACATGAGCTTTGTGTTACTTCAAGCCTGGGATTCTGACAGCAAAAATGGTTTGTCTTAGAAGAAAAACGAAACCAAAAAACGCCAACATTTTCTCTGCAGATGGTCTGAGCAAATGGTGCCTGTCGGCTTCTCTGTAACAGAAACCAGATGCACAATGGCCATTCAGTTCTATAAGTTTCTTCCTGATCTGTCCCACAGAAATTGCATTAAAAGAAATGTCTTGAACTGTTTAGAAATTATGTAATCGCCATCCGAACACAGATTATAATTCTTTATTATTGTTTTTCCTGCCAGTGCAATCATTCTTGGGTGGCTGTGTGGGTGCATCAGGCATAATAAAACACAGAAGAAATAGCTATTTTCCTGAAATACTTTAGCAGCTATTACAAACTTAATGGCTTTTGAATGAAAGGATTAAATAACGGAAAGAGCTGAAAGTGACTTTCCAGGCCTTTCCAAGGCTTTGAAGATCTACAAACTTTGAAGAGAAGTTGAACCATGGGTAGCCTTATGTAGCAGATAAAAAGGGCCTTTGCTTTGGCTAGGAATGGTAACCAAAAATGGTTACTTGAAGCCCGTGGAACAAGGTCAAGATAGTCCCTCAAAATATATATAATAAACTTCTATCAAAAACAAGGCGTGAAGAGAAATTTAAATTTTGTTAGATTGGACTATTAGGAGAACTGCTCTTTGAAAAAACTTTTGACCATCTCTACCAACTCCATCAGAGTGAAATCTCTGTGCTGCCTTGTGAAAACGAAGCTATGGTCAGTTTTCATTAAACTTACGAGACTTAACAGCATTTTAAACAGAGTATGAGAATCCGGTGAAGATAGGAAAATACCTTTATCCCTCTAAGAAGTATAGCACAGAGGAGATCTTTTCATTACCAGTTTGCATTTCCCCATGACCAAAGACTCGTGGTCTTAGGAAGAAGAATCATAATTTGTTGCATCATAGTTTGTCCCATTTTTTCAGGGGTATGTAACAATCCTATGTGATCTTTCTTTCATTGAGGAGGATAAAGGGCAACACTGTAGAATGCTTTCTCACTTATGGGCAACATTTCACACTTTTCTTTACAGATTGAGTTTTATCACATCTTCAAATTTTCAGTATTAATCAAATGAATGGTAGCTTTTTATTGATGCCAGTATAATGGATTTGTTAAAACGTTCTGGAAACATTTTATATGCACATTGAAGCAGTCATATAATTTTTGAAGTAGGTGGTTCAGCTGCAAAAAACATGTATATTTTAAGGAAAGAACTAATTTATAGGAACTTGGATTCAGTCTCGCCTGTTTCTATTGGGCTGGACATCCCTGCCTGTCCCTTCATAAAAATCCCAGCCAGCCCCCACTAGCCTCCCCCTCTATCCCCATCACTAATTTGGTATTTATGTATAGCTTGCATTTCTGGAATGAAAATAAACTGGTTAAGATATATTGGATTTCCCTCTAGAAACAGGATCTACTTCAACAGGTAAAAAAAAAAATAATAATTATCAAACATTGACTCATAAAAAAGACTTCCTTCCAACCATTCTAATGCTCCTTAATCACTGTGCCACATACTAAGGTCATATTTTCAGTTGTCGCGTGTATCAGAATATTTGCCATAGGCTTTGATGGAACCAGATGTGTGTGTCCTTAGTTAATCTGGATAGTTGTTTATTGTTTGTCTCCTTCCAAGAGATTTGCATAGCTTGAACACATATTGCAGGCTGGCATGAAAGTCACTTGACGAGCCTCCAGAACCTGTATTTCAGGTCTGACCGGGAAACTGTCGGGTCTCACAGTGCCTCAAAAACCTGCAAATTTGTACAGCCTACAAAGGAATATCTTCATATTATTTTTTTTTTCACATAGTGAAGAGTCACAGATGGTGCTTTAAGCTGTCTGAGCAGGGAACACTGTACCGAGTCAGGATAAGAGGTATAACTAACCTGATTTGACTTAATGGGAGGCAATGAAGAATAAAATCAGCTTCAAAGAAGGGGAAAATGGAACAACCAGTGACCACATGCTGAGCAAAAATTGAAGAGAGGCAACAGGAAGTTATGGTGATAGGGACATCCAGCTGCTTGACCAGCTGTTGCCACTGCTGAAATATATGCAAATTTATATTTTTGATCCCACCTTTCACCACAATTGTCTGTTGAACTTCCACTAGGTTACTTCAAGACAACACAGCACCTTGTGATCTTAACTGCAGAAAACATTTACCTCCCAAAATCTTCTATTGCTTTTAACTGCCTGTGATAAAATAGTTCTCATAGAATTGTTAAATTCCCAACAAGGAGCCTTGAAGAAAACCACTGGAAATTGAACTACCCTTTAAACTCACTCTGGATCTTGGCATAGATAGTTTAAAAGGCTCTGAGAGCTAGGCTTCTGCTTTGACCTATTGTTTTCTCAAGAGAGAGTGGGCTAAAGGATGTGGCAGTCATATGAAAACCTCCACATCTGAATTTTACCGCTTAAGCTCCGGAGTTCTCTTGAGATCTGATTTTCTTCCTATTTACACATTTCAAGTAGATTGACAGAGCTTAATTTAATTAATTTAATTTATGTCTGTGGTGATGAAATGTGGGTTGTCTTTGTTTGGGTTTTTTTTAATAAATTAATATATTTAAATGAATTGTGAAAACATTTTCACAACAAAAAAAAAAGGCAATCGGGGAAAAGCAAGAAGAGCAATGAATGCCAGCCAGTGAAGACTAAAGTATAATCAACTATTTTACATGACAGCATAAAGTTAAAGGTCCCCCTTTTTACCTTTTCAGAAATTTATTTTTTTCAGTTTGGAATAGAAAAAGTTGCTGTGAATACTACGTCCCATAATACCCACTAAGGTAACCTGATTCTGCTTTTTCCCTGGAATTTCTGAGTGCTGCCTTTATTCAGTAATGAGGCTGAGCCCGTTTCCCTACTTCTCCAAAGTGCTGCAGAGAGCAATGCTTATCTACATATTACAAACTTGTAGTTCTGAACTGCTGGTTGCAGAAGTAATAATTGTTAGTTATGGTGAAAGGTCACTGCAGATGTTCTATTAAGTGAGGCAGCTGCATGAGGAGGACCAGAATGCACTTCTTTTGTCAGGGTGGGAGGAATAATGGAAGAGGTTCTTGGCTACGTTAATCTGGCTACAGGCTCAAGCCTGGGTTTTGTCTCCTTAATTTTGAAAAACATTCATGATATGACAGGCAAATGTAACCTGGCATCTAGTCTTCTATCAAGACTGGAAGGAGTGTAGGTGTTAGGTTTTGACAGGTTGACAAGACATGAAGAAAAGGAGAAACTCTCTTGTTGCTCTGAGTGTGTTTGCACATTCCTCACTTCAGTGTCTCAATGCGCAGAAAAGAGAGAAGCAGAAGGCCTGCTGCAGCTTACCTATTCTTCATTCCTCTCAGAAGATGAGAAAATCTTCCATGTTTGGCTCCTTACCTGCAGAAATACAGTAATTGCCAGGTACCTCAAAAGACCTCTCAACTGTTCCTCTAGCAACTCAGCAAACTTCTTCCAGGCAATGTCATTGAGTTCTAACCTGAGAGATGGAAACTCTCCTATGAGGAAAGGCTGAGAGAACTGAGGTTGTTCAGCCTGGGGAGCAGAAGACTTGGGGGTATTTATTGCAGCCTTCCAGTAATTGAAGGGTGCCTACAAGAGAGATGGAGAGACACTTTTTACAAGGGCATGTAGTGACAGGACAAGGGGGAAGGGTTTCAAACTGAAAGAGAGAAGGGTTAGATTAGATACAAGAAAGAAATTCTTTACAGTGACAATGGTGAGGCACTGGAACAGGTTGCCTGGAAAAGCTGTGGAGGCCTCATCCCTGGAAGTGTTTTAAGACCAGGTTGGATGGAGCTCTGAACAACCTGGTCCAGGGAAAGGTGTCCCTGTCCATGGCAGAGGGGTTGAAACTAGATGACCTTTAAGGTCCCTACCAACCCAGGCCGTTCTATGATTCTACGAAGTAGTTTATCCCAACAGAAAGATGAGATATGATTGAGTTGTCCTGGCACCATGTCCTGTGCTTAGTCTTCTAGTTAGCATCTCATCTTCATGATTTTTGTTTCATTATCTTTTTCATTAAGTCATTGACTGTATCTAAGTTTTTTCACACAAATCTTAACATAACAAACCTGTAGGCTAATTCTATAAGTCTTAATATGTGAAACTGAAACATACTACCACACGAGATAATTCCAACTCATAAAACATGTCTCTGTCTATAGGATTATCTTTTATAATCAAGTTTCTAAGGCTAACTGATTGTATTTAATTACTTACAATTGCAGCAGTCTATAGTTCACTACCTTTTTTTTTGTTTCAATACTTTAAAACTTAAAATATCATTTTTATAATTTTACTTACACAAGAATTTTGAACTAATTGTTTGGTCCAGAAAAGGCTGAAAATCCAGATTTAGGCAGAATAATAGAAAAGGTCTGTAATAAAAACAAGCACAGGTTGGCCACCAATCTAAACAGAATCTGTAAAACTTCTGTATTTTTAATCTGTATAACTTTATTTAAGAATACAAATTAAAATGAAGTGTAGGCCTTTTGGCATCAGTGTTACTGTATTCATTGATTTCTGCCAAGCCATTTAGACTGATGCTTTTTTACAAGTATACTTAATTTCATTAAAAAAGTTCATATTGTTTCTCTTGGCAAGAACTGCAAAATCAAAGGAACAGGGGAAGTAGAAAGTAAATAATAAACTTCAAAAATTAACTTAGCTCCTGGACATTCAGCTCTCTTTAACATTAAAGAATTTAAGCTTTTGTTCCCTATGCAATCCATAACACCATGGCTCTAATCTATAACACTTTACTACTGAATGTCATTTACAGTCATTCAGTCAATTTGGGATATGATTTCATCACCATCCATGGTAAGCTGAGGAATCAGACTGCAGACAAAAGATTGGTGTACTTATGGTAGCCCATTCAGTTGAACTGACAACTTCACCACAGAGTTAGTTAAGTAGTTATATAAGATAAAATGATACCTAGATTGTATTATAAGGGGGAGCTCTGACCAAACTGTTCATTTGCATGTCATCACCTCATCTGGTTTTTACTAAGTGAATTGCATGAAAACTCCAGGTCTGGTCTTGATGGCAAGGTGAACATTTCACTAGAAATACCCTGACATAGAATTAACTATCTTAATCTGAATTATGATGGATCAAAATTAACACTTGGAGACCAGTATTCTGATTATTTTTATTAGGGTGATATACCTCACTCTTTCAGCAGCACCTGTATTTTCAGAGTAGTGCCACAAATTATCCCTGGCTTCCTGTCTCATGCAATCTAATGCAGAGTTTGATCTTGCCTCTGAAATCCAAATATTATTTGCTTATCTTAAGGAAAAAAGGAAGCTTTTGTAAAATTTGCCGATCACTTGTTCATCATAAAGTTATCACAGACTTTCTTCTGGATCAAGGAGGGGAATCACAGTTATGATTATGTATGACAGTATCCTCATATCTGCACCAATCCTTTCATTGTGTGAATTAAGGATAAAAGATGAAATATGTTTTAAGCCAGTTTGTGAATACTCTTAAGGAAATGCCATTTAGAGAAAGAATATGATGTTCTACAGCATTAGCGAGGGTTTTCTGTTATGTTATTTTTGCAAGAGAACATATCCATCTCAGTTTAGTGAGACAGAAGTGTTTTGCTAAGGAGGATGAGTTACAAGGAAGACCAAAACTCCTCCCTCTAAGCAACTGTAAATCCAAAATTAAGAGGCTCCAATTGAGAAAATGTGGAGAGAAACAAAAAATAACAGCCCTTTATTAAAGGGTATATGTGTATTGGCAGAACAACAAAAGAACACAAAACAAAACCCCAACCGAACAATAACGCTATACCCAAAAAATCCCTTTCAATGAGCGATGGACAGTTCTGTTTGCGCCTTTGGTGCAATTCTAACCACAGTCAGCAGGGGGCGCTGTGGGATCACTGGAGGTGCAGGGCCCGCAGTGCTCTGGGTTGGCCGACAGGAGGCGCTGTTGGGCTCCGGCAGTTACCACGCGGAGGCCCCGCTGTGCTGGGGGGCCAAAAAATGGAGTCCTTCCCTCCCCCTCTCCAAGGGAGAAGAAAAGAAAAAAACCAAAAGGGTTCTTTCCCAGAGGAAAAGAACAACTCACGCTGCCACGGCTAGTCCACGACTTTCCACAGTCCTCGTTGAAAATGACCAACAGCTGCCAAAGACACAGGAACCGGGGAAGGGAGAACAAAAAAAAATGGCTCTTTTCTCTCCGATGAAATCCAAGCAAAAATCCACGCAGCCGAGGCGGGGACGGGGGCAGGAAAAGAAAAGCTGTGCTGGCCAACCGGACAGGCTCAGCAACCAGCCCCCTTCTGCCCTCTCCCACACACACCTTCCCTCCAACCCAGCCACCAAAAGACTGAGCTCTCCTCCCCCTCCCCAACTATTAACTTGGAATGTTAACAATCTTGGCCACTTCTTTTGTGTGACCACAACTGCCCAAGACAAAACCAAACTGCTCATTCAAACACCACCCCCACCCACACACACCGTGAGGCAGGGAAAAGGAAAAAAAGAAATTCTGCGTTTAGTTTTAGAACAAGTAACCCATGACATTATCCTTTTCATGCTGAAGACATTTTCCTTTCAAAACCAAACTTTATTTGAAGGAATATTTTCTTATTAGAAAAGGCAAAGAAGAAGCCTGAAGAAATTCCTCAAAATACCTATTTTTCTGGACACACACTGGGGTGAAAATGACAGAAACTTATCTAATATATTTGAAGACATTCAAATGCCTTTGAATATACAGACCATTTAAGAACACACATAATTGGTTCCCATTTCTCTATTTCTGTTGGGCAAATGTGACATTTAAGTTTTTACGATCAAAGCTAAAAATAGGAGGTTTTGTCTGACAAGGAATTAGAAATCGTTTGACCATCAAATTACTAACTGAAATTGTGACAGATCTCCAACTCTCTAGGGAGTTGTTAAGCCTTGTTGTATAGATACGGAGAAAATAGGTAACATATTCACCTGAAAAGTGCAGAGGGGATGACACTGACCTGGTATCGAGGCATATCCAGCCCTGGGAAGAGTTTTACTGACAACTCTGTATGCCAGACCACTCCAAAACAGCTTTTCAGGGCTCTTCAGTCAGACTCAAAGGTTTTTTTGTGATATACAAATGCAGACGCACCCCTCATCCTAGAAAGAGGCTCTGAACAAAAATACAGTTTGATGATTTCGCCCAGGAAAAATGCTAGAACCACTCCAGCTGAAAAAAGAAGCCGAATAACAGGAAAACACAGGCAGATAATCAAGGCTCAGGCATGAGAGAATCCAACAAACTGGTGGACCAACATACACTTTATGAATTCAGGAAGAAACTTTTGCCTACACTGAGAGGGTCTCTTTGTTAGAAAGCTGGATGACCTTTAACTAAATGAAAGCACACACTTTTATGCAGGAAATTTCATTGCATGAGGGTCAACAAGGTGAAATGCCCGGTCCTGAACTTGGGACACAACAGCCCTTTGCCGAGTCAGGGTAAAGTGGCTGGAAAGCTGCCTGGTGGAAAAGGACTTGGGAGTGTTGGTCAACAACTGACTGAACATGAGCCAGCAGTGTGCCCAGGTGGCCAAGAAGGCCACTGCCATCCTGGTCTGGATCAGCAGTAGTGTGGCCAGCAGGACTAGAGCAGTGATCATTCCCCCTGCACTCAGCCCTGGTGAGGTCACACCTCAAATCCTGTATCCGGTTCTGGGCCCCTCAGTTCAAGGACGTTGAGGTGCTGGAGCATGTCCAGAGAAGGGCAACAAAACTGGTGAAGGGTATGAAGCACAAGTGTTATGAGGAGAAGCAGAGGGAGCTTGGGGGTGTTTAGCCTGGAGAAAAGGAGGCTCAGGGGAACCTTGTTATTCACTACAGCTACCTGTCTCAGTTTAATGAGAC
>VXAY01001668.1:0-29837 GCA_013399855.1 Oxyruncus cristatus
CCTGATAACGCGGTCGGCGTTAGGTGACCTTCCCAGAAAGGGTCTGAATTTCCTGTACTCAGTACATTTTATTAGTAGATAGTCTTCCATTTCCATGTTTAAAATACACTGTAGGACTCCTAAATAGATAGATGGGAAAGTACCTCTATTATATTATTTTTTTATTAATGCAGGATCTAGCACTAAATATACCAGATACTGTTTTCTTTTTTCAGCTGTTATTGGAGGCTTCTGGGATGCTTGCTCATCAATAACATTCCAGAGCCCTGCACTCATAATTAGATCTGGGTGAATTATTCATCCCAAACAATACTTACTGTGAATTTATGCTCCCCATTTCCTACAAGAACACTAGTTGCAATTATGGTTACTGAGTAGGGCAGCATGCTGCTTTCCAAGGGTTCCCGATTTCTGGGTTACAAGGTGCATCTATGAATTCTGTATTCTGAGTCTTTTGTTTTCCCCTCAGAGGGGGTGGGGGATGTTGTTCCCTTGGGAACAGCACTGAGGAGTTACTCCTCATTGTTTGCCTGGTAACTCTGAAGTAAAGGAGAGGTTTCTGAAGCTGTGACCTTTCCCTACAGGCAAATATCCTATTTCAGAACAGCTTACAACCAGTCATACAATTCTGTGTTTCACTGGTGCTATTTTGTTCTGGGCCAACTCAGCTTCATGGGTATTACTCATTGTGACCTTAGCACCTCCTTTTGAGGTAAGCAATGTTTTCTTTTTGGCTGTGGCTTCCAGAGTGTTTGTAGAGCCATCTGAACTGATCTGACCCGAGCTGGAGGTGTTGATATGGTCTGGCAGCTTGCCTGCTGAGTCCTATGGGGTGGCTTTCCCTGGATCAACTGACTTGTGCACATACTTTGTCATGATTTACCCCAGGAGGACAGATTAGCTTCCCTCAGCCACTCACTTCTCCCCAGTGAAGTAGCTAGAGAATCATCAGGGTGAAAGTGAGAAAGCTCATGGGTTGAGATAAAGACAGTTTAATAGGTAAAGCCAAAGCTGTGAATGCAAGCAAAGCAAAACTAGGAATTTATTCACCACATTGACAGGCAGTAGTTCAACCATCCCCAGGAGAGCAGGGATCCATCATCCCTAATGGTGCCTTGGGATCACAAATGTCATAATTCTGAACATCCTCCCTCCTTTCTTCTTTCTCCATCTTTTTTTGCTAAGCATGACCCCACAAGGTGTGGGATATCCCTGCGATCAGTTGGGGTCAGTTGTTCTGAGTCCTTGTGCCCCAACAGCCCACTCCTTGGTGTGAGAAACAGAAAAAGCCTCGTTGCTGTGTAAGCAATAACTAGAACATCCCTATGTTATCAACACAGTTTTAACCCCAAATCCAAACCAAAGCCCCACATAAGCTGCTATGAAGAGAATTAATCCTATCCCAGCCCGAACCAGAGCATCATTTTACTTTACTACATATTCAGTCTTTGAGTCTTTGAGTCTGACTGCTGTGACTGCATGGGAGAAGGGCTGATGCCAGAGCAGCCCAGCATGGAAAACAGCAAGAGGGTTTTGCCTCTCCTGATGGTCCTCTGTAAGCAGAGTCAGTGCTGTTTACAGAAAACACTCCTCTCTCACTCTTGTTGTGCTCAGTAGTGTTCATCTCTAACACTGTGGTGTTGTTTAAGTAATTTGTCATTGTCTTTTCTCCTTTTTGGTGTTCAAATGGGAGAAGATTTTGGGGATTAGTTCGAAGGTGCCTACAGGGAAGTTACTATTGCACTCAAACAGTGAATCTCAGGTGTTCCCTTAGATATAAGGAAAATAAGTTTTCCTTAAAGAAAAGAAGAAATTCCCAGCTTTCGTGTTTGCAGGCATAAATTTACAGTGAGAGCAGTGTACAGTGTAAATAGCTGAAATACAGAAAATGTTGTAAAGAACCAAGTCTCTAAGAAAGTTGCTATATTTTGGGTGCTCTTTGTATTCACATGATTTGTGAATATATTTTTCTTGCAACTATCTTCACAGAATGTCACAAAATAAATTTGAAATGGTTTTTGGTGCTAATACAACAATGGTTATTATCTATAATTTTATTTATTCATTTTTTAAATCCTATGTAAAATCAGTATGAATTTGGGGACTTCTACCTCTTTTCTAATCATCTACTTCTTGCATCCAGACTCTAAAATGCCAACAATAAACAATGCCTGATGTTTTAATTTATGCATACATTTTGTTTTATTCAAACAGATAAACTTTTGTAGCAATTATTCTCTATTAAATTTAAATATCTGAGTTTTGCTTGGCTGGTATTGTTTTAGTTTTTTTCCCCTTATCATTGCTAATCATTGATTTAGCAAAGACCAAAGACATTAAATGAAGGGTAAGCAGATCCTTAAAATAAAAAATAAATAAAAAGGCAAAGTTATCAGATTATTTAAAGCGCTGCTATACTACTGGTATTGTGAGTAAAACTGATAAAATGAATAGCCATAGCATTCCTGGAGATGTTGCCAGGTGAATGTGGAGCAAATATGCTCCTAGACACTATAAAAATGTTGTACCTGAAGATAATTTCACCTCTGCCTGTGAGCAACTGTGGTTACAGTAATACCATGTCTGTATTTTTTTGGCAAATCTGAACTTACAGGTTCTATTTCTTACGAGAACTACAGGTAACGAGGAAAAGAGTAGGAAGGGAGATGAGGAATTCTGAGGGGCAGAATGGGAAATAAAATCTTTCTTTTTACAGGAGATAAGTGATCTTCCAAAATCTGAAAGATTAAGGGGAAAGAAAGGTTTTCTGTCCATTCCATCTCTCCATGATGAGTTGCAAAGCAGTGCTTGGGCAGCTTCCTGAGAAGGGATGTAGGTTCTGTTCCCCTTGCTCATCACTGAAAAGTTCAAGCTGCAGCATTAAGAAAATCAAGGTTTCTTTGTTATTTAATTGTAGTGGAGATGACAATGAACTGCAATACAGAAAACCTAAATTTTTTTCTGGCTTCTTCCCCCAACCTAACACTCAGAGATCTTATGTGATCTCTTTCTCCACTTTACTACCTCTGTCTTGTTTAATTAACGTCTTGGAAAATTCCATCTCCTATGATCTTACAGAGAGATTCTGATTTCAGTTGATGCCTCTACATATAACCAATAAGGAAAATAAAGATAATCCCAAAATCACAGTCATCTGTCCCCTGGCTCACAATGATTCTGTGGAGCCCAGTCTACCTCCAGGGTTTGGTAAAACTGTGGATGACACAAAGCAAATACTCCGTGGGAAAGATGGGAGGAAAATAACATAATGAAAGCAGGACCAAATGGCTTCAAATCCCTGCGGGTATTTCAAATGAGGCAAAATATTTCAGCAAATAATCCTCTCTGGACACATTACTGCTAAAACTACTGTAATAGGTACAGGGCAGTATGTCTCTACTTATGTCATCTGGTGTTTTTTGATGTTTGTGTTTTTTTTCTTTTTTGTTTGTTTGTTTGGTTGGTTGGTTTTTCTGTGTTTGGTTTTTGTGGGAGTTTATTGGGTTTTTTTCTGACTCTTTTTGTGTGTTTGTTTTTTGTGGGTTTTTATTTAGGTTTTTTGTTTGTTTTTTCTTCCTTAAAGACATGCCTCCATGTCTCTACCTGCACTCTGTGAAGTTAACAAAATCCTTTATGTGTCATAATTCAAGTAAAATCATCTGTCTTCCAAACTCTTTTTCTCTTCGTATTCACTCCTCTCCTTCATCCCAGCTCCTGCCTTTGCCTTAAGCCAAAATCCTCACAAGTGCTGAGGGAACTATATTTCCTCAGAAATTAAAGATTTTTCTTGGTTCTTGCCTCTATTTTCTTTATTAAACTCCTTAAAATAAATATTTTATTTGAAATGAGGAACAAGAAATGGGAAGGATGTGACCTAGTTTTCTTCTAATTATTATGAGATATTTTCAGTAATTCTTAAGAGGATTTCCTCAAATGTCCTTTCCAATATTCCTCTTTCCTTCCTACGATCTCTTTTGTTTTAATATTCATGAAGAACCTGAAACTGGGTGAGATGTAGCTGTGGCACTTCATAAGATGATACAAACTCAGCATGAGGAAGTGTATTCTCTCAGAAAGCAGAAATAGAGGATGTGTGTGAGAGGATTAAATGTGTCGTTTAGAGACAGTAAAAGCTTATATTTCTAGAAAAACAAAAAAATTAGATATTATTAAATAGAATACTTACAATTCAGATTTTTTTCTCCCCAGCGATTCCGCTCCAACAGTCTTGGGATTTTACTGAAATAATTCTTCTTTTTATTTATTTTTAAGTGGAAATAGAAGTTTGAAACAGAGTTAGTAAACACACATTTACATTTTAACTGAGGTCTAGTGATTTCAACCATCTCTGAATTAAATTCAGGCATCCACGTGACCAAGTGTACCCTTATCCACAGGACAATTGTACTGGTCTATGGAAAGACATTTCATTTGTTTCTCACATGGATTTTATCTTCTTAGGATCCAAATCTGAAAGTATTGAAGTTACCTAAGAAATACTAAATTAGTCCTATGGGACAGTGGTACCATTTACAGTAATTTTGATAATCATTACCTAAATGGCTTTTTATTTCTTTCAAGTTTGTTAAAATCTTAAGGATATTGTAAATTGCCTCATCTGAATCTAAGTCACAAGTTGTAAAAGGAGTTGGGGATCCAAACCTCTTAAAGCAGTGTATCTTTTGCCGTAACAAGTACAAAAACATTTAAGAGATTGACATTTTCATATTTGACTGATGACCTACACCTTTTTTTTTATACAGTAGTTACTTTATTAAAGACAAAAAATATTGTTCTCTTTTTCACTTCTTCCCCTTTCCCCTTGCCTTTATCCACTACTTTATTCTTGCTTTAGTCCCTGTGTTTTCTTCTCTCTTTTCTTTTGCACCCTCAGTCTTTTATTCTTTGCAATGTCCAGGACCTGTTTTGCTCCTGGGGCAGTTGCTGGGTGCTGAAAATGTTGACTTTTCTCTCAGTAATTCCCAGCTTTACCTGCTCATTTCAGCTGCACGTGAGGGGTCTCATTGTTAAAATCAGGTTTTCTACCTCCTCAACAACAGGTGACTTCATCCCTCCCTGTATCGGGAAATGTTGATATTTTTTGGTCTGTGTTTGGGCCAAGCCACTTGTGAAAGTTTTGCTCCTTGCCTGCCAAGTTCACTGATAAACAGGAGCCTTGTCCTTGGAGAGAGAGTTTCTTGTATAAACTATTTTAATTGGTGTTCTGTGATTGGTTCATTGCCTATAGAGGACATTTGAAGGACAAACTGAAGAGGAAGGGTGGAAGTAAAGCCCCCAGACTCAAATAGATAAGACCCCTGAGTCAAACTGCGCATGCCTGAGGGGAATTCCAAAATACTCATGCACGCAGGGAAGGGATGCTCTTACATAACCCAGGGGATGGACTTATCACCTCTGCCTAGGCAGTACTGGCCACACCTGCCTGGACAGACGTAATAAGGTAATAGTATAAAAAGAGTCAGCCCATTTTTCGAGAGAGGGTTTCTTTCCTTTGCTTCAAACGAAGGACCACTTGTCTGTAGAAGGGACACCTGCACGTGTGAGCCATCACCTTCTCCAAAAAACGCAGCTGCTGCAGAGGATTTTACGGTATTTGAAGTGGGTGAGATACCTCATGAATGACACCTGAGTGAGTAGGGTGTTGTATTCTCCTGTTGTTCTCTTTCTCTCAGGTTCCTGTTTACTTGGCCACTTTTGTAATAAATATTGGGTTTATTGTTAAGTTGTTCAACAGTGTCTTAGTTTTCAGACTTGGCATCCTTTCGAACTCACCCTGATACACTCCCTCTGGGGAACAGGCCTAGGGGGAACAGGGAATATGGAAAATCACTTGTGGCTGGCAAAGGACTCCCTTGCAGTGGGTGGTTTGCCTGGGGAATTTTGTCTGGAAAGACCCTAGGAAGTCTAGCTAGGCCTACAGGCATCTTGCTGCTTTGCAAAAGTAGTTCTTGTAGCTGCTGTTAAATTGTAGAGGACTATTTCTGACAAAATGAGAATGCTTGGAAGCTTAGTTGTAAATATAGGTCTTTCCTCTGGAGAAGAGAGAATTTTTTCATAAAAAGAGTCAGAACAGAGACAAAATAAGACCTTTGAAGGCAGAATTTCTCACAAGATGTTCCTTGTTTCTTTTCTTCTTCAGTGCATGTGTCAGGACAAAACTGCAGTGGCACTAAAGAACTTTAATCTCTGAGAAAAGCTAGATTTCACCTTAGCAGAAAACAGACAATCTTTCTGATAAAATGTAGAATTTGTATTTAATTTAATTTTTCTTCTTCACAGGAAGATGAATGAAAATAACTTCCTAACTTACTTAATTTGCCAAGTTAGAGGCTGGCCTTGAAAATAATTAACTAAGCATTGCCTTGGGAGATTTGCTCTAAAATGAAAGCAGAATGGGTGTGATGTAAGGATTTTGTTGCTCTCCTAGAGCTTCCCCACCGCTCAGTGTTTCAACCAGAGAAAGACTGTTTTCTGCAGGCTCAGTACTCGCATCAAAAATGAGATGTGCTGACAAACAGAGCATCTCTCTAGACAGTGATAAGCTCTGTTTGAAGCCAGCAGCATTAGGGACTTTTTTTTTTTTTTTTTGTCCTTTTAAACACAACTACTGAAATTTACTATATTGCTGGGGGAAATCTGAGAGGTGGCACACGTGTTGGCATTTCTGCTGTGTGAAGGATTAACTTTTAGTCCACTGTCTCTGCCAGACTATCATTAGTACCAGGAGAAGTGGGTATGAGAGTTAACAAGGCTTCCTTTGTCACTGAGACTGTATTTACACTTAATAAATCCAAGTTCTATGTTAAAGAGGAGATTTCTGAGCCTCCCATAAATAAAGCACTGTTGAAACTGTCAGCTTCTGATCACTGGTGTACAGTGAAACCTGGTTTTTTTTCAACGTAAGCATTCTCTGGAACCTGATTGATTTTGATATTGTGCTTTGCTGCCTGAATATGGGTTTAATCTTCCCAGATGAAAACTTGATACCCTTTCTTCATGAAGCACTGGACACATCATGATACTTGAAAAGAATATATCCTTTTGTGCCTTCTGAAGGTGGGATGAGATGTGCTGCCCTGACAGGTCTGAAAGCTGGACCACAATCAGAGAAACTAAGGTTAAACTGCAGCATAAGGGTTGATTAATTCAGTAATCTCATGGATACTATTTGTTGCAATTGTCATCTTGATTGGGTTGGTTTTCCCCTCTGTGGAAAGGTGTGCTTTCAGGAATTGCATTGTTTCACATGTAATTGTCCTGTATAAAGGAAACTAGGAGTGATCCTGTCTTTGAAACGAGAAAGGAAACGGGATGTGGTTATTCTTAGCACACAGTGGAGGATGTAGTGGAATGTGTCCCTCTGTATGCAGTACTGAGCACTTAGTTCTAGGAGAAATAAACCAAGGGCTTGGGTGAATTAAAAACACAAGCTGAAAAATGCTGACTTTGGTGTGAGGTACATAGGATGAGTTAAAAAGTTTAGCTCCATCTCACATAAAGTTTGCACTGTCTGCACTACCCTCAATAACCTTGCTAGAGTGATGATTTTTTTTTTTAACCTTCTGACTATAAAGGCCTTAACGAGATATAAAATAAACACTAGAAATAGCCTTCACTGCATTTTCCAAAGGTTATTTTGTTACAAACTTCTTTGCCCAGGTTTTCTTGCGGCAGTTGAATTCTCGTGTATTTTTAAGCTGGCCTGTGACTTTTTTGAGTTCTGTGGGTCACCTATTTGCCTCCAAATTGAAGTGGCTGTTTCTACATTTCTTCTCACGTTCTGATACAGAGGAGGAAACGGTGTCTGTGGGCAAAGTGTCAGTCAATTGGACAAACGCCTGTTGGCTCAGCTCCAGGCTGTTAAGAGTCAAGCAAGCTGATGGCATTCAGCTTGAGGCAGTAATCTCCGCCCTTCTGAACGTGAGATTAGAAGAAATGCATGTGTATATAGTGCAGTGTCTATATCTATATGTATATGTTAATCTACAAACCTATATATATATTAGCAAAAAAAAATGACATCCGGAAAGTACTTTATTATTGCAAAATAATGTGCAAGATATTTAGTGTTGATAGGTTTTCATATCTGACTTTTTCTGGAGTCCAAGCGGAGTGGTATTTTATAAAAATCATACCAGGTCCCTGGACATTATAAAATATAAACATGTAAAAAAAATGGGCTGATGCCATAGTTGTATTAATCAAATAATTCAGAATGCAGTTCTATTGAACTCTGTTTTTACAGGTCTAGTCTACTTTGGTAGAAAGAGGAAAAGTAAAAAGGAGATGATCAGAAACAGTTGACAGCTGGCTAAATGTTATGCTTATCTTGAACCTAGATTTACATTTAGAAACAGTGTTAATAACCAGAGAACAACATAATTTTAAATATTAAAAATTAATTGAAGTGTTACAAGGCTGGAAATGTTCACTAGTTTTGTTTGATTCAGTTCTAATAGCATTAACAGCCTTTTTGTTTAATCCTGGTTCTTTTACTATGTCCTTCTTGTATTCAGAAGATATTTTATCTCACTTTTTCATCAACAAGAGACAATATAGAGAAGAAAATGAGTGTTTGCCTCAGAATAAGACTCTAAATCCCTCAAAATATGACCCTGAGAATGTAGGAAGGCTCTTGAGTCCCTACGTTTAAAGAAACACATATTTTTAACCTTACCCGCTGTAATAGCTCTATTCCCAGGGGCACTAACTTAAAGACATTAAGAAAAAAAAACCTTGAGAACTTAAAGACGTAGGAGGGGAAACATCTCCTGTGAATACAAGGGGGGATGTTTTGCATGGTGCATTTCACTGTGGAAGGCAGGACTGTGAAGGTAGTTTGGAATGTACTTATTCTTTGAAGGCAGAGCTGACAAAAAAAAAGAGGTAGAGATGGTGGGTCTAGTAATGCTCATTTATAGCTGTTTTTAAACATCTGCCACAATTGTACTTTAATTTGCCTAATCAGTTAAATGATTAATTTATTCATAACATTTATTCAAGCCTGTTTCTGAAATGAACTGCCTTTGGACTCATAAATAATGATCACCACCAGCAGTGCACCCAGCATAGGTTCGTTGGTTCTCCTTTAACCAATTTCTTTTAGTTTTTTTTGTTGAGAGTGCAGAAAAGAAATATTTCAAATGGAGCTAATTTGATGTTTCTAGAGGATCAGCCTTTTGTGAGATGTTTTGATTACATGGCAGAGCAGCTTCTATAAAGAGCTATTTGGCTAAGTACAGCTTCTTAACTCCAAACAGGGGAAAAAATTACAAAATGACTACTCAAGTGAGTATAACAAGAACAAGGAAGATAATCTTAACAAGCCCTGGGAGACAGACCATTAGCTGAAATTCCCATGTCAGTGTATGTGTATAACACACAACTTCAGCGTTACTGAGGTCCTATGCAAGCCCTCGAGGTTTGGTTTTGGGGTGGGTTTTTGTCTTTGGGATTTTTTGGTGTGGTTTTTGGTTGGTTGGTTGGTTGTTTTTTTTGTGTGTGGTTTTGGTGGGTTTTGTTTGTTTGTTTGTTGTGGGGATTTGTTGTTTTTGTTTCTTTTTTTAAAATTATACAAACATTATGCAATTCTCCTGCTGCTGCTGAATTTGTGCAGGGTACACTTTCCCTCCTAATAGGGGGGAAATTTTTTAGAATTATAGAGTAAGTGACAGTTGTGAATATGCACAAGGGACACCAGATATTTATGCATGTTTCCTTGTGGACTTCTGCTTTTTCCTTCCACCATCTTCCATTCCATACCAGTAAATTAGAGGCTGCTATCTTCTTGGTGCCCTCCCTTCACATAATTAACCTTAAATTGGTGTGTCCGGTCCTTGTTTTCTGTTCCATAAAAAGCATCTCTGCTTGCTAGAGAGTATTTAAGTATTTAAGAGGCAAAATAAATGTCTCATTAGCTTCAGAGGAAGAGATACAGGGCTGTCTAAATATTTTCCCTTTTCCAAATATTTCAATCATGCTGGTAGGAAGAGTGCTGAAAGGGGCAATGGTTTGAATGATTTTTTTGGAATGTGATTTGAATTCTTCTTTGGATTTTGACTTATGGTCATCAGGTCAACAAATGAAATCTAAGAAAATGTAGCTACCAACTTATTTCCAAACTACTGCGGAGGTTTAAGAGAGATAAAAACATGACACCCTGTAGCAACCAGACATTTTATTCTGTAGTACTGCTAAAAGGAGAGAATAGGAGGAGTTCTAGACAAAGGTTGTTTCAACTTTCTTAAATATAAGTAGCTACAATACCTCATGGAGTGTGTGCAACTTCAGACATTGAGAGTTAAAATACATTTATCCACTTAAAATATAGTTTTTTAAAAAGAATCATACCTCCATGAGCTCTTGTCTGTGTTTCCTCTTTCAGGTTGAAAGTGGAAGAGAAACAGACTTCCAGCTTTGCAGTATTTTAGAAAAAACCCAAACAAACTAAATAAAATAAGCCAACGACCCCCCAAAACCCCCAATTAGCACTTGCTAATTCAGCATTCAGTTAACATTCCTGGATATTCAAAAGGGTCATATTGGCTCAGAAAAACAGTCCTTCTGTGTCATGATTCTGTTTCTGACAGGTACAAAACAAATGCCAAGGGAAGACTATAAGAATGTGATTAATAAGAAGTGTTACTGGGGTATTGCTGTGTATGGAGCAGTGTCCCCAAGTCCCCACCAGCTTAATTTTTGGGAGAAAAGTATTTATAAATCCAAATGATTTATGGGAGTGTATATATAAATATATGCATTCATGTATATGTTTATAATTATTTCTATGTCTTACAAAAAGATAAAAACCTGCATCTTTTAGTCACATTATTCTTTATGTTTCTTGCAAATTTTTTCTTAGCTCTGCTTCCTTGCACTAAAGCACTACTGCAATATTCTTTTGGGGTTCTCTTTTCCATCTTTCAAAATACTCAAGGTAGAAAGCAGGGAGAAGAAACTGAGAGTCGGTGAGGTGAAAGAGGAACCCTCAGAAAGTTAATTTCCTTTTCCATTTAATCTTTTATGTTGTGTGAAGAGTGTCAGTGTTGCACAGTAAAACAACATTTGGGTCACAGATTGCTTTTTATTTTGTGGATTTTTCCAGTAAGAGAGTTCTTACTGCCAATATATCTCATGCAGGATGACTGCTGTAAAATTTGACTTTTCAAGCACTGTAAGCATTAAAAATATTTTTAAGGGATTTTTGGTTTGGTTGGGTAATTGCTATTTGATCGAATTTGATCTCAGGCTGCCCCTTGGAAATTGTAGTTCAGTTTTTTGTTTCATTTCTTAGCTGTTTTGTTGGTTTTCTCTTTCCTCATCAGTAAAAATAGCCCCCTTAAGAAAAAATGAGAGTGTAAACAAAGTCCACTGGATATTCCAAATGTTATTTCCTGCTTACCATTTAGATTAGATTTTTTTTTTNTCTTTCCTCATCAGTAAAAATAGCCCCCTTAAGAAAAAATGAGAGTGTAAACAAAGTCCACTGGATATTCCAAATGTTATTTCCTGCTTACCATTTAGATTAGATAAATAATAAAGCATAGAGGCAAAAAATTAAATGAGAAAAAGCCACATAGAGGATTCATACATGGAAAGTCTTACACAGCATTCTAACATGCTCAGCTGTGGACTTATGATCAATAAAAATCCGTTTTCAAAGTATCTGAAGTTACCATCAGTTCTTATTCCTCAATAAAATACCAAACAAAACAAGGAAATTGCCTCCCAGGTGCTTTTTTGATATCCCACTTGTGGGCACCTCCTCGGTAATACCATCCAAATTAGATAGGAACAACCCAAATCTATATGAACTTGATAAATGCTACAATTATGTATTGATTCTTTCAGCAGGCCTTTTACACGTTGTTAATGGCTGCGGTTGAAAGAGGCTTAACTCACAGTTTCTGGTCAACTGTAATTCATGCTCCAGCATTTCTCTGGAGCTGATTGATTCTTGCCTGTAATTATGGTTTACATCCTTCTTTTCCGCCCCTGGTTTAACACGTCTGCATGATCTAGTTACACGGTGGCAGGCAAGCTCGGAGCCAGAAATTCCTCCTTTACAGCTGTGCAGCCTCACACGCACTCCCATAATTTGCTGGATGCCTTGGGATTCTTACAAGGAGGCAGTTGCCTCACTCTGCATCATGTTGCGAAAGATGAATTCTGCCTTCTGAACTTGCTTACTGTAGATAGAGGAGTAGGAATCTGAGAAAGATGGGAATGTTGTGTTATTATTCAGATTAACTTCACTGACTTCAGCATCCTGAAATCCTTCTGCATCTGACCTAAGCTTTTCCTAGAACACTGGAATGATGGTCAAGGCACTCCTTATTCTTTTTCAGTGGTGGAGTGATCCTAACTGAAGACATTTCACCAAACAGACATCCTGGATAAGTCTTTTGCAGAAAAATATTGATGGGGAGAAACTGGGAGATAACCAGATGTGGAGAACAAGGAGAAAGAGAAGCAAATGTTATGGTACAGTGTCCTTTCACTGATACTCTTCGCACATCATGCTGAAGAGGGCCTTTCCATCAGCATCCTGTTGTAAATATCCCAGGTCCCTTGAACTGGTCCCAGGCTCAGTCAGAGGGAGGTTTTGGTTTTCTGTGTGTGAGGAAATGGAAGCTTTTGCCTCTGTAGTAGAATCTGGTGCATTGAGCTCCTCTACATCATCCCTAATACATTTCTGCCAAAAGTGAAACTTGAAGAATTATTCCAAAACACAATCCAGAATAGGAGTTCACCACCCAAAAGGATAATACAGAGAGCAGTCTTATTCTTCACAGGCAAAAAAATAACACCTTACAAATGAAGCTTAGGAGATTTTGAGTAAATTAACTCTGAAAATTTCTGACTCCCAGTTCACGCAGACTTGACTTCTTAATAGCACAGGACATGTAGATTTTCAGTGCTTCAGAGTTCTCACCAGAGTGTCGTCATTTCGAGGAACTGCATAAAATTATGCTGATCAATATTTTGTGTTTAGTAAGAGAATTACACAATAAGGAACTGAGTTTATATGTGCCTTTTAAAAAGAGTAATTTCCTGGTAACGAGGTTGCAGGCCTATAAAATGTGAGACACAATAACTATCTTTAAAAAAGATTGAAAAAAGAAAATAGCAAGAGTACAGAAACATTTAAGAGCTTAGTTTCAGGGATACTGGAGAATAAAGGAACACAATGAAACAGTAGGAACTCCGGAATTCATAAGTCATTTTTTTTTTTTTTCACTTGAGAGAGTGCTTATGAAGAAAATAATTGCAAAAAAGTACAGAAGTACAGCAGTCAGTACAGTAGTCTGTATCGTCAGAACTGTGTCACAGATGTAGTTTTCATGACAGAAATTAATCAAAAGACTGTATGGAAACTGCAAGGAGTAGAAAAAAATCCATTCTGAATAGAGGAATTAGACAAAATTATAATGCACTTCATATCACTGGTTGTTGACCTTGGTACTTATAAACTCATTACCTTGTTCTGCAGCAAAAACTTCCCAAAGGACAACATAGATTTTGTGTTTGGGAGATATTTCACCTAAAAGGAACAAGAATACACTCAGGGTTTGATAAAATTAAGAAACATATTGCATAAAGTTTCTTTTATTATTTAATGTTTTCAATTACAGTTTTATCATCTGTTGGCTTGAAAATGTTAAGTAAGAGCAAGAGAAGCACAAATTCAAACACTTACAGTTTAAATTGTCAAAAAAAGAGATATAAAAGAAACATTCATCATCTTTTCTTATTTACAAAGCAGGGGTTTGCCATATAAATGTGATGTGCCATGTAAAATTTGGAAACTCTTTGCCACGTATTGATCTAAGACCAGAACTGCTTTGAGATGCATTCTCAAAAAACGAAAAATTCATTCCACTTGTAGTGCATGTACCTTATACAGTAGAAGGGAGAGTCTTTTAGGTATGATGTTATTTGTATTAGGATTATATTGGGACCTGATGTGTCTGCTTCCTCTTTGTAAATGACACAGAGTATGTAACAATCCATCTTCTCAGCTAAAGATGAGAATATAGCCTTATCAGATATAGCAGTATACTGCTGGGGATCAGAGGATTTCAAGGGAGACGTGGGAGAGATGGAAAAAAGCACTTTACACCAAACAAAACCTTTGAGCAAGACACAAGCACCCATGGACTTACCTGTTCTAGTTAAACTAATTTAGACTATTGTTAATACATGTTGTGACTGATGTACCCCAGTTTTATAATATTTTTCCCCTTAGTTTATTCCCAGTTTTATTTAAAATTTCTGATTGGTTCCCATTTAGTGCATTGCACCATTTTCCCTAAGTGGCCTGTTGCCATCCCTGTTTCCCATATTAAGATTGTACCCTCCTACCCTTTACCTTACCTGGAGCTAGCCCATCCTACTCTTTCCATATTTGTAATACTCCGCCCCAGTTCTGGAACCTTCCCTCAGCTCCTCTATAAAAGAGGGAGCAGCCTTTTCCCTTTGGATTTGTGTCATCCCTGGGGTGTGTGTTAACATCAGTAAACTGCAGAGTGAGGTCATCCTGATCCTCTCTTCTGCACCAAGAACCCCAACGTGAGTCTGCGTCCCTTCCTCGCGGCGCGGCCTGCGTTAGGATACCACAGCGTGGAACAGGAATATGAGATCGGGGAATAGGTGGGTGACACATAACAGAAAACAGTAACTATGTACAAATACCTAAATCCTTTTATTTTGTGTGCTGTTCATGCATGTGTATTTTGCTCTTAGTAGCAATATCCCTTGAGATCAGTATTTAGTACTTAATTAACAAAAGACTGAAGTACAGCTCTGTCAGAAGCATCATCCAGCTTTGATGTCCCTACAATGAAGTTTGGTAAAATATATATTGATTTCCATTGAGCAAACATGGCAATTGTATGAAGTGATAATTCTTTTAAGAGGAACCTATTGGGAAACTGCTTGGTTCCCTTTCTGAGATGTAGGTTCAATACCATCCATCTTACGGCAGGGCTTGGAACTGCCAGCACTTGAAGTTGTAATGCATTGACCCTTCATTCTCTCAGCAATTGCTGCAGAAAAAATTGCAGGAGGTTTCATAGGTTTAGCTTGTTGCAGGTTAAAGATCAATGTCGATAAAGATACAAGGCAGACAGACCAGCTTCTCTTATTTCCCCATTAATTTTAAAAGAGGGTTGTCTGCAAGTAAATTGTTTGGCTTATTTGAGAGCCTGCAACACAGTGGAACAGAATTCCAGAATTCTATAAGGAGTTGAGAGCTCATTTGACGGACTGGTTTCTGGAGGGGTTTTTTTAGGTAATCAAACCCCAACTGAATTTGTTTAATTCAATCCAGTCCGCAAGCTTAACCAGTTTAATGGGCCACTCTCCCTGCTGTCCCATGGGGTGCTTGTGTCTCAGGTTTGCATAAACTGCTGTGTTTTGCAAAACTTGTTTTCTGGTGTGTTGTACAAGCGCCCCACAACACAGCTGGAAGTTGTATGCCCCACCTACAAAAAGACCAAAAAAGATCACGGCTCTGAGTGAGGAGAGCAACTTTCACTTGCATGTGAAGTGTATGAACTGAACTGTATTCTGTTATCTGTAGCTATGATTCACCTTTCCAACAAACATAGTTGTTTGGGGTTTTTTTTGTTGTTTGTTTTTTTCCCCCTCATACCCAATACCTACTTTGCTCATTTTCAATACTTTGCAAAGTTAAAAGCTTTATCTGCATTTTTCTTCTAAAACAGTAGCTCCAATTCCTGCATGTGTCCCTTTTTTTGTCTCTGATATAATTTTTCTTGCATGACTTCCTCATAAACTCTTTCAGATACATCCTAATCGGTTTCTGTTTCTAGATCAGGTTTAAAAGTGGTCCAACAATTGTAGCTCTAGTGAGCAAAGCATAAACTTCTCCTTAAGGAGTGTAAAAATGCATTCCACTATTTCTATAAAAGTAGGAAATCAAGTTTCATATTTCTGCCTTTTTTTCTGGATTTATATTGAACAGAATTTGATTCTCTGAGGGTAAATTATAGGCCTGTATTTTGGATGATTTTATTTTACAAAATTTTCTCCCATTTCTAGCTATCTGATTGAGTACATGTAAGATGTAATTGCAAAGTTAGAGGGCTTGGGGTTGTTTTTGTTTGTTTTTTTTCTACAACTGCTTTTCATGACAGGTAGGAAAAAATGTGTCAGCCTTATGGTCAGCTCGGGAAAAGAGAAGAGCTACATTTTCTAACCATCATAGTGATGAGAGTTTGATGATACACATCACAGTTAGCCAGAAGCAAGAATATTATTACCAGTGGAAACTGAGAAAGGTACAAAAAAAAAAGAGAGATGCCGGGATCTCAAGTAAATTATTTAGTTTGCCTCTAGGCGCCTGAAACAAACCCCAGTGCCAATTCACAGACACTGCCCTGAAGTCAGTGAAACAAGTTTTGATCTACAATCATCTTGATCATTTGAGAAATACCGAGCAGTGATGCTATTTCAGTTGCCTTAAAGTCTGCCAAACTGTTTCCAGCTTGCAGATTTACATTGAACACAATGTCATTCTCCCAGGATAACTCATAGTCCCGCAGCATTTCTAGGTTTAGGTTATAATTATTTGCTTGCTTATAGATACCTTCTGTGACTCTTGTTATATATAATTGTGTAGCTGGTTGGGGGGAGGATTCCACACATCTCAGCCAACTCATGGTGTATCACCTGTTTCAATTAGTTATTACCTTCAGTGTATCTAGCTTTAAGTGTTTTGGTATGTCAATAAATTATTTGCTAATTAGGTAACGTGTTCCATCAGAATCTGTGTGGTCTTAGTTTAACAAGATTACAGTTTAGAAATTAAGAAACTCCAGGTGGAAGTGTGGAAACGGAACAGCTTTTTATTATCAAAATCTGAATAAACAACAAATGGTGCAATCAACAACTTTCAAAAGAAACAAAACAAAGTCCCAACTCCCCAGGTGGGGGGAAGAGGGGGGAGAGGGGGAGGGAAACCAGCGACAACCCGAGTAGAGGGTGGGGGAAAGAAAGGCAGGACTGTGCCGGCAGTTCAAGAGCTGCTCGCAGCCACGTGTGTTTGCAGCCAGCAATGAAGGAGTCGCCTTTCCCCACAGGCAGTCCTGAAAGCAGAACACCTCGCTCGGACATGGGTCGGTCTCTCTCTCTCAGTCGTTCTCCACGAGGTGTCCCGTGGGGAGAAACTTCCTCTCAGCAAAGGAGAACGAGGCGGCCAAAACCCGGCATCCCGCTCTGTCCGGTCCCGGACCAAAACCAAAACGCCTCAAACAAAGGACTCCCCCGCCGTCCCTGCGGTGACTGCGCTTCCCCGGGACACCTCGCCCTGTCCCCGCGGAGCTGCCCAGCGCCAGCGGCTCCGCTCCGGCCCGGCCCGGCCCCGACTCCCCCGATTCTGCAAGAAACAGGCTGGGGGGGGGCAAAACAGAAAACGGGGCTGGGGACGGGTCCTAGGGAAGAAAAAAAAATCCCAACATCTCTTTCCAAGCCTATGACAGATGTTTTCCAGAAAATTGAGAAGCTCCTAACGCGAGGTGATAGCACTGGGAAAAGTGCTTTGATGGAAGCAATATGTTATACTAATATTTTTGGGGCAGTCCAGCAGAGATCACCACTTGGAGGTGGCTTTTTTACTCCATCCCAACGTTCTTCTCAATCTCTTCCTTCTTCTGAGGCCTGTGTCCCTGGTGCTTACACAGCCTCCCTAGGTCAAGCAGCTTGCGTTGCAGCGTCTAAAGTAACACAGAGAAGATGAAGTATTTCACAAGTTAGGTGTGCTATAGCAGTGATTTACACCTTCCCCTTCAAAGTGTTTCTCATGTGCCAAGATGAGACCAGTTGAATTACTGACATCTAGTGAATTAATAGCTCTAGGATTAATGGCAGATGGCTGCTCAAGCCCCTCTGTGTTTGTGCTTTAGAGAGCTGTAAATGCCCTGCAGGACAATATTAATGTGTAACATTGTACCCTGATAGGGCCAATTTTGCCCTTGGCTCACCCCTTCAGTCTCTTCAGTGCTTCATTAAAATGAATCTGTTCTGGTAGGGCAGTTTTTAAAATATATTCCACAGTAGGTGCCACCTTCTTCAAGACATTTCTCTTTGGTGGACTCATAAATCCAAATGGAATTAAATTAATCAGTGCATGAACTGTACAGGGTTGTCTTTAGGAGGTGAACACAAAACTTTGAGATAATTTTTTTATCATTGAGATCATGTTATTGTGTTAGAGTCACACAGATGCATCTGTGGAGGAACAGCAGTAGCACAGGGTTACTGCATTTCTCACCCAGCAAAAAATTATCTGGGTTGGATTTTCTGCCAGATACCTTTTCTTACTTTTTAATGAATAAAATAATAATATTTCTGAGCCTATAACACCTCTTTTACTGGCGGATGCTCCCTTACTTTCTGAGAAAGTTTCAAAACAAGGTCAATATTTTCACATCCATTCAACATAAAAATTTCTTCCCTGTTTTTTCCCCTGGGCAGTGAGAATTTTTGCACACTCTTCTGGCCAGCAGGAGCCTGGCCTATCAAAATGAAACCTTCCATGAAAAAGCACAAAAATATTTGTGCTGCAGCATGAAGCCAACAGAAGTCTGTATTATTTTCAGAAGGCATTCTCAAAACTAAGCAATTCACCTCAGGCAGGTGCCATTTTTCTCCTGTCAGCCGCTGTGGAATGAAAACTATGGAGTCTGACAAAACCAAAGTTTTGCTGTTTGACAGATGCTGACTTTAGTTTAGCTCTAATTCTAATTTCTTTTTTTTTTTTTACCTCATGTCCCTAGTCTGTTCCTCTATGACTTTATCTTGAGTTATTTTTTCTTTTCTTGGACATTCCTCCTTTTCTATCACATGGGACAAAATGAAAAAAGACCTTCAGTTGTCTGTTCTTTCTTTACTTATTGCTTGTCTTAAAAGATCAAGAGCATGTGGCCACTTCCAACAAAACAAGAGTAAAGCTGATTTTATAGTTGTAAGACCTGCAAACGAAAAGCTTTGTTTTGACCGGTTCCAGGGTTTTTGTTAAAGGTCCTATCTCAGCCTGATCATACACTCGGCTGATGGAGAACTGGGTCTTCAGTGAACAGAAGAATGCAATTTTAACTGCTTGATATAAGACTTCACTTACTTTCTCCTGGTTGGACTTTACCAGTGCTTTTTTTCACTTGCAAGTGTCTTTTCCATTCATCTCAGTTGCTCTCAGTTTTCCCTAGACACCACCCTTCTTGTGCTGGTCTTGGCTACATCACTGCACCTCTGCCACTCTGCTTTAGCAACAACCTGTAGTGTAAAGGTAGCATAAGGTGAAAGATTTTACTAATGTTCATATGTTTTCTCACAGAACAATACAAGTTAACTCAGTAGAGGTTTCTGGTAGTCAAGCCTGACTCAGAACTTTCATTTATTTTCTTGGCCGTGTTCATTAAAGGACTAACTTCCTCAGTGAAATTTTGGGGGTATATTTCTGGTCTCACAGCTTCAGGCCTGACTGTTCTCCTTCATCTCTGCTTGTGCCCTCCTTTTTCTTTCCCCTTCTTTTCCTCCCATTATCCCTAGCTGTTCCCCAGAAGCGCTGGGGATGTTTAGAAACCCACCACTCACACTGTGGATTCCTTCCCCCTTTTTGACCTTCTCCTATCTCTCCTTACTTCCATAGTCACCTGTCAACATTTTTCTACCTTCAGTGTCCAGTCTGCACAGTGATTTTTCTTTCCTGCCTACAGTTTCCTCCTCTGCCCATTATTAACCCAAACAGGTCATGATGTGAGCATTTCTTCCTTCTCCAAGTTGCTTCCCAGCATTCCCTCTTTCATGCTACACTTAATAATGTGCCTTAAAGGATTTGTGTAGGTTGAAGTTCTCATCTGCTTTTAGGCATGCTAGCAGATAGTGGCCTTCTTCACAAGAGGCAGATTTGCTTCTATTGTCGCTGTTGGCAAAGTAAATTCAATGATTTCAGTGCTTCCAGTTATATCAGAGATGGCTGCTTTTCACCCTTTCAACTTGCAGTGCTGGTTCACTTAACTTGTTTGATTTTTTGCATGTGTTTCACTCCTCTTCAATCTATCCACTGAAGACTCCAGCAAGGTCTCCCCTCACAGTCTCCTCCAGGCTGAACAAACCAAGTGACCTCGGTAAAAGTGTAGATGTTATTCTAAAAAGAAACTTGTCAAAGGCTTATGAAACATGCAGACATCCTGGTTTATTATATTCTGCTTGTGTTCTTTGTTATTGCAACAGTATTTTCTTATCAACTATTAAGTATTATGAAAAACAACTCAAAAAAAGGCAAATGCTGTGCTTGAAAATGAGTTTGTGTGTGCACAAGTCTAGTTGATAAACTGGGACTAATTTCTGTAATTGCAGAGGAGTGTTTTGTGGTAACAACATTGTGTGAACAATCTGTTCTGCACCTTTGTGGCTATGCCTGTGTGCCTTGGCATAAACAGAATGCCAGGGTGTGATCTAAAATGGCTACTGCCTTTTAGGTCAGGACAAAGGTGGATTTTAGCCAAGAAGAAGGCTGGACATCTGACCAGATAACAAACTTCTTACTCTGCCCACAAACCTGTTGTATCCAATTAGAAATGCATTAGTAATGCATGTTTATAGTTTGATCTATGACCTGTACCAATGAAATTGTATTGATCATGCACCAGGGTGTGAAGACTGTATAAAAGGGACTGTCTTTGTTCAATAAAGCGGACATCTTGCCGACCACATTGGTTGTAGGCATCTGTTCCGAACTCCTCCACCCAAAGTGTTTTACAAAAGAAAAGTCTTGATAGTATGTTTCTGCAGTCATACGAAGCTCTAAAAGAGAGAAAATTGTACTCTAATATTTTTTAAAATAATTAAGGCATTAAATTGCTGTTTTGTTTCTTGCTGAATGCTAATGTAGATTAGAGAGAGAAAACAGAATGGAGCAAGAAATCCTCTTTAACTACTAAAAGACAAGGGCATGTTGTGTATTTTAAGGGCTTATTTTGTGATTACAGTATATATTTTTTATACTGGGGTTGTTTCTGACTTCTGTCTCCCATAAGGGCTTTCAGTTGGATTTGTAAACCAGTGTTCTGATCCTGTCTGCTGTTTTTATCTATATTGTCTACATTCCACTAGCAGTTAAAACATCCCTGTGAGAGAAATGTGACAAATTATATGTAAGCTTTTTAATGTGGTATTCTCTATTTGGCTGCAAGCCAAAGATATGCTTAGAAATCTCATCACACCTTGATGGTACAGTTTCTTGTTCTGCTTTATTTCTTCAAGTATTTCTAATACAATTCAGCTCAATCCACCTTTGAAGAAAGATCATGATTTTTTTTTTTTTAATAGTCCTCCTTTTGAAAATGCAGAGTTTCTAAATCTTTAGCTCTCAAGCTCAGCATGTATCTCACTTTCATACAGTCAATATGATGGAGCTGGTGTCCATGAGGAGCTTCCCTGACTTTAAAAAATAACGTTTGCAGAATGTGTTTTCACAAGGCCAGTTGGTCCTTACACTGAAGAGCTATCAAGTAAAAAATTTTCATAAATAGTAGAACAATGATAAAATTTAATATAAATATTATTGCATGCAACATATGTAATAATGTCAATGATTGTAATAAGTAAATATACTTTTTTATCTTTTGGTGTGTTGTTATTTTTGGTTGATTCCCTAGTAAACTATGTGTTCATGGTTAAGTGAGATCTGAAATCCATTGACTTATCACTCCAGTTGTATCCTTTGGTGGTCATTGCCATTGCCGGGGACAGATGTTTTACAAAAGCTGTATCATGACAACAGTGGGATTCTGAGGCCAATCTGCATATTGGGAAGTCCCTTTTACATGACAGAATTGCCAAAGCTTGATGTCCTAAGACATGCAGCTTAAAAAGATTTAAATCCTGTGACATGACCTGCTCTGTCTATGGAAGCAGACCAGGCATAATCATGTGAAAGATGCAGGAAAGCATTTTCTTGGAAGAGCAGTGTTGGTGTGAATGTCCCTCATGAAACTCTTTCCCTTTTCTCTTCCTCTCAAAATATGCAGGGCTAGGGCAGGATATTCATGTCATGAAATGTAAAGGCAAACCCCGCTTCTTCAGTGATATAAACATTCACCTACTTTATTTTCATCTCTACGAGAACTTGACCCACAAAACCCTTCCTTCTCTCTGTAGTGTCAGTTACGTTTTGACCAGGGAATAAAATCACTCTTAGAGCACAAACATCATGATTGTATCAGAGAATCTTTCTAAAGTGTATACTCTTCCCTTCATATACATCCCTGTTTATTGTAGCAGATAGCAATTATTAGTCTACTTGTGTGTACTTACTTTTTATTCATTATATACTGTTCAAAAGGATATTTTTCTGACAATCTCGAAAAGAAATTTTCATTTCAGTAGAGAATATCAAAGCTAATTTGTCTTACTTATTCTAACAGTTTATCTCAGGCTTTATTTTTCAATTGGGTGTTATCTGCATTTTAGTTCACCTGAAAGAGATTCTTTTCTGTTAAAAACACCCTATAATATTTAGATACTCATTGTTTGTAATGAAGTTACACATAACCTTAGCTTTGATAAATTTGCATTTTGCTCCTTAATCTTTCTTTGCGTTAGGGATTAAAAAAAATCATGATGAAATTTTGCTGCTTGGAAAATTCCAGCCCCACAACCCAAGTGCTGTAGCTTGCATTTCAGTACTTAATGAGAACATTAAATGTTTCCCTATAAGTAGAACTTTGCAAGTCTGTCTACACAGTGTCTCTGTTTAATTTTGAATGTTCAAATTTATTCCATAAATTTGGTTTTAAGGGAAAGGTCAACAATATTTAAGCAGTCCTAAAATGTAATATTAAGTAGAGAAAATATGAATAGTGAATGCACCCTTTAGATTCAAAGTTCTTTTGTGTTTATTACTAGTTAAAAACTGGTAACCTGTGTAATATGAGGCACAAATCTTATGTTTTCTCCTAAGATTAATTAGTTTTGTGGCATATTAAAAAAATTGGGGAGCAAAATCAGAATGCATATTCCTGTGTGGCTTTCACACATCTCATCTGTTTAATGAAGCCATTTGGAGAATTAAGATCAATACAAGTAATTTAGCTAAAGTACAATCTACAGAAGAGATTATCTAGCAATTTACTTGTGTTTGACTCAGGTTTGGGTTTTTTCTTTGTCTTGTTTTTCTCCCTAGTTATTTATATACATACCTTGGTAGTTTAAAAAAATTCTCTTCTGTAGCAGAGGAAATATCTCTTTGTATTGATAAAACTCTCGTACATTGATTGCATTCAAGAAGCCCCACAAAGCAAGAAGTTAAGAGAAGGTCCTATTCCACATCCCTGAGAAACTTCCTTGCTTGACAATCTCCCTTTGCATCTCATGCATTCATTCCTGAGGAGAAGCCATCCACACTAAGATTGTATCCATAGATTTCAGCAGTATGGTTCATGGACTGAAATGCATTTGAGTCACAAGAAACTCCCAGTAACAAGCTATCCTGTATTTCAGAGGTAAACTCAGTAATGGGAGGTACTGTGCATTTTTAGCATTTAAAAAAAATAAAATAAAAATGACTCTGCAGCGAATTCAGTGAAGTGAAATTACTGTCATTACTTGTGGAAATGTAGTTTTGTAAATTTGCTATTTCCAGCCAGAAGACTGTGCCTGACTAATATTAGTAGCTTTGAAAACTATGTGAAAATGTTCTATGTGAATTGAACATTAAAATTAAATCAAAATGTGTGATTTGACTACTTGACGAATGCAATCAACAGTCTAATAATTAATATCTTAGAAAAGTTTGTATGAAGCATCTTTGACACTTAAAGAGATGATTGAAAAAGCCCCTGCTGTTTGAAATATGGCACATTAATAAATTAGAGGAAGGAATAAAAAATATTACAGTTCATATAACTCACTATTCAAGCACACTCTGATATTACATTACTAACTTCATCTTTCAAAATTAGGAAACACATCTTACAAGGTACAAATTCGAGGTAACATATGCAAATCTGTTTTTCCAGTTCAAAAATTCAACAGCTATTCAAGCTAATGAATATATAAAAACTATTACCTTGAGGCTTGCTGCTGCAATTCTGACTGTTTGAACAGAAGTATTTTTAGTGGTCCGTTATTAAATATATTGTACATAGCTGTTTGTTTGCCTTGCCAAGGTGTAGAAGTTGTTTACACTGCTGCAAAGAAGAACAGAAAATTGCTCACACAGTTCTTGTAGGCAAATTGGCATGCTGTGTCTGAAGCTAATATTCCTAGATATTATGCATCTGTTAAATATCTGATTGTGTAATCTTTACCCCAATACTACTTAATAATTTAGTGATTTAGTGCCACGAGTGATGGCAATGTATCTACTTTGGACAGATTTCTGTGGGACTTTTATTCATGGCAGTCAGTTCTTTCACAAGCAACAATAAGTTCTGGCAAGATTAGAGATTTATATTTTAAGCTTAATCGGAGTCAGATGGGATACTGGGCAGCTCTTAGTGCTTCCAGAGTGCTGTTCATTTGATGATTTTCAAAGAGAGCTACTTGCCCAGAGCTCATATATCAAGCCCTGCAAGCATGAGGCAATAACAGAAAACCCAACTAGTGACCAGGGATGTACATTTGGGCTGTTAAATGAGGGAAAAAAAGATTAAGCTTGGCTCTTGGGATGTATTTCTGAGCTGCAAAGCATCAGTCACTGTAGAAGTAATAAAGAGATAACAGACAGCAGTTTTCTGTCTCTCCATGTGTGCATATATGTCTAAGACTGGAAAAAAAGTGGGGTGTTATTACAGCTGTGACATTCATGCTGCTTTGGTGAAAATGTCACTACTTCTGTTCAAAACCACTATATTTGCAAGTTTTTACCTCAGCAAGATAAAATAGTAGGAGTTTTGGAGTAATTTTTTCTTCTCTTTAATAAAACTAAACCAAGCTCTTACATGATAGGCACAATACACTTCCCTCACCCCCAACTGCATTGTCCTTCAGTCTGTATTGATTTGGATGCCTTAACAAATAAAATTCAAGTTTTAAACTGTTTTATTTGGGTATCTTCTGCTTTTAAGGTATCTCAACAGTGCTTTTCAAGCAAAAGTAAAAATGTAAATGAGAACAATAACAGCACTTTTGAAGTCAAGCTATTGTTTCACTTTATTTTATCCACTTAAAAATATTATGTCCAGCATTGAATTTACTTGTTTAATGAAGTTTTGATCTCTTTTTAAGAACATCTCACTATTGCAATATTAAGTGCCTCGAAGAGTTGCTACATTATCCAGATTTTAAGCATAACTTGAACAGAATGCAGTGTGATTTCTATACTAACTACTGTGACTGTTAATTTTGGTTCTTTCTTCTACCCTTTCTCATCAGATATGCCCTAGCATCTTTAATTTGATTTTGTTTTAGTGCTTAGATATATATGTCATTCCTTCCTTTCTACAGTTTTCCTTGGGTTATAAAAGGAAGTTGTCTTAACTTTTTGTTTTCAACAGTAGAATTTTATCAGCTAACTGGAAATGTAGAACATTTAAACAATATCTATATCATAAGCAGTCAAAGAGTCAGAGGGGTGTGGGAATGCCCAAATTAGGTGATGTGTACCTTCAAGAAAAAGTAAATATCAGATAAACATTTAAGTTCTGTCAGTAGAAATAAAAATTACTTACAACAGTGCTTTGGATATCCACTTCCAGCTGTTCCCAGATGGAACTGGGCACCATCAAGAAGACAGTAAGAGAAAAGTCAGGCTTAGAGTTAGGGTTTAGAGAATGACGGGGCCTACAGGTCCTGTTCAAGGCCAAGACTTGGATTTCAATGATGCTTGTGTGTCTCTTCCAACTCAGGATACCCCAGGATTGTAAAGTCTGTTCTGATAATTTCAGCACTGTAGTCCGGGGAAGAATAAACCATTTTATCTAAGCAGACCACTGCTCTCTCAGAGCCTTTCAGAGCACCTTTGAGACTTAGTGGGTTATACCTAGATTTCTTTTTCCTTCCTGTGATTGCACACTGAATCTGTTCCAGAGCTCAAATGACACTGGGGTGCGACCAAACAGGATATTTTATTAAGAACAAAAATATTAAACAAGAATACTGTTCTGCACTTATTAGCATGACATGGAGTTTCTCCAAGATCAGCACTTGAGCTCAGATTACTCTTGCATCTCAAATTATTAAGTCAAAGCACAAGGTGGTTTTAGTACCAAGGAGACCTTCCAGGTTGAAAGGGATAATAAAAAAGGATGGACTTTGATGACACAGGTGTCCTTAGGCTTTCCATTTGAATCATAGAGGGAGCCTTGACTCTCCTGAGAGAAGATTCAAAGAAGTGGAAGTATCAGTATGCCCGAGAGGAGAAGAAGGAATTGTGTGTCTCTTCTGACTGCATAGAAAAGGAGCCCATAAGCTGACTAATTGTAAGCACCCTGAAGTATTTCAGTGGCCCTTGCTGCTGTTAATAAGCCTGAATGTCTTTGAGAGCGATTGGAACTTAGGTACCATCCTGATACCTCTGAGATGAGAAAGAAATTGCAACTGTAGCAATTCCAATTTCATCAGAGTGGAAGAGCTGATTTTTTTGTTAACCAAAGACAAGGTTTCTTTTTAGATTTCCTTAGAAAGAAAGTCAATATCCTTTCCCAGTGCTTAATTCATTTCCTATTGGAAGCATTATACTACGTTAGTTTTGCACAAATCTCATTGTGGTTTTGGTAGAAAAGAGTTTATATGGTTACTGTGAGAAATATAAATGCAAATAAGAGTCTGTGTGTTGCTGATGGTTATTAATTCCTGTGCCTTTCAGTGGCATAGCTGGAGAATTGGGTTAAGCTTCTGGGCATGAACACAGTAAGTTTCTGTATTTATGCTGTATAATCTATATTTTTTCTTTCTTTTTAATCTTTGTTTACTCGCCAGGCTTTCTTTTGTGGCCTCCTTTTTACTACTGCACTCTGGGCTCTGCTCTCTCATGTTGTTTACTGAAGCTTAAACATGAAAGGACAGTGAAATGGACATTTTAATCAATTAACTGTAGCCTGATCAAAGATTCATTCTTCCTTGTTGTTGTTTAGAATGTTTTTATTTGCAACAGCACCCAGTCGGGCTTTTGATTCATATGGTGTGACAAAGTCATTCTGTTGCATAGAATAGAAAGCTGGGAGTCTAAAAACTGCTTTTGATCAAGGCCTTGCTTTAATCACAGATCGTGTCAGAGTTCTAAGCAAGAGCTCAGCTTTCCGTGTGGACTAAAGCTGAAGGCAGAAGGGGACTGTGCTGGCAGAGCAAAACACACACCAAGCAAAAGACACAAAGAGGTTGCATATCTACACATTTTCTCTTTTCTCAATTCCTTTTGCTTTCAGAGGCCATTCTCAGCCTCCGTTCTTGTCAAGGGTTTATTTATCGTCTCTGATTCATGAGGAAGAACTATCTGTTAGAGATAGGTACAGAAGAGGGTATTCTTCACACGAAGTCATTATGACCTGTTTGTGGTTGCTTAAGACTTGGCATCTTTAAGTTCTGGGGAAATTTCAATTTTTTTTGCCTCATTTAAGGGTGCAATTTTTCTCTGTTTCCTTTTGTACCTTTAAGTATTATGCACAACAAATAATGAAAAATGTGCATCCTATAGCGCACCCAAACAATTGTGTTGGCAAATTTTGCTGCCTTTTGTAAAATTCTGTGAATTTGTAATTTGCAGAAGGGACATGAGATCTTGGAATAAATACATCTTCAGATCAGGGTACATACCTTTTAAAAATCTGAGTATGGATAAATTGCACAAGTTCTGGAAAAACTACTGCTCTCATGTAACTTGGAAAGCCTTCTGTATGTAATGGCTCCACTCCTGTGTTCTGATGTTATTTAGGAAATTTGACCTGCAAATGCAGCATTAGTAATAACCACATATTCATTGGGAACTCTAATTTTTGGAGACAAACAATTCATTTCCTTTTCGGATTTCTACGTTTATGTAAATACAAGTGAGCAAGAAATGTGTCTGTTTTGTTTTCTGCATGGTTTTTCCAGTCTCTCTTCCCCAGTGGCAGTGGTTAATGAAAAAGATTATTTTATTAACTGAACATTCAAAACAATGCAGTTTGTTGCTGGCAGCCACTTGTTTGGAATAATCTTCCATGCATCATAACTTTCCATCTTTGTATTTAATTGCTTTTTCCCCACCTTCTCTTCCTCTGCAACATCCTTTGAAAAATCCCTCCTGACCTTTAATGATGCTTTTGCATTTAATGTAGTTTCAGTTAAGAAATGCTTAATTAATAAAATAATCCCTTCTGCTTTTAATCTGTTTATGTTTTTTTGCCTGGCTCTTGTTCTTCCAGTGTGATTTCTGATGATTGCAATGATGCCTGTGTTAAGGGAACAAATGATCTCTCCCAGCTCTTAGGAGGACTGTTTCATAGGTCACCCTTTATTCTAACAGGACTTTCAGTGAAGGACCTACCAAGATAAATCCATTTTATGTAAAAGAGGTGTCAGGTTTGGGGTCATAGAGGCTTAAATATAGGTCAGATACAAGAGAACTTTCCTAACTTCAAGTGAATGACCCCAGTTGAAACATCAGTGAAGACTACCTTGCTGTCAAGAGAGGTATTGTGTATGGACACGATAAACCTGTAGGGAAAAGCAGTGGTTTAACACCAACTGGCTACTAAGTGCCAAGCAGCCACTCACTCACCCACACGCATTCCAGGTGGGATAGGGAGGAGAGTTAGGGGGAAAAAGGTAAAGCCCATGGGCTGAGAAAAGAACAGTTTAATAATTAAAAAAAAAAAAAAAAAGAAAAAATAGCAATCTAATTAGAATTAATAATATTTAACAATAATTATAATAATAGTAATGAAAACTGAGACAGCAAAAAGAGAGAAATAAACCCCAATCAAAACAGGTGATGCACAACATAATAGCCCATCAACCACTGACCCAAGACTGAAGTAGTGATCCTTCCCTCCCAGTCAACTGTCCCCAGTTTATACACTGGGCATGACATTCTATGATGTGAAATATTCCCTTGGTGAGATTGGATCAGTTGTCCTGGCCGTGCTTCCTCCTGGCTCCTTGTGGACCTGCTCACTGGCAGAGCATGGGACACTGAAAAGTCCTTAATTTAGAGTAAGCACTGCTTAGCAAGAACTAAAATATCAATGTGTTATCAACATTTTCATACTAAATCCAAACCACAGCTACTAGGAAGAAAATTAATTCTATCCTAGCTGAAACCAGGAGAAGTGGACAGATTATTTACACCATGAAAGTTGTAGGACCTAAATAAGGTGGCTGGTTTAACACATCTGGCCAGGGTCCCTGTTTCACAGAAGGAAAGGTAGATATTTGTAGAATGGCCTGACCTAAGTCAGGCATTCTGCTCATGAAGTGGTCGTTCTGCTCATGAAGCAAGCCTAGGAAAAGTGGCTGCATGGCCATCTTATAGGTATGTCAAGGTTTAGCCGCTGTGCTTTCTGCACAGTATTATCAACTCATAAATTTTGCTAATAAGTAGGAAGAGTTTGCACAGACAAAACAGATCTCCTTGAAATGGGGATTAATACTAAGATTTATTGCTATACAACTAGAACTAAGGTAAAATACTTATAAACACAATAACTAGTTTTCCTATAATAACAAACATATATGTACAAATGCCACCCTTCCTTTCTTCCTCAAAAACAGTCCAGAGGAAAAAAGAGAAGGGAGGTAGAAAAAAAGTCTTTAAGGTTACAGTTCCAAACTCTTGCCGCTTGAAGATATTTCTTTTTCTTTCTCTCCAT
>VXAY01001669.1:7215-25145 GCA_013399855.1 Oxyruncus cristatus
AAGGGGGAGGGGGGGCGTAGGGATAGATGGATGCGGGTAGGGAGAGATCCCTGTGCCAGCGTGGATGTCGGGAATTCTATTCTGTGAGGCGCTGGCACGGGTTGCCCAGAGAAGCCGTGGCTGCCCCTGGGTCCCTGGAAGTGCCCACCGCCAGGTTGGAGCAACCTGGTCCAGTGGAATGTGTCCCTGCCCATGGCAGGGGGTGGAACGAGATGATCTTTAAGGTGCTTCCAACCCAAACCATTCCTGGATTCCATGATTCCATGACGCAGGGGACAAGGCTGCTCCTGCCTGGATCTGGGGGACGCAGGGACAAAGCTGAGAAGCCCCAGAACGGGGGGCACGGGGTGGGACTGGCTGATCTTTCGGCTCCCTTCCCACCCAGACCATTCCAGGGTTCTGTGAATACGGAGTCAGGCTGGACAGGGGAATTTGGGAGGCAAAGCTTGGCCGGGAGTCAGAGCAGCTCACCCTGCTGTTGTTGTGGTGCCCCAGCTGCCCGTGGCACTGGGGATGTGACAAACCAGTGTTTGCATCCAGATGTTTTGCGCTGTGAATTTAGAGCCAGGGAGCGATGGCTTGAAGAGATTTCAGAACGGCAGCAGCTCTGTCTTGGGCATCAAAATCTCTAGATCTGAGAACTGCAGTTTAATACAGAATTGAAGTATCCTGGGATTAACAGTTACCCCTTCCAAAAACTGGCCCTCGCCATCGATTCCCTTGTGTGATGCCTCACAGGTTTTGAGTCAGAAAACTGGGCAAAACTTGAAAAACTGGAGAAACAGTAAGCAGAAAACTGGAAATATAGGAAACAAAACATCCTTTGGGTCCAGAGGAAGCCTGGGAGGAGTGGAGACCTCCGTGTGCTTCCATGCCCTGCAGGGAGATCTCAAACTTCAGCTGGACCTGGTGTTAGGAACTGCCCCTGGGGCTGGGGATGTGCAGGATGTCGGAGGTTTAGGCTGGCTGCGTTCAGTTCCACGTGAATATCTTTTCCTTAGGCGTGGGAAGCTCCAGAGGGAGTCAGACTTCATGGCCAGTGTAGACAGCAGCTGGATCTCCTGGGGTGTGGGAGTTTTCATCCTGAAGCCCCTCAAGTGGACTCTCTCCAGCGTCCTGGGGGACAGCAAAATTCCTGAGGAAGAGGAGGTTCTGATTTACGTGGAGCTGCTTCAGGTGAGTGTTGTTGAGGGCATTCCCAAGATTATGCCCCACTCCCTTGGCATTTCCCTACTCTTCCACTCAGAGCCTGTGCTTTCAGCTCGCCTTTCCCATGGGATTAGAACCCTTGGATCCTGTCACAGCCCCTTTTCTCTCGTTTTCTTACTGAAAACGAGCCCCGAGACTTGCTACTGTTGCAAGTGGTGTCTAAATTCCTGTGCCCGGCAGAAATGCAGGGAATCTTTAAAGGGCATGATTTTTATTCAGTTTAAATAGGGGAGGGATTTCCAGGAAGTGCAGGTGGAGCCAACTTCTTGCCTGCGTGATCCCTGTGCTATTCCACAGCGTTTCAGGGGATGTAAATGGTGTAGTTTTGGTTTCCATGGCCAACTGGGTTATATTTAAAGCTCCGCAATTGCCTTGGAAAGTTTCACACAGTTCATTTGGAAAGCCACCGTGGCCCAGAAGAGGAACTGTCCCAAGATTTCACCCCCAGTGTGTGGGAGGAGCAGTGGGAGCTGTATCCCTGTTTTCCTTGCAGGAGAAGGCAGAGGAGGTTTATCGCCTCTATCAGAACTCGGCGCTCTCCTCTCACCCCGTCGTCGCCCTCTCGGAGCTCCAGTCCCTCTGTGCCGGTGTGTGCCCAGATGAAAGGACCTTCTACTTGCTGCTGCTCCAGCTGCAGAAGGAAAAGAGGGTCACGATCCTGGAACAGAATGGAGAGAAGGTACAGGGTCAAGGTGACTGCTTTTGGGTGGTATAACCCCTGTCTTGCATTCCATCTGCCTGGAAAGGAAACTTTCTTGGTGGAACACGGGCGTCCTGTGTCTGGAAAGGGTAAATTCCACGGTCTCCAGAGTTGTAACGGGGTTGTAGGTGAGGGGAAATCCTCATTCTCGTGTGGCAGGTTCTTCAAACATTTTTTTAATATCTTCTGTTTAATTTAAGAGCTAAAAAATCGTTAGGTCTGCCTGCAGGTTGGCTGTTCCCGGTTATCCAAGGTAAAATCATTCCATGCCACTGGAATCAGCATGGAATTCCATTCTGTGTGAAAAGGTTTTTCTGTCAGTGCCTCGATACAGGCACTCTCGGCTCTGACATGGCATGTTTCCCTGCAGTGTCCTCAAGTCCTTGGAAGTGTGACATTCCCATCCACTTCCAGGACAGCTTTAAATCCTCAGGGTGTCCCACTAAGGCTTTTTGCTTTCTCTCTGACGTCACTTGATCCTGTCTGGTTAATATTAGATCCTGTGCTGACTGGGGCATCCTCACCACCCCATAACAAGGCTGAAACTGGGAGTGTGAAAGCAGCTCTTCCTTCCTTCCTTCCTTCCTTCCTTCCAGGTGAAGGTATTTTGGGAGCAGGGGGCTCAAGCCTGTGGTTCTCTTTGCAGATAGTGAAGTTTGCTCGAGGCCTCCACGCCAAGGTCTCCCCGATGAACGACGTGGACATCGGAGTGTACCAGCTGATGCAGAGCGAGCAGCTGCTGTCACAGAAGGTGGAGTCCCTTTCCCAGGAAGCAGAGAAGTAATTCTGGGGAAGGGTGGTGGGAACAACGTCTGTGTGATGTGGAACTCTGTGGCGTAATTAGAACGAAGACGCTTTCTCTGTGTTTGTTCTTTTCCTGTTCGCGTCCCAGCCGTGGGCTGGGGCAGCTTTCCCAGCCTTTGTTCCCTGTACCCCGGGAAAACAAGCTGTGAGGAATGTTTGCAAAGATTTGGAATGCGTTCGAGGACTCCTTCTGGGAATCAGCAACGATTTGAGGGTGGTTGTATCCCAAGGGCACCCTTAGTGGTCACCTCAGCGTCAGGGCAAGGCACAGAGGGTGGTTTCTGGTTTGTAAAATCACTGCTGGCAAAGGAACGAGTTTCTTTTCCTTCTTGCATCTTCCAGGTGTAAAGAGGATGCCCGGAGTGCTTGTAGAGCTGGGAAGAAGCAATTGGTGAGTGGAACTGCACGGGAATCGTCCTTGGTGCTGGTCCATAACTGCAGATAATGACCAGGGTTAGGCACTGTGGGTTCAAGTGGTGGTTCTGAAGCCTCCTTAAGGTGAAGATGAGGACGTATTTATCCAGAGTGAAGGGAAATGGAAATAACTCTTCAAAGCAGCTGTTGTGTGCGTGCCTCAGGGATTGCTGGGCTTTTTATGACACTTTCACTCAATATCCTGAGTTGAAAGGGACTCACTTACATCATCAAAGTCCAACTCCTCGCCCTTTTTTCCTTTAATACTTTTTTTTTATTTGACAATTAATTTTTTTTCTTCACAAACCGCGGCGATTTCTGAACAAAATTTGCACCAACACAAGTACATATTTCACAGTCTTCCTCTGCTTTTTTCTGCTGTCCTTTCAGTGTGGTGCAACATGCTACAAATGCCTTTTTTTTTTTTTTTTTTAAATCAACATGGAAATCCTTTTTTTTTTTTTAAGGGAACGTCATCAGCCAGGAATCTGAGCAGTTGCAGGTGCCAACTGACATATTTTCTGTGTCCTGGCCTTTCCAAAGTAGGGATCCAAGACTCCTCTGCTCTTGAGCAACCCGAGTGATCCAGGAATACCCGGGTGAACCACAGAAGCTCAGCGTGGAGGACACTTGTTTGTCCTCCCCCATCTTTTAGAGCTTCACCCAAGTTTTCTCATGGTGGAAATAAACTCAGGGAACTGAAGGCTCCTCACATTTGTGTATGAACAAGGGAAGTGATTCTGCCCCTGGACTCAGCGCTGGTGAGGCCACCCCTGGAGTGCTGTGTCCAGTTCTGGGCCCCTCAGCTCAGGAAGGACATGGAGGGGCTGGAGCAGGGCCAGAGAAGAGCAACCAGGCTGGGGAAGGGACCTGAACACAAGCCCTGTGAGGAGAGGCTGAGGGAGCTGGGGTTGTTGAGCCTGGACAGGAGGAGGCTCAGGGGAGACCTCATCGCTCTCTACAACTCCCTGACAGGAGGGTGTAGCCAGGTGGGGGTTGGTCTCTTCTCCCAGGCAACTCTCAGGAAGACAAGAGGGCTCGGCCTTAAGCTGTGCCAGGGGAGGTTTAGGTGAGATATTAGGAAGAAATTCTTTCCAGAGAGGGGAATCAGCCATTGGAATGGGCTGCCCAGGGAAGGGGTGGATTCTCCGTCCCTGGAGGTGTTTAAGATGAGGCTGGACGTGGCACTGAGTGCCATAGTCCAGTAACCGCGGTGGGGTTGGATCAGGGGTTGGACTTGGTGATCTCAGAGGTCCTTTCCAACCCATCTGATTCTATGATTCTATGTCCTAACGAGTCCAGCTGTGTTTGGTTTGTGACCCAAGTGTGCGTCTCGTGTCCCCAGGCTCTGAGGTGTCTGAAGTCCAAGCGGAGGACGGAGCGGCGCATCGAGGAGCTCCATTCCAAGCTGGACGCAGTGCAGGGAATCCTGGATCGGATTTATGCCTCCCAGACTGACCAGATGGTACTGTGGTCGTTTGATCTTGTGCTTCTCGCTTCAGCCCCTCTCCTCTCACTCTTTAGCTGCTTGGCAGAGCCCGTGTCTGAGGGGTGGGATCTTATTCCTGGGGTATCCCGCTGATTAAACCTGCTCCTGGCTCCATTCTCTGCTTTGATGTTTCTCTGAGGGTCTGGGGAGAAGCTTCTTGTTCATTCTTTGTTAGCAACGTGCATCTTTTTCTGTATTTTGGTTTCTAGGTGTTTAATGCCTACCAGGCTGGCGTGGGAGCTCTGAAGCTGTCCATGAAGGATGTGACTGTGGAGAGGGCAGAGAACCTGGTGGATCAGATACAAGAGGTACTGGAATAACAGCACAACGAATGGGTGGATATTCACAGCAAACCTGTGAATTAATTAAACCCAAATATTTAAGCTGAGGCTTCCGGTGCTGTTTAGTTTCTTTTCTTTATGTCACCGAAGCAAACTGACTTAATTTTGATCTCAAAGATCAGCAAGAAGATGCTTGCAGAGAACTGTGGGTTTGGTTTTATGTATTTACATTAAATCTGTGCGTTTCTTGTGGGTTTTTTGGCTCAGCAATATTGGGCAAGCACACACCTTTCCTAGAAAATGTTTAGGTGTGTTAAAAAAAGAAATAGAAGTCAAACCCTTGGAAGCTGGAATGCAACTACAAGCATAAAACAGCTGCCTGACCCATCATCTTCTGCAGTTCAGTAAGGGACAGGAGAGGAGTTAATTCTGAGTGAATGAAAATGAGTCTGTCTGCATAAGCTGGTGTGAAAAACAGCAAAGGATTAATTTTATTCTTTTTTTTTTAGCAGTGGCAGCTCAAATTGTGACTTCAGCTCATAAGCTGAGGGGCTGCAAAATGTCATAGCTGAGCTGTGTTGGACTTCAGCTTCCTCATTTTGTAGCTGATGAAATAATAGTATATAATATATATTATATATTATACAATAATATTGTAGCTAAGCTGCAATATTAACTCATTATTTATGTGAAAAAGCTCAAATGAGAGGGATTTTTTTTTTCCTGTTCTTTTACTGTGAAACTGTGATTCACATTTGACCCTCAAATCTCCCGCTTGGCCTTGTAGCACTTTATTAAATAGTCTCCCTGTTGCTCCTTTTGCCAGTGGAAAAACAGTCGTCATGGAAGTGTTTTGCTGCTTTTAAGTCATCTTTTGGATTCTTCCTGTTATTTTTGCTTTTGACAAAGGCAGGTCCTGTTTTTATTTATATCCAACTCTGTGTGTTTTTCCTCAGCTTTGTGACACTCAAGATGAGGTAGCCCAGACTCTGGCTGGAGTGGGGATCAATGGCCTGGGTATGTCTTGGGGTTCTTACCCTTTGCTCCTCCCTTCCCTGCTGTCGTCCTTTCCCTGCAAATTGGGATTTGGGCCTCTCCAAACCCTTGTAGCCTCCAGTTGCTGCTGGATTTCAGCTCTGAGTTGTGTAATGTTGGTTTAACTCTATTTTTAGAGCGGCTGCCGCTTTGTTTTTGAAGCGATGAGCTTTTTTTCCTCTGGCCTGTGTGTTGCTGCAGCCTGTTTGTCTCTGCTGAGATGTGCCAGCGCTCCTTGGCCTCAGTGCAGAGGTTTTTCTGATGGGAGAAATCCTTTTCCCTGAAATCAGCATGGGATTTTCAGACCTTTAGGGGAAGCACAGGAAGTTGCTCATGAGTAGCAAGGGATGGGAGCAGTAATACCTGTGTTTCACTGGGATTTCCACCTGTGCTGGGAAGGCGTCACTTAATTCTTCCTGGAGCTGAGTGTTTTCTTTCACCAGCAGAGATGGACACCGAGGAACTGGAGAAGGAGCTGGACAGTCTCCTCCAGGACTCGACTAAGGAGCCTGTGGATCTGCCTCCTGTCGCCCAGAAGGTGCTGAATCCCCCCATTTCTGATGCTGAGCTGGAAGCTGAACTGGAGAAGCTGACAGTCTGTGATGGAGGTAGGGGTGGCAGCAGGTCCCCGGGGGGACGTGGGACAGCCTTGCACAACTCAAGTCTCAGTCTTAGAAGAACTGCCCTCTGCTGGGAATTCTGCCTGGCCTCTGCCATGGGCAAGAGGGAAAATTAAAAGGCTCTGTGAGGGAGCTGCTGCTTGGACTAATTAATTTTCCATCCTCATTTAACAAAGCTGTACGAAGGCAGGCAGTGTTCAAAGTGATAAATCAGAGCAGCATTGTCAAGCAATTCCCTGTCCTACAATGCTGGCTATGTATTATGTGGTACAGGTATGAGCTCTGCTTAAAGTAGTCTTTATTTATTGATAAGTAAATAAATAATTGAGAAATAAATAATATTATTCATTGATGATCTTTTTGGGTCCCTTCCAACTCAGGATATTCCATAATTTAGTAGCAGTGAGTGACCAGAGCTTGTGGGCTTGAACTCCTTGCTGCATTTTCCCTGAATCCGTCTGGCACAGGGGTAAATAGGTTTCCATTTTCAATTCCTTTCAGGAATCTGTTGATGAACAGTTACACACAGGGCTGTCCACGTAGTTTTCTTCCTGTTTGGGCAGCTGATAATCCCAGTTTTCAGAGCATCCCATGTTTCCAAGAGAAGGCAGAGTAGTGAAGCGCCGAGACACTCTGGAATTTTATTTGCTGGTTGTGGCTGTGGTTGATGAAACCTGACCTCTCTGTTGCAATTTTCTTTACAGATTTGGCACAAAAGGCTGCCTCTGCTTCCTCTGAACCCAAAACAGCTCTGGGACTGAATCTCTGAAGACCCAACAGAATCCTGTTGCTGCTGTTTGGGAAGTTGTCTTAAGGTTCCTTAACTCATGACTAGAACTTCTAAGGAGAGGGGTCACTCTCTCTTCCTCTCCGTGGATATCACTTTGCTCAGCAACAGGATCTCCTGCCATGACAATCCACTCTGGAACTGGCCCCAGCTGGTGTTTGTCATCTCTGTGCCAACATCTGCACTGGTCTCGATCTGACTGGTGACCCCAAGTCGCTCTGACATCCAGTCTTCCCTCCTGGGAATACAATTCCAGTGAAGATAAACTCTTCTGTGTCCATAACAGTGCTCAATTTTTGGGTTTGGTTTTTGAGGTTTGTTTTTTTTTTTTTTTTTTTTAATTTAATTTTCATTTATTTTTATTTTTCTTCCTTTGCTGTGGCTGATGTTGAGATTCTGAGTGCAGCAGTGTTGCAGTTGCTCAACATTTGGCTGTTTCGTGTGGTTGTTTCGAACACTTGGCACATGAATCCTGTGTCCTTGACGTACCTGCAACAAGCTTAAACCACCTGGTGATAGTTCTCCCCCTCCCTGTGTGTATCTTTGCACGGTCGTGGACAACTAGACACTGTAACTGTTACATTTGTAGGAGATTTGGGTGCTGCTCCTCCTAGAGGGCAGCAATTGCAAGCACAAGACAAAAGAATTCCTCTTTCTGTAAGGACATTAAGGCCTTAAAAGGGAGACCTGCAAAAGATTTCGGTGAGGGAGTTTCCGGCTCTGTCAAAGGCTGGGGGTTACTGTTCATCCGACTTTCTGCTCGCTCTTACTTGAAATTCCAGCTGGTTGCTGAGTTTTGTATCTCCCCCGTTAGCAAAACTCCTTGGGAGCTGCAGGGGGATGTGCTTGGGGTTCTGATGGAGCGTTTTGGGGGGTGAGGAGAAGGGATGCACTGTTACCCCTCTGGGAGAGAACAGCTTCGTGGAACAGCCTTGACTCTGCCTTCAGCCTTGCTATTGCAATCCCACAAGGTTCTGTGTTACCAGAAAGCCCCAACCCCAAACTCTCTCTGAATGTTTTTAATGCACAAACCCCCCGCCCCGAGCACACCAACTGCAGCTGGTTTGGGGGCTGCCTTTGCCCGGCAGGAGCAAAACCCTCCTCTTTTGCAGGTCACTTTTTTATCCCTCCTGTGTGCACGTGGAAGAGCAGGAATCCTGATCCCTGAACAGCTGAACTTCCAGGAGGGGAATGTGCTCTTTTCCCCGGGCTCCCTGCACAGCCCTGTGTGTGGCAGGGGAGGGACTGGCTGCCTGCTGACGGATAACCAGCCCTCCTCTCCCTGCACCTCTCCCTGACTCGGAATGTATTCCCATCACCGCTTCCACGCTGCCTCTTGTCCCAGGCTCCGTTGCCTGAGCCCTGGGGATGGCAGCCTGGGGGAATGGGAACTAGGGCTGGAATTCCCACATCCCTCGAATTATTTATTGGCCACCCAGCTTCAGCCCCAGAGGACAGGGATGGAGGTTGCAGGTGTCCCCAGGGTGCTGCCTTGGCTGGGGCTCCACTCTCACTTTGTTCACGAGTGCAGGCTCTGCCAGGGAAGGTGTCCTGGATCCGGCTCACAGTTCACCCAGGCTGTACATGGAATTATGTAAAATGACTTGAAGCTCTGTATTCCTTTCCTTTGGAAGTAAACAGGAGAAAAACCTCTGTGTTTTCTGCCTTACTTGTAAATAAAGGGGAGGGGGGGGGAACCAGAGTGCCAGTGGGGCCTCCTTTGCTTCCCTGTGCCCTCAGTGCTTTCCCTGTCCCACCTGTAAAACCTGGATGCTGAAGTCCCAGCACATTCCTGGGCTGCACGACTGTTCTACCACACTTTGATTCCCTTGAGTCTTTTCTCTGTGTTCAAAAAAGCCCAGCGGTGTTTAATAATTGGTCTTGTTTCCTTCAAGTGGCCCGTGCTGGTTTTTGGGCTGGACAGCCTTCATTTCTAGCACAGTTTTGGAAAGACTTGCTGCTTTTTCTTGTCTTTCCCCTTCCTTTTCAACGCAGTGCATCCCAAACCTGCACTTTAAAGGCTCGCACAGGACACGGTCCTTTGCACCTTGTTCTGGCCGTGGAGGGAACTGCTGTGCCAGGAAGTCAGTTCTCCCAACTAACCTCCTGGTTTTGGACCAAACCATTCCAAAAGCTGCTTCTGGGACAGTTTTTACCTGTTCTAATTGGAGTTAAGCAGCACAGACACTGGGAGCCTGGTGCTGGTTTACCCTCTGCCTTAAAGAAAGTCAATCTAAATGGAGTAACCTGGTGTGTAAACTCAAACCAAATGACTCCTCCTTCCCTCTGACACCACGATGCCTGAAGAAGGCTTTGGATTTCCAGGCTGTTAATCCTGTTTCCTCTGGCTCAGCTTTGACCCGAACTGGCACGTTGGGCCCTGGAGAGCTCCCATGTTTGTTTTTTTTTTGCAGGCCTCTGGTCTTGCTTCAAACCTGGATCTCTGCTTTTAAAATCCCTCCTTTCTGCCCTGCTCTCGGGACTCGGCCTTTCTCCGCAAGTCCAAAGGGATTCCTGCAGGAACAACCACTCTCCTGGGATTCCGTGATGCATCTGCCTGTGCCAGCCGTGCTGGAAGAGGCATTTAGGAGTTAAACCCAAGCAGCTGCTGCTTGATTTCAAGTGGCTGGTAATTTTCTTCCTTTGATGCAAAGTGGGATGTAATCAAGATGGCTGAATGGAGAATTTTAAGTGTATTTTGGTGAGACAGCAGGGAGAGGAAATCGAGGGCAGCGTCGTGCTGGGTGAGGAAATTAAATATAAAAACCTAGAGCTGAATTGCCACCAAACTGGAATATTATCATATTGGAGTGCCGTTTAAAATAGTACTTAACTTGAGTCTTAGGAAAAAAAAACGAAAGGAAATGTAGCAACTGTTTATTATGTTATAAAGCACTGAACAGTTTTATCTGTGGAGAAGATTTGATCCTGCAGGCAGAGGAGTTGTCTGTGAACATGAGCCTGTGTTTATTTGCCTGTGACAGCAGAATTAACAGTGATTGCTGCATTAGGTGGACTCCAAGATGCGCAGGAATTGGGTATGAAATGGGATCCCTTCCCCATCCCATCTTCCCCCACCAGCCCAGCTTTGGAATTCTGCTCCAGCCCAAGTTGTCTGTGAGGTCCTTCCTTAGATGGGCGGCCTCACGTTATGCCAGGGGAGGTTTAGAGTGGATATTCCATGGAAAGGGTTGTCCAGCCCCGGCACAGTGGCAGTGGTGGAGTCACCATCCATGGAATTGTTCAAAAAACGTGTGGATGTGGCACCTGGGGTCATGGTTTAGTGGTGGCCTGGGCAGTGCTGAGTTCACAGTTGGACTTGATAGTCTTAAAGGTCTTTTCCCACCTTAGCAGTGTTATGATCCTATATTTGGAAGCTCCTGAGGAGGAGGAGCTGCCTTGTGTCTCGAGGAATGATTTCCTGGAATGCCTCCTGGCTTCCCAGGTGCCAACTACATGTGCCAGGAGCTCCCACTCCAAACCTCTGCTGGCTGCCAGGTCACCTGTCACCGCTGCTCGCTCCGAGAGCGCTGGGAGCGCCCTGTTACCTGTGACTCCTACCTTGGATCCCCAGAATCTTTGTGCCCAGTGCAGGGATTAGGAGGAAAATGTCCTTTGGGGCCCAGAGGACAGTGCATCCCTGTGGGCTGGTGCTCTGCCAAGGTCCTGGGCAGTCATGGAATCATGGAATAGCCTGAGCTGGGAGGGACGCACAAGCATCATTGATCCGACTCCTGGCCCTGCACAGACACCCCAACAATCCCACCCTGTCCCTGAGGGGATCATCCAAACCCTCCTGGAGCTCTGGCAGCCTTGGGGCCATGACCAAACCCTGGGGAGCCTGGTCAGTGCCAACCGCCCTCTGCGGGAAGAACCTTTCCCTGAGATCCAACCCGACCCTGCCCTGCTCAGCTCCGTGCTTTTCTGCCGAAATGCTGGGGAGGAATTCCGCCCCAGAATTCCCAAGGGAAGGCGCTGATCCGTCAGCCGGCTCCTGGTGCCATCTAGCCGCTCTCCCCGGGATCGGCCCTTGGCAGGCGCGGGCTGCAGCCGGTGGAACTAATGAGGCTTAATTAATCAAAACCCCCGCGAGTAAATGCCGTGACACGCTGGCAACAAGCGTCGCGGACACCCGAGCGCCGGGTGTTTGCTTTGGGAAAGCCTTCCAGGGAACAATCGCGCCCTTGTTGGGAATCGCTCCTGGGCAGCTCCCGCTCCCTCTGGGCTCCTGCAAACGCCGGGGTCGGGGGGTCAGGGGATGGAATCCAAGCGCAGCGGAGCTGCCCGCGCGTGGTTTGGCCGCTGCTCCCGCCGGGAGCGGGGAAGGGACAGGCAGAGGTCACCAGCGAGGCTCCTCTCGGCAGCAGGTCCCCGTTTAAGCAACTGCCGCGGAGCCAGCACTCAAGGGAACGCCTCAGGAAGGACATTTCTTGATCAAACGGCATTTCAGGGAGGACATTTCTCGGTCAGCTGAGCCCTTTTCCTGCAGAGTGGGGTTTGGCTACTGAGTGCTAGATTCCAAGGCTGAACTGTGCCTCTGTAGGTCACACCTGGCTCCTAATCCTGTGATTTTCCTCTCAAGGTGAGAGGGGGGAGTCTTGCAGAGCCCTTGGCTTGTGAGTCTGGGATTGAGCTTCATGGGGGAGGAGGAGCAGTTGTTTTAGGGGGGATTCCCTGCTCATTCCTCCAGAGCAGCCCCCAGGTGTGCAGTACCACGCTGATGGCACCCTTTGGATGGTCACACTTAATAAGCACTAAAAACTCACCCAGGTGGTGTTCAACCATCCTCACGGGTTCCACAGGTAACCTCCACTGAATAAAGGTGGTCTGAAACTGCTTTGGGTGACGCTTTCAGAAAAAAAAGCCCAAAACCCCAAAAACCGAAACCCCCCCCCACTTTCAGATTCACACGAGATTTTGTGTGTGTGATTTTTTTTCCCCCCCTTTTTTTTTTTTTCAGGAATTTTGCAGTGGAAAGTAAAGGCCGGTTTTTGCAGCACCTGCAGCTGGGCAGCTCAGGACAGGGAGGAGCAGCTGGTTCAGGGCCACATCTGAGCTGTGGCTCGGTGCATGTGCAGGGAATTTAGGAGCCTTTTGTTCAGAGATTGCACCAAATTTCTATGCTGATTTGCACTGCAGACCCTCAAATCCCACTTGAATGTCATTTTGCCCCTTCAATCCTCTGGTCTAACTCCCAGGCAACTCCCCCTGTCCGCTGTGGGTTCTCCAGAGCTCGTAGGGGCAGAGGCAGATCCCACCTGAGCGAAATCCAGAGGCAATTAAGCACCAGAGGGAAGAGCAGCCGGGTCTGTGCGCAGGGAGGGTCCATCTGCACGAGCAGAGAGAGCTCAGAATCCCTCTGGCTTCTGGCAGCAAGTCCCAGCCTGGCCACGGAAGGGCTGGGATTCTGCAGCAGGCACGGGATCACCAGGAGATGAAGAGGAGCTGAGAGGGAGGAAGGTTTGCAGCAAAGCCTTTCCAGCTCCCGGAGGTGAGTGCCAGCTCCCTGCGAGCAGCGGGGAAAGGAGAGTGGGTTGGGAGGCAAAAGGGAAAATCCGAACGCCGCGCTGGCAGCAGGAGACCTGGGAAGGAGTGAGAGCTTCCAGCACTTCTCCCTGAGCTGGGCGTGAGAGCTGGAGTGCAGCTGGTGCTTCTGAGATGTCTGTGGAGCAGTAAGAATGGGGTTTGGATGCTGGTGGGGGCTTGGAACGGCTACGGAGCCTTTCCAGGGACTGGAAATAAAGGTATCTGTGGATGGGTTTTACTCCTCGGCGGGAGGAGATGGGCAGGACGTGATCAACGACACCAGCTGGGCAGAGGAAAGCAACTGCAAGCTGTCCCTCCGTGTGGTAACAGCTGCCTTACTCCTCCTCCTCATCCTCTCCACGCCCCTGGGGAACACCCTGGTGTGTGTGGCCGTGCTCAAGTTCAGGCACCTGCGCTCCAAGGTCACCAATTCCTTCGTCGTCTCCCTGACGGCGTCCGACCTGCTCGTGGCTGTGCTGGTGATGCTCTGGAGGGCTGCCGCCGGCGTGGTGGGGTTCTGGCCCTTTGGGGGGGCTTTCTGTGATGTGTGGGTGGCCTTTGACATCATGTGCTCCACAGCCTCTATCCTCAACCTGTGCATCATCAGCCTGGAGCGCTACTGGGCCATTTCCAGCCCCTTCCGCTGCGGGAGGGGGATGACGCAGCGCGCGGCCTTCGCCATGATCGGGGTGGCTTGGCTGCTGTCCCTCCTCATCTCCTTCACCCCCGTGCAGCTCCAGTGGCACAAGGACCGTGGGCTCCTCGGCCAACAGCAGCCAGGCTCTAACATCTCCCTGCAGGAGGAGAGCTGCGATCCCAGGCTCAACAGGACCTACGCCATCTCCTCGTCCCTCATCAGCTTCTACATCCCCGTTGCCATCATGCTGGTGACCTACACCCGCATCTTCCGCATCGCCCGGCGCCAGATCCGCAGGGTCTCCTCCCTGGACAGGGCCGTGGGACACACCCAGAGCTGCCGCAGCCGCCGAGAAGCCTCCCTGAAGAGCTCCTTCAAGAAGGAGACCAAGGTCCTCAAGACCCTCTCCGTCATCATGGGCGTCTTTGTCTGCTGCTGGCTGCCCTTCTTCGTGCTCAACTGCGCGGTGCCCTTCTGTGAGCCCGGCCCCCACGGGCCAGGAGAGCTTCCTGGCGTCGGCCACAGCCTCTTCAACACCTTTGTCTGGTTTGGGTGGGCCAAACTCCTCGCTCGACCCCGTCATCTACGCCTTCAACGCGGATTTCCGGAGGGCTTTCGCCGCCCTCCTGGGCTGCGGCTGCCCCGGCAATGCCGTGGAGACGCTGAACCTCAGCCGCGAGCTGGTCTCCTGCCACCACGACAGCACCTTCCAGAGGGAGCTGGCGACCCTCAGCCGCCCCCAGCTCCTCCCCCACGCTGTTCCAGGGGTGGAAGACACCGAGGGCTCCTCGGAGAAGGTCCCCCGGGTCTCCTCAGCCTCTGGCGACGCCTCCCCGGCGGCGACGCTCCTCCTCCTCCTCCCAGCCACCTCGCCGGTGAAGGTCCCTCCTCTCACCAGGGACGCCTTCCACTGAGAGCTGGGAAAGGGGGGAAGGGTGCTGGGATGGTCTCCGGGAGAGATGGAAGCTGGGACACGGTTACCACTGCCTGTTTACCGAGGAGGTTGAGGATGGGTTTCATTCCCTGTTTGCATTACTAAGAGTGGTTCTCCAGGTGGCTCCAGGGGCCCAGATGCCTGTTCTTGTAGCTCAGTTTTGGATCCAGCCCGGGTGGGATCAGTGGTGCTGCTTTCTTTAGCTGACCCCCAGGGAAAAAAAAAGAAGAAAAACCCGACACTTTCTGCGAAAGATGAAAATGGAGGGGCTGGAATTCCTCTTTCCCGGTGCCTTCAGCTGAGAAAGCAAAGACTTGTGTGGTCTACTGAGCCTTTCTGTGCTCCTGGAGGAAAACCCAGCTGCGCCTGTGGGGAGAGAGGCTGCTTTGGGCGCTGCTCGTGTCCTGTGACCACGAGCCTGAGGCTCCTGGATGGCCCCAGGCTGGTAAATGGCACTGCCCAAATCCAGCTGCTCCCTGGGTGCCAACTGCTGCTGGCAGAGCTGGAGAATCCTGCCTGGAGCTCGGTGGGATTGTGCCTGTGCTCTGCAGCAGCTTTAGCCAGGGAAACCCACTTCCCCAGTGGGCTGTGCAGGAAGGAGGTGATGGATCTGCCTCGATAACTCCCTTTGGCTCATCTCTGACTGTATCTCTCGCTCAGGCAGATTCTCCTGCAGGTCTGGACAGGCACCTTCCCCGGAGTCCCCTTCCTGAGCTTTCAGGAAGGATTTGGCAGGATACAGGCCTGCTCTGGCCATGGAATGGGAATCAGCCTCTCTGAGCTGGGACATGCACAGCTGAGGGCGGCCTGGGGTGCACATAAATTGTGTTTTAGCTCCTGGATGTTGGGCTGTTTGCTTGGAGCCTTTGGGAATGAGGGAGTCTGAGCCCTGCAGAGGGTAGAGGAGAAAATCAGACGTGAAAGCAAGAACACTGTTCCGGTCACTGTGCCTCCACCACAGCTTCCATCAGCCAGATCCTCCTTTTCCTAGACTATTTCATCCCCCTTATACTTTGTTCTCCCTCTAATTCCCTTCCTCCCCCATTTCATTAAGGATCCATCCGCTCAGCCTCCCTTGCTGCCTCATTTCAATAATAAAGGCTCCTCACGAGCCCTCCTTGCTCCCCTAATCAGCCTCTGGGAGCTGGAGTCTGGAACAGCCCTTAGAATTTCATTCCGGCTGTGACAGGTGACTTTGGGAAGGTGTTTTGATCCGTGCCTGGTTAAACCCTCTCAGCAGCACCCGGCACGCCCGGGTCGTCTTGGATCCGGGGCACCTTTAGCTCCCCGGCACGGCAGAAAAGCCTCTCCCCCTCCCCGGGAAACGGGAACAAAGGGGGGAAATCAGACAGCGATAATTACGGAGTCGTGGTGATTGTTAAATGGAGCCCAGCTACAGCCGAGTTACAGCGTGGGAGGGGAGCAGAGCCCACAGCAGCTCCGAGGTGGGCGCTTGGATTTTCCTAGGGAAGCACTGGCGAGGCTCAAGGCCACGTACAACCACGTCCCCGGGGGGGGCTGCTGTCAAAATGAGACCGTCCCGGGGCTTTCCAGCCTGAATTAGAGGAGGAATTGTTGGCCAGAGGTGGCCAGATCGTCTGGGAATCCTCAGATTACCGATTTAGTTTGAGCATTACTGTGATATTTGTAATTTCCCACACTACAAGCAGAGTGTTGGGTGGTACCTGGGGACTGCTGGCTTGGTGGCAAGAGGGAATTGGACTGCCCAGCTATTCCCAAACCACTACTGTCCCTGTTTTGGACAAGTTTACTGATGCTTGTGGCAAAGTTCTGGGCCTTAATCCGTGGCTGTTTGTAAAGGGACTGGGGAAAAACAAAGAGCTCGATGCGTCTCTGTTGCCTCCGGTGAGTTGCAGGTGAACCTGCAAAGGAAAAAAAATCCCTTTCTTTTCGCCCAGTTATTGCCTGTATTTAACTACTGTTGCATTTACCTGCACCAGCTCCCTCTGTCCGCCCCTCTCACCTGTGGCTGGGCAGCTCACCTGGGTCCTGGCACCTTCCTGGCACCAGAGGGGACAAGGTGCTGACAAAGCTAAACCGAAAACTTCCAGGTTACGGAAGAAGTTACAGACATTCCTGGGGTCAGACTGGGAATCGACGGCTCCAAACTGGTGGGGCTGGGCTTTGCTTTGGCAAAGATACCCCTCGTTTACCTGGCTTCGGAATGGGGCTCTGTTTTCCCTGCTGTGGGTTTCCTGCACGGGTCTCCTCTTCCTCTTCTTCCTCCTCCTCCTCCTCCTCCTCCTCTCATCCCAAGTTACACCCTGTGCTGCTCCATCCCTGCCTGTACTGCAGAGGTGAGTGAAGTTATTCCTACCTGGGGCTGATCCTGGAGCAGGGATTGAGTCAGGACTCGTGCCTGTTGTTGCTACCCCTGTTCCTACCCTGTAATCCCAGGGAAAACCGGGTCACTTCCTGGAGCTCTGGATTTGCCACGGGTGAACTGGGGACATGGTTGTGAAGACAGGTGGGATTTTTTGGGGGCAGGGAGCCAGAGGAAACCTGAGTAACGTGCTGTTTGCAAAAGAAAGGAGGAAAATCCACACGGAAGTCAGCAGATAGAGGGGGGGAACTGGTCTTTGAGGTCACTTCCAACCCGAAGCATTCCATAATTTTAATACGTTGGTCCGGGGCCTGCAGGGAGGTTGTGGGAATTAACCACGTGCAGCTGGTCTGTGCAGATGATGTGGGGCTGTGTCCAGTTCTCCTCTCCCAGCTGGAATTGCGTTCATCCCGTCCCTCCCCAGCACATCCCTGCTGTCCCTCCCCAGAGCATCCCCGCTGTCCATCCCCAGTGTGTTCATCCCGTCCCTCCCCAGCACATCCATCCCACCCATCCCCAGAGCATCCCTGCCGTCCATCCCCAGAACATCCATCCCATTCATCCCCAGTGTGTGTTCATCCCGTCCATTGCCAGCACATCCATCCCATCCATCCCCAGAGCATCCCTGCCGTCCATCCCCAGAGCATCCCTGCTGTCCATCCCCAGTGTGTTCATCCTGTCCATTCCCAGTGTGTTCATCCCGTCCATTCCCAGCACATCCATCCCACCCATCCCCAGAGCATCCCTGCCGTCCATCCCCAGAACATCCATCCCATTCATCCCCAGTGTGTGTTCATCCCGTCCATTGCCAGCACATCCNTCCCTGCTGTCCATCCCCAGTGTGTTCATCCTGTCCATTCCCAGTGTGTTCATCCCGTCCATTCCCAGCACATCCATCCCACCCATCCCCAGAGCATCCCTGCCGTCCATCCCCAGAATATCCATCCCATTCATCCCCAGTGTGTGTTCATCCTGTCCATCCCCAGCACATCCACCCCATCCATCCCCAGAACATCCCTGCCGTCCATCCCCAGAACACCCATCCTGTCCATCCTCAAAACATCCCTGCCGTTCATCCCGTCCACCCCCAGCATATCCACCCCGTCCATCCCCAGAGCATCCCTGCTGTCCATCCCCAGTGTGTTCATCC
>VXAY01001669.1:38404-95718 GCA_013399855.1 Oxyruncus cristatus
GGGGAAGGAGAACCTGGGGAGGGAAAACCTGGGAAGGGGAAACCTGGAGAGGGAAAACCCGGGGAAGGAGAACCTGGGGAAGCAGAACCTGGGGAGGGAAAACCCGGGGAGGGAGAACCTGGGGAGGGAAAACCTAGGAAGGGAGAACCTGGGGAGGGAAAACCGCTCATTTCCTCCACACTGGAGCCTCTTTATCCCTGTTAGGCCAGAGCTGAGGGGTTTAAGCCGGGCCCAGGGCTCACCTATGTGGCAGTTGTACATCCAGATGCGCTGCCCGTCGTAGCGGCTCCGGCACTTCATCACGTTGTTGGAATAATCCGACTCGGCAACCTCATAGTTGGGGTTGATGACGACCTGGGGAGGCACGGGGCGAAGTTACTTGGGAAAAAGGGTGAGGTTGTCTCCAGAAGGTGGACACGCAGTCCAGCTGCTTTGTTACGCTTGGGTTTTTCAGAAGGAAAAGGAAATAATTCGCTTTGCCGGGGAAATGGGAACTGCTTGATTAAAGCCAGGTCAGACACAGGATTCCAGGATGGTTTGGGCTGGAAGGCACCTTAAAATCACTCCGTTCCACCCCCTGCCATGGGCAGGGACACCTTCCACTAGCCCAGGTTGCTCCAACCTGGCCTTGGACACTCCCAGCCACAGCTCCTCTGGGAATTCCATCCCAGCCCCTCCCCACCCTCCCAGGGACAAATTCCTTCCCAGTATCCCATCTAACCCTGCCCTCTGGCAGTGGGAAGCCATTCCCCGTGTCCTGTCCCTGCCCTCTGGCAGTGGGAAGCCATTCCCCGTGTCCTGTCCCTGCCTTCTGGCAGTGGGAAGCCATTCTCTGTGTGCTGTCCCTCCATCCCTTGGAAATAATCTCTCTCCACATTTCTTGTTGGCTCCTTCGGGTCCTGGAAGGCCACAATTCAGTCACTCCAGGCTGAACAATCCCAGTTCTCTCAGCCTTCCCTCATGGCAGAGCTGCTCCATCCCTCTGGCCAACCGAGATCCCACCTTCCCCCGTGCACCAAGATCTCCCCTCAAGCCCCCATTTTCCACTTCACACGGCGCAGGCGAAAATAATTCCCCTCCCTTCCCTCCCCTCCAGGGCCAGTGGCTGTTTTTAGAGCCAAAGAATTCCCCCCCACTCCACCCAGAGTTGCACAGACCGGAGGCACGGCCTGAGCTCCTGCAAACACCCCCCAGGTAGCACAGTTTAGTCCCCAGATTAAGGGAGTGTTGCTTAAAAAACAGCTCCAGCCCAGTGCACCAGTGGAAGGCTGTGGTGCACCAGTGGAAGGCCGTGCACCTGGAATGTGGCAACCCTCTGTGTGGCAGCAGCATCAGCTGCTCCCAGGCTGGCTGGGACTACCCAGGGGTAGCTGGACATGGAATTTTTAAGCCTGTAAGACGTGGTTACTGGCCCTGATTTGTCACTTGGAGGTGCGCGTTGTAGGGAATCTTCTGGGTAGGCCGGGAATAGAATCTCTTGATAATCAGAAGTAGGGGGTGTACAAATAAACTTCGGCACCCTCTTGTTATAATGGGTAAGATAAAAGCGACGGGAGTGCCCCCAACCCTCTTTTCCTTACCTGGAAAAGGTAATCTCCGGGTGGGACATCGGTGATGTCGATCCACTGGCAGTCGATGTCGTGCCGATACACGTCCCAGCAGCCCACCGTGATCCCCTGCTCCCCAAAGTTGGCACATTCGTACTGCTTCTGCACGTCTAAGCCGGAAAAAGTCACAGGAACAAAGTGTTATGTCCATGGCAAGGCGGGCTGGGCATTTCCCTGAGGAATTCCCGGTTGTTCCCAGCTCCCACGGACAGCGGCGTGGGTTTGGGATGAGATGTAGGACAACAGCGTCCTCACTGCACAGAGGGAGCTGCCACCTTCCAACCTCATCACCCGGAGGCACATTTCGGAATTCCTCGCTTGGCAGGGGTCAGAAAAAGCACAGGTTGGGTTTTGGAGCAGCTCAGAGGGAATTGAGACTGACCACCCATCCATCCACCCATCCACCCACCCACCCACCTACAGAAGACTCTATTTTTGTAGCTTCCGAACCCAAATAAGGATTCAGGCCACAAACAAACGATTGTTAATTTCTTTAAAATTAAATTGTTATGTTTGGATACATCATTTTACCTTGTCTGGGCTGGCTTCCCCTTGCATTAGGGTCAAGGTAAGGAAACAGTAACATCCAAGAGCAATATAATCACACCCACCTTCAATAACTGTTTGAGGTCAGGATGTACCACCATTTTCAGTCCTGTTTTTCTNCACCCATCCATCCATCCACGCATCCATCCATCCATCCATCCATCCACGCACCCATCCCCTCAGGGCTGGTTTCGGGCTCCTGCCAGGCCCCGTTTAGCCCTTGGAAGCCCCATGGACAGGAATGAATTCCCAGCTCCCGGGGCTCTGGCACACACCTGCTTCACATTCCGTGTCTTCCAGGCAGAAGCTGGCTTTGTGTCCCTCGGCCACCTTGGTCCCATTGAGGTTCAGGAGATCGTAGTGGGTGAAAACCTCCATGCTGTGGTAGTGCCTGAGGGTCACAGACAGGGACAATCATCCTTATGAAGGAAATTAAAAGGAAATTAAGAGGCCCAACTTAATTAAAAGGCCCTTTAATTAGATCGAAAGGGCTACAGGAGGTGGATTGGGAGAAACCACAGCCAGGGAATATTCCCCTGGGGATAATCGTGTGTGGCACCACCACCCATCCTGCTTTTTGTGCTGGCTCCTGGATATTTATTTACATGGAATCATGGAATGGTTTGGGTTGGAAGAGACCCTAAAACTCATCCCATTCCACCCCCTTGCCGTGGGCGAGGACACCTTCCACAAACCCAGGCTGCTCCAAGCCCCAGCCAACCTGGCCTTGAACTCTTAAAAGTGCCGAAGCTGTTCCAGGGAAAAGCCTCGCCCCAGGTTTTGTGGGATCACGGTGTTTTGTAACCGCAGGAAGGTAAAAACAAATGCCCCAAGTCATCACCTGCAGCAGCCCTGGCATTTACCAGAAGAAGGAATATTCCGTGCAGAGCTGGGTGTGCCCAGCCCAGCCCCTGCCTGCTCTCCTTTAGTAATTGTTCAAGAAGCAGAACGTGAATTAATTGGCAGAAAACAAAGATGGGACCAGCCTGTCTCGCCCTGCTCGGAGCACAGGATGTTCCTCGTTTTAAACTGGGGACATTCCAGCGCTGCTGGGCACAGCAAAAGTTAGGAGAGAGCCCACTGGAGATCCCCGACTAACAAAGTTAGTCCACGGCAGGGTTTGGGTGATGCCGGACTTCGGGAATATCAACTTTTGGATGCCCCACGGCTGGCTCAGCAGAAATGAGGGCTGTGCCTCAGGCCAGGTGGAGTCCACGGGGTTTGGAGAGCAGGAATTAGATGGAAATACCTGAGTGAAGCCCAGCTGTGGGCTCCACGTGGCCAGGGTTGGGCACACAAGTGTGGTCGTGCTGATGCAACACCTGGATTGGATCCCAGTCTTGGAATCAGGAGCATGAGCACGCTGGGAAGAGGAGAACAACTGGGGGTGCTGAGACTGGAGCGGGACCTTAAACCTCTCTGTGTCTGTCCCAGCTCTGGGAATGTCTATCCCAGCCCTGGGAATATCTATCCCAGCCCTGGGAATGTCTGTCCCAGCCCTGGGAATATTTATCCCAGCTATGGGAATGTCTGTCCCAGCCCTGGGAATGTCTGTCCCAGCCCTGGGAATGTCTGTCCCAGCCCTGGGAATGTCTACCTCAGCCCTGGGAATGTCTATCCCAGCTCTGGGAATGTCTGTCCCAGCCCTGGGAATGTCTGTCCCAGCTATAGGAATTCTATCCCAGCTCTGGGAGTTGCTCAGCTCAGCTCTGAGTGAGGCAACTGCACAGACAGGCCCTAATTCAGAACCAATTGCTTAAGAATTTAAAAAAATAGAATTAAAAAAAAAAAAAAAAGAGGGGAAAAAGTGCATTAATCCTCTCCTTTCCAGCTGTAAAAATAATCAAGGCTCAAAAACATCCCATCACTGTTACTGCACATGGATTTACAGATAAAGGAGGAGCAAGGAAGGAAGGGGAGGAAATTTTTCCTTTTCACCTCCTCCCGCCTTTCCCCTGACTAAAAATGAAAAACCCATAAATTCCCATCTGCCAGAAGTGAATCACTTTTCACTCCCTGCTCCGGGTCTTTCCCGTTTTTGTGCTGCTTCCACATCCAAAGGCAACTCAACCGGAGCTCGCAGTGCCGGGGGGAGGCACCGGCAAAGCAGAGGCTGTTGATTTGGGGCAGATTTGGCTCCCTCTGCTCAGAGCTGGAGGCTCTCACGTCTGACTCAGATTCTGAACTATGTCTGAACCACTCAGAGGGCTGTTTACATTCTGCTGTTTACAGGCTGGAAAGACTGAAGAGGAGCTGAGTTCATCCTCCTCCACCTCAACAGAACGCACTCCCGAAGCACAGACGGCTCGTGGCCTTTCCCTCATCCTTTCCCAGTCCCGCCCCACTTCCAAGGGCTCTCTCCCAAATCGCTCCAAGTGCCCCCTCATCCCTGTCTCACCTCACTCAGCTCTTTATAAAGACTACAAAGAACCCTTAGATTTGAGAGTTTTCTGTTGTTTCCCCCTCAAAAGCGACGCATTTATGGGGGTGAATTAAGTGTTGGTCCAAAAATAAGCACAAAACCACCTCCCAGCTGTTTTAGTGGGAGTGGGGATACATTTAAAAATGCAGAATTTACAGGATTTTTGGGTCCTTTTCCAGGGGAGGGGAAGCAGCTCAGGTGGCTGCACCTTTCTACATGCGGTGGGTGTGTGGAAAGACGGGTCCTGTCTGTACATACAAAGGTATCACAGGATCATGGGATGGTTTGGGTTGGAAAGGACCTCAAAGCTCCTCCAATTTGAGGAGTACCAGGATCTGGTGACCCAGGGGCAGCATCTCTTGGTGTTGAGGGGGATTCAGAGATCACAGAATCCCCAACTGATCTGGGTTGGAAGGGACATTAAAGCTCATCTCATCCCACCCTCTGCCATGGGCAGGGACACCTCCCACTATCCCAGGTTGCTCCAAGCCCCCTTAGACCTGTCCCTGGACACTTCCAGGGATGTGGCATGGATGCAGTGCCCTTGCCCAGACGCCCCTCCCAAGGAAAGCTCCACACCTGCCTTGTTTATATCCCAAGGTTCTCAACTGGGATGGTTCTCAAATCCCGACTGGTGGTTTCTCCGCTCTCAGAGGGTGACAGTGACCCCTACACACACCACAGCCCCGCACCCACAGCTCCAGCACCTCCTCCCCGTGCTCCCACAGCAGGACAGCCCCCCGGGCAGCAGAAAGGGGCGGGAGGAGAGCCCAGCTGAGGCACCCACCGGTGGCAGTCGTGCCAGACCCAGGCGTGGCGGCCGTTCTTGGGGCGGAAGTCGGACTGGCCGTTGTTGTGGATCTGGGAGGAGAAGCGCAGCAGGCGCCGGTACCCCGAGGTGATGGAGGTGTTGGCAGCAGAGCTGGCCAGGCAGTTCTCCTCCAGGGCACACTGCAGCATGAACATGGGCCTGTCCTCCAGGTAGGCCGTCTGCTCCACCAGCTCCGCGTTCAGCACCAGGTCGGGGGCAGCTGGGGGGAAGGAAGGGGTTAAATGGGCTAAAAACACCCCACAAGGGTCTGCCAGAGGTGAAGGTCAGCCCCTTCCTCCCACTGTGCTCCTCGGCCTCAGCAGCAGCAATTTGAGTCATGGAATCATGAAACAGGCTGGGTTGGAAAGGACTTTAAGCTCACCTAATTCCCACTCCCCTGCTGTGGGCTTGGGTTGGAAGGGACCTTAAAATCATCCAGAGCCACCCCCTGCCACGGGCAGGGACACCTCCCACTAGCCCAGGTTGCTCCAACCTGGCCTTGGACACTTTCAGGGATGGGGCAGCCACAGCTTCTCTGGGAATTCCATCCCAGCCCTTCCCCACCCTCCCAGGGAAGAATTCCTTCCCAATATCCCATCTCTCCCTGCCCTCTGGCACTCTGAGTAGGAAGAGCTGCGGGTGTAACTGTTCACCATATGTGAATACCCGACTTTAAAGCTCATCCCATTCCATCCCCTGCCATGGGAAGGGACACCTTCCACTATCCCAGGCTGCTCCAACCTGGCCTTGGACACTTGCAGGGACGGAGCAGCCACAGCTTCTCCGGGCGTCGCCCCTGTTTTGCCGTGTCCGAGCTACAGCACAGCCCACCCCATTCCCTCTGGGAAGCTCGGGGCAGACACTCGTGGCCAGGTGCAATAAAACCTGAGTCACTCACTCTCTGAGCAGGACACCCCGGCTCCAAACCTGCCCCCTCCCCTGGGGCAGGACACGTGGGCTCCGTCGTGCCGGCAGTGGGCCAGCGACATCTCCGTCCCCGAGCACTTGACCCCGCTCATGACCACGCTGTCGGCGCTCACGTCCCCGTGCCAGTACCAGGTTTCCTGGGCAGAAAGGCACAAAAAGGGCATTTCACACGCTCCCCGGGGCTCGGTGGGCTCTTTGAGGAAATATTTACCCCCCCGTGTCACTTGGGATTCTCCCTCCAGGGAAGGCCAGTGCACGAGCCCACACTGTGCAGGAGGACGATGTTGCCGGTGAACTCAGGGAAGCAGAAGGCTGATCAACCCAGATTTTAACCCCAGGCCCCTATTCTCTGCCCTAAACATCTCAGCAACATTCAGCAAACCTTTCTCCTTATTTCTGAGCTGGTTTAAATCTCCCCTTGTTTTTAATTCCACCCCGCTCTGCCCGTCCAGCTGACGAGTTCATCCCGGGGCTCTTGGAAGTCATCGGGGCCGTGCCTTTGGGAGAGGTGCCCAGCATTTAAACCACATCTGCCTTGGGATGTCTGGGCACTTGGGAGGGCCATCAGCAATGCCAGAGGTTCTGCTTGCACAAGGAGGGGGCAGGCAGAGTTACAGCCATGCTGGAAATGCCAGTGGGAACAAGGAATTTGAGGAGTACCAGGAACTAACAGGATCTGCTGACCCAGGGGCAGCATCTCTTGGTGTTGAGGGGGATTCAGAGACCACAGAATCCCAGACCGGTTTGGGTTGGAAGGGACCTTAAAGCTCATCCAGGTCTATCCCCTGGAACTATCCGTACACCTCCCACTAGCCCAGGTTGCCCCAACCTGGCCTTGGAAACTTCCAGGGATCCAGGGGCAGCTACAGCTTCTCTGGGAAATCCCTTCCAGGGCCTCCCCACCCTCTCGGGGAGGAGTTTCATCCCAACATGCCACCCAGCCCTGCCCTCTGGCAGTGGGAAGCCACCGTGTGCCCTGTCACTCCAGTTCCTGACGAAGTTCCCTGCTCCCTGCTCCTCTGCATCTCCCCGTGATACAAAACCCACGGGACGTGCCACCTGATCAACTCACGAACTCAAACCCCCCTCCCCGACGGCACAACTTCGGGAGGAGGTGAGGGTGGCGGGGCGGGGCGGGGAGGAGGAGGAAACGACTTCGAAAAAAAATCAGATCAGACCCGTCAGCGTCCCAACTGGGAGCACGTTTCCAGGAAAAGAAACCCCACCTGTGCCACGGCTTCCATGGCGAGGAGGCCGTTCGGGAGCCCTGCGTGCAACGCTGCACACACAGCCTGCCCTGTTCTGCACACTGGGGCTTTATGCTCCCGGAGCTGGGGCAGCATAAGGGCCTTTTCTGTTCGGAATTCCAGCAGCCTCAGCTAAGGGAAAAAAATGCCTTGTTCCCCGCTGGACTCGCAGGGCTGTGTCAACAGAGGCAGGGGGTGGTCAGGGCCTGAGCTCGGGGACGTGGGTGTTCTCAGTTCCCGGGATCTGCCGCGGCGGGGATGCAGTTGGAGGAGCCGGTTTGGGCTGGGGAATCCTTCCTGCTGGATTCCCAGCCCCAGGGTGTCCCCTGGGGACCTGCAGATCCCCTGCCTGGCCACGGGTAGTGGTTGAACTGGTTGGAATCTGCTCGTGAGCCCGGTGTGTGCCATGGCCTGGGTGGGAGGGGATCTGAAAGATCTTCTTGTTCTACCCCCCCTGCCATGGGCAGGGACACCTTCCACTAGCCCAGGTTGCTCCAAGCCCTGTCCAACCTGGCCTTGGACACCTCCAGGGATGGGGCAAAAATTAAGTGTCACTCTTGGTCAGGGAGAGGAGCAAGGAGCACAAACAATTTGGGGAGCTGGGTCCAGCCCCACCGCTCAGGGGAGCACACACTGCCCTGGAGTAACCACAGGGGCAAAATCAAGGGATTTGAACTTGGCTTCCACACTCCAGGGAGGGTCAAGAGACTGCACGTGGCCACCAGCCCAACCAGGGACCAGGGAGTGAGGCTTCCCGGGAAACCTGAGCCGGGAGCAGGACGAAAACAACAGCTCTGCCCAGAGCTGCAGCAGCTCCTTCTGCTCCAAAACCTCCCTCCTCGTGGCTCCTGTGCAACGAGGTTTAACCCTCAGGGTCTCTCCAGCTCATGCCTGGAAGCTGAGTACTGCAGCTGGGGTTGGTTTTTTGGATAAACCGTCCTCCCCCTCCTCCTCCTCCTCCTCCAGCATCCCCAGTCCACCCACAGACACCCAAAACCCAGGCAGCGGAGGGTTCAGGGGCTCATCTTGAGGGTGAGGCTGGCAAAGTCCAGCCTCATCTGCCAACACACCACCATGGCCTCCTAAACCCTCCTCCTCCTCCTCCAGCAGCCCCAGTCCACCCCCAGACACCCAAAACTCAGGCTGGGGAGGGCTCAGGGGCCCGCCTGGAAGGCGCCAGCCGCTGACACACCACCACCGTGGCCTGCTAAACGTCCCTCCTCCTCCGCCATCCCCAAAGCCACCCCCAGCCACCCAAAACTCAGGCTGGGGAGGGCTCAGGGGCTCACCTGGAAGGTGCCAGCCGCTGACACACCATCCCCATGGCCTGGCTAAACATCCCTGCTCTTCCATCATCCCCAAAGCCACCCCCAGACACCCAAAACTCAGGCTGGGGAGGGCTCAGGGGCTCACCTGGAAGGTGCCAGCCGCTGACACACCATCCCCATGGCCTGGCTAAACATCCCTGCTCTTCCATCATCCCCAAAGCCACCCCCAGACACCCAAAACTCAGGCTGGGGAGGGCTCAGGGGCTCACCTGGAAGGTGCCAGCCGCTGACACACCACCACCGTGGCCTGCTAAACGTCCCTCCTCCTCCGCCATCCCCAAAGCCACCCCCAGGCACCCAAAACCCGGACGGGGGAGGTTCGGGGGCTCACCTGGAAGGCGTGGCTGGCGAAGCCCAGCCCCAGCTGCCGGCACACCACCATGGCCTCCACGGTGCCCCAGTTGTCGCTGCAGACCGTGCCCCACCTCAGGGTGCCGTTGCGCTCGGCCAGGACCTCCACCCTGCCCTCGTAGGGGTTGCGGCCTCCGCTCAGGCGCAGCTGCAGGGCACAGACACCCACCCCGGGCAGTGAGGCCACTGCACAGCCCCCAGGGCACGTGAGACAGCGCCCGGGGGCTCCTCAGGGCTTGGAGTCCCCGAGCTCACACGGCTCAGTTCAGGCATTGATGTGGTCGGGGTTACCTCCCGCCCGGGGCAGGGGACGGTCCGGCCAAGCCCTGCAGCTCCAAGGGGGCTGTAGCAGCTGCAGGAATAACACACTCCCTGTGAAAACTCCCCTTCCCTGCTCCTTTAGACCTCTGGAAGGGGCGCTCGCTCAGGGAAACCCATGGCAGGTTCATGCAGCTGTTGTGGAGTCATGGAATGGTTGGGTTGGAAGGGACCTTAAAAATCATCCCATGGCAGGGGACACCTCCCTCTAGACCAGGCTGCTCCAAGCCCTGTCCTTCCACCATTTCTTTCCTCATTTATAAGCCCCTGTCACACCCAGAGGAGCTCAAAGCTCGGCCCAAAAAGGGAGCATCGCCCTCACTTTCCCCTCCCGATACAACGCCGAGGGTAAAACCCAACCCAAACCCTCGGGGGCTCGGGTGAGAGGATTCCTTTCCCACTGCTGAGCGCTGGCAGGTGACGCTCCAGCCTGCAAACGCCCGGGCCCACATTCCCCGGCACCCGGATCACCCGGCTTTCCCACCTGGTTCTGGAAGCCCATGGCTGGCACGTTGCACCTCACGGCGGCATCTTCCTCGTGGTTACAGCCCTGAGACTCCGTGTTGAACTTGCAGTCCGTGACTGACTTCTCAAAGCCCGTGCAGTCGATTTCGTTCAGGTGGATTGGGCCCATCCCTTTTTGGGGGAGAACGAGGGGGAAAAAGGGCCTTTACCGTCTGCCCGCGCTGCTGCGTGGGGAGGAAACGCCCAACAGCGGGTTGTCAATACCCTGCAGACACCACGCTGGTGCCTCCAGCGTTCGAAACACCTGGAGAAAAAAAAGCCACTGCCTTTGCGTGAAAATAAACCAAAAAGCTGCGGCGTCGTTATTAATGTTTGCAGTGTTAAATTCTTTCCAGTGTTCTCCGGGACTCCAGCAGGCAAGAGCCCCAGAAAAAGCCAAGTTTCCGCTGTTACATAATTTACAAACTTCAGCTGTAGGAATTCACAAATTATGACCTTTTGGCTGGGTCTGAGCGCTGGAATCTGCTCCCAGTCAAGCCCTGACATTTAACTGGGACATGGACACGTTTGCTGGGACAATAAAGCAGAAAACCGCAGGGATGGATCACTGAAATAAATCCGGGGCAGGTGGTGTGGGCTCCGACACAGGAGTGAATATCAGCCATTCCATACTGCAGAGAGGTGCTGGGAGACAAATGGGAATGGTCTGGGAGGACAAGGGGCATCCAAGGTGAGGCTGGTCCTTCAAAGCAGCCTCAGAACACCCAAATTCCCCGGGATGCAGCTGGAACAAACCAAAGTGTAACCACGGACACGGAGTTAACTGGGAGAGTCCCCCCCGCAGCCGGAGCCCGGAGGGGAGTTTGGGCCAGAAGGGCTCCTTTTCCTCCCACAGCGGGATGATCCTGCTGCTGGGGGGAGCTCAGCCATCCCAAAGGACACTTCTGACAGAGGGAGCACTGATGGATGGCCGGGGCTGAGCGGGAAAAGAAAGGGAAGCCTGTGGGAATCAGCCGCTGCCGAGAGTTTCCAGGCTGCGGGAGACACCAGGGAACGGAGCGTTCCATGTTCTCCTCCCTCACGTGGCAGCCTCTCCTTCCCTCCCCACAACGATGATTAAGCTGTTTCCTGCATGCAGTTAAGCACACCAGCAGATTTCATCCCACCACAAGAAGGGTTTTGGCAAATCCACTGGACAGGTCACGTTTTAAAGCTTCCCAGACTCGGGACACCACGTGTTGCTTCCTTCCCTCCCCTTCTCCAAGCCTCCAAAGAAGATTCACCCTTTCCTTTGTTCTCACAGTAAGGGTTTGGTGTCACTTGCTTTCCTCTTCCCACCCCAGGAGCAGGGTGTGGGAATCACCAGGTGGTTTCAGAGGGTGTAAGTTCGCCTTCAAGTTACCATTTCCCACATTTTGGGATTTAAACCAGCTCCCAGACACAGGAAATCCAAACCCAAACCTGGCTCTGAGCTGTTCAAATGCCCTTCTATTTATAATGGGCTTATAAATGACTTTATAAATTACTGTTCTGGTTTGAATTGGAGCGTTTGAAGTCTGGATGCAGGACTCATTTTTGCCAGGAACCTTCTAGTAATGCATGATGTGGTTCTAGAGGACTCAAAGGGAGTTTAAGAGCAACAGATGTGATAATGAAGAATTAATTACTGGAACAGCTGTCTGAGCAAAAGGTTAAGCTCATCATCCCCTGAACCTCTTTCAAAGAATCTTCAACATCTTTTCACGTCACATATTCCAGTCTGGCCTCCTGGACTCGGGGGACTCGTTAAGGGCAGAGGAGAAACTTTTGGTCCCCAGAGCAAATATTCCAGTAAAAACACGCTCCGTCCCATATCCTGAAGGGCTCTGGGAGGTGGACAAGGCCCCAGCAGCCCCTGGAGGTCTTACCTTGGCCAAGCCTTGCTCCCGTGATGGCCTCCTTGGCGCTGCCGAAGCCCAGCTCCCGGCACACCACGCTGGCCGACACCAGGTTCCAGTTGTCGTCGCACACCGTCCCCCACTCCCCGTTTTTCAGCACTTCCACTCGTCCCTCGCCCGTGTTGGCCCCTCCTTTCAGCCTCACCAGTGGTTGCTGGAAGACACACACACAGGGCAGGAGTCGACCACTGCCTGGGAAGGGACACATCCCTCCTCTTACGGCCCCTGCTCGTGGCACGTGGCTGCAGGAAAGCTGGGCCCCAGAACTGCTGGAGAATCACGGAACTGAGAGAACCCGCCACGCAATTCCAGCGGCTGGAAGCTCTGGATGGAAGGAGACCTTTACCTGCGAGCACTCGTGGTAGGCACAGATGTGTTTCTCACCTCCCTACACGTGGGCGGGGAATTGAAACACAAAAAAAAACCAAACCAAAACAAAAAAAAAGACATTTTAGTTCTCTGCAGGTTTAGTGCTTGGATTTGGGAGCCTTTTCCTGCTGGTGCACACAGGCTGGATGTGAAAAAACCCAGTTCCCATATCCCTTGGGAGCCTTACAGGATGCTTGGGAGTGGCCCCAAGCCTGCTGGTGCCCCACTCTCACCCCTTGGCTGCCACTGAAAGGGTTTCTTTGCTGCTCAGATCTCCAGACCGGGCTCCTGGGTTAATCCAGGACCAACGTGGAGCTCAAGCCACCTAAAACCCACCCGGCTGCTTGAGCTGTGAGCAGTGGAATCAGTGATCTGGCAGAGTGTGCAGCTGAGGGGCAGCTCCAGTTTCACTCATTTCCTGGGTTTACGTCATTATGTTAATATCTCTTTCTATTTTTGGACTATGGTATTATCATCTATCCATCACCCACAGCTTTCCCCAGTGCCAGGCAGAGACCTGGCAGGTGGGTTGTGGTGCTGGGAGCAGAGCCGAAGCTTTGGGAACACCAGGGATCCTTAACTTTTCCGACTGGAAGCAGGCTGGGGTCACGCAAAGGACATGCAAAGCCCAAACAAAGGCTTAAGGAATTACTTGGCAGCGCGTGTGGCTCAGAAGATTAGTCCTGATTTACAAGACCTTTCACCTTTCAGGCCTAAATCCTGCAAGCTCTCGTGCAGGGAAGAGCCTGGGATCCAGGCAGGCATTGCACTATTCCCACCACAGCAGTTTTGGGAGGTGTTGACACCTGAGAGGAGCCCAGAGACCCTCCTAAATCCACACTGATCCAGGGCTGGGGGGTGTAGCTCCAACCCCACCCAGAGCACCCCTGGAAAAACCCCTCTAACCCCTCATTTAGGGCCTCCAGACCCCCAAATCATCCCTGTCTCCTAAGGCTGCGGCTGGAAAACTTCCCTTGGCATCCACTGAACCATGTTTGCTGCACGTTAAGCTGTTCTTTCCTATTCAGTCACCCCCCTGACCCTGAGCACAAGCAGCTCCAGGGTTGTTTTACAACACTTCTTGCATATCCCAGGATTTTTACAGCCCTCTCCTTGCTAGACTAAACGAACACAGCTCCCCAACCTTCCTGCAGGCCGTGTTTTCCCAGTCTCCCAGGGCATTTCCTTGCAGAGGTAGAGGAAATGCCAACTGATTTCCCTCGTCCCTCCACGGGGAAAACCAACCCAGCAGGATTCCAGTGGCTATGGAACAGCAAAGCCCGGCAGCAACCGGGCACCAGTTCAACTGGCTCGGACAGAGCAGCTCCAACAGGAACGTGACCCAGGGATTTTCTCACTCCTTGCTCCCAGCTTTGCCAGTTCCCACCCTCCAGAGCCTGCAAAGGAGGCAGGGAAGCAGGGAATTTCTTGGGATGAGGGTTATCTGGGCTTGCAGGGAGACGGGAATACTCAAGAGGGGACGTTGGCACGAGGTGTTCAGGTCCTACAGCGGAGAGTTGACGGTGGAGAGTTACAACCCCAGTGTTCTCCTGCTCAAACTCACAGAGGATCAGATGGGCTATTAGGAGAAATTCCTCCCCGTGAGGGTGGGGAGGGGCTGGGACGGAATTCCCAGAGAAGCTGTGGGAAGCATCCAAGGTTGGAGCAAGCCGGCCTGGCGGGAGGTGTCCCTGCCCACGGCAGCGGGGCGGGATTAGACGACCTTTAAGGTGCCTTCCACCCCAAACCCCGCCGGGATTCCGGGACAGCGTGGGTTTGCTCCCTGCTCACCTCCTGCCTGAAGGCTTTTCGGAAGCCGCTGTGGCTGCTGGGGGCGAAGGCACGGCCGGGGACACAGCTGACGACGGCGGGCAGCCCGTTCTCACACGTCACGTTCTTCTCCGCGGCCACGGCGAGGTGGTTGCCCAGTTTGCAGCTGGAGATGTGAGCCTCGTTGCCACTGCAGTCCATGGAGTAGGCCCAGTAATGCTGCTTCCTCCTGCTGGCAAACATCCTGAGAGGGATAAAAGAGGACAGGGAAAGTCGGGAATCCGTAAAAACTGCACTGACGTGGTGGGGTTTTGTTGGGGGGGGGGAATGCCTTGAAATAAAAGTGGGGTGGAACAGGATTGTTTGGAGGCTGAAGTAAAACTGGGATGGAACAGGATTGTTTGGAGGCTGAAGTAAAACTGGGATGGAACAGGATTGTTTGGAGGCTGAAGTAAAACTGGGATGGAACAGGATTGTTTGGAGGCTGAAGTAAAACTGGGATGGAACAGGATTGTTTGGAGGCTGAAGCAAAACGGGGATGGAACAGGAATTGTTTGGAGGCTGAAGTAGAACAGGGATGGAACAGGAATTGTTTGGAGGCTGAAGTAGAACAGGGATGGAACAGGAATTGTTTGGAGGCTGAAATAAAACCGGGATGGACCAGGATTGTTTGGAGGCTGATCCATTCATACACAGCACTCTTTGTGAAGGTGTCACTTAGAATCATGGAAACATTAAGGTTGGAAAAGACCTTCAAGGCCATCAAGTCCAACCACCTGGGAGCAAAAAGGTCGCCTGCAAAATGCTAAAAATCAGAATGTGAACCAAAGGTGCAGCTCCAGCAGCTCCAAGGAGTAGAAAATCCCTACAGGCATCACACAGGGCTCAGCTCGTTCGAACTGCAGTGAACAAACAGGGCCTGTGCAAATAACTGGGGTGAGTCTGGCCTGGAGAGCCCCAAAAATCCTCTCCCTCTGCTGCTGCCAGCTGGGAATTGGCAGATTGGGAAAAACACCCGGGGCTCCGCAGCTCCTCTCGAAGGCTCGGTGTTAACAAGCCCGACCCTGAAAGCAATTTCCGAGAGCAGGAGCAGTTCCCTTGCTGACATGTTCACAGCAGAGGAGCTTGGCAGCAGCTCCTGCTTCTCACTCCCAGGCTGCCTGGAGCTGCTCCAGGCACTCCTGGGGAGGAGAGGGGCACGTGTGATAAAGCGGGAAGGGCAGGAATCCAGCTCCGTCCCGACGGCAGCGGAGCTGAAAGTCAAGGAGACACAAAATATGGGTCAGATCACCATCAAAGGGGAGATGGGAGAAGCTAAAAACACAGGCAAGGCACAGAGGAGCCAACGCCCTGCTGTGATCCTGACGTGGCTTCGTGTGATCCCTGCGCTGCTCCGGGTTCCAGGGTGCCCCGGGATCCGAGGACGGGCCGTGACAAACGGCACAGCCCCGTGGGTGGAACTTCTGGGAGCAAAAAGCACCAGTTCTGGGGCACTGCAGCAGGTCCTTGTGGGACTGAGGGCCTGGAGAGCAGCTGGGAAGGGCCGAAGAGCCTTTCAGAGGGGGCTGGTTTGGAATTCAAGCGGCCAGGTCGAGGTTTTCCCCCCGCCACGGGGGCTGATTCACAGGGGGAAAAGAGATTTGAGGGACTCTCCTCTCCCCTCCCGCTCACTGAGCTCTGCTGACCAGCTCAGCACTTCTCCAGGCTCACAGCCACTGACTAATCCCTTCTGGAGCCAAACTTCCCTGGGCTGAGGTTGGGGATGGATGCAGCCAGGCTGGAGACAGAGATGCGACTGCAACACGTGATGCTGGGCTGGCAGGGATGGAGCAGGGCCGAGATCCTGCCTGTCCTGGGGGCAAAACTGGCTGTCAACACAAAGCAGAAGCTGTCAGGGACCCTGAGTGGGGGCAAAAGGAATGGGAAATGGGAACAGAGAATCAAAATCTAGAAAATAAAGCCCCGAAACCAGAGAGGCACGAAGCACCAGCCACCCGAAGGAGTATTTTCACCCTCCACAGACGGGCCCAGGGAGCTCCACAAACTCCAAGGCAGACAAGAAAGAGCCTGTCTCGGAGAAATAATGATGGGGATGCCTCAGAATAGCAAACAATGACCTCATCCTGGAAATTTCATCGACATCTGGTCGGTATTAACAGCCCTCGGTAGGCTGGGGAGAAATAAAACCCCACCTCAGTTCCCCAGACTGAATATATGAGTATATATAGATAAAAAAAAGCAGACTACAGATGATCTTTACAGGCAGAGACTCGGGGCATTTGCTGCCTTTTAGTTTTTGACACAGAAAGGGTGCAAACACCTCGGTGGGAGCCAAGAGCCAGGCCAGAGGTGGCAGCGAACAGTCTGGCTGGGAGAGCTCAGCCAATTCCAGGTCAAGCTGGACTTCAAACCATCCCTACTGGTGAGGAGAGAGGGACTTTCATCACCTAAAAGCTTCAAACAAAGCACAGGTGGAGCCCAAGGGCTGTGGAAAGTGGCTGAGGTTCGGCTAAAGGAGCCTTGCTGGGTAAGAGAGGGCAGGGTAGGTTGGATACCGGGGAAAGATCCTTTATCCGGAGGGTGCACAGGCACTGGAATAGGTTCCCAAGGGAACTGGTCACGGCCCCACGGCTGCCAGAGCTCAAGGAGTGTTTGGACGACGCTCTGAGGGACAGGGTGGGATTTTGGGGCGTCTATGCAGGGCCAGGAGCAGACTGGTTAAGTGGAAGGTGCTGTTTGGACTGACACTGAATGGAGTATCCTGGAGCTGTTGAGCTCTTCCAGCCATTTCTTTGACAAATCACAAAGCTTTAAAGCTTAAAAAGGCATCAGCTCCATCTTTCTGCCTCAGGCACCCCCAATCCCAAATTTCTCCTCTCTCCATCAGCAAAATCCATTAAATTCTGCTCTGCTTTCCCAGCCAGAACAGGAACTGGGAGGAGGAGTGAACAGCAGCCCCCATATAAAACCGCTTTGAAGAATGAACAAGAACAGGGAAACGACACTGAGATGGGTTTCATTTCCTACCATAAATCGTGCTGTCAGCTCCAGAGGCCGAGTTACACTCAGGAATAAAACCCTGGCACGGGGACAATGATGAACTAAGTTGTTTTCTTTCAAGCAAGATCCATCTGCAAATCATTTCACCTCCCACCATTGTGCAGGAGCAGGGGATCTGCAAGCTCAGCAGGCAGGGCTGGACTTTGGGGGGAGTGGGACTGGGGGAGATGTGGGACGGGGCACTCCAAGCCTTGCCCGACAGAAACCTGCTCCCAGCCCATCTCTGTGGGAAAGACCCTCTCTGGGGAGCGGGGGATTCACAAATCAGAGAGAGCACAGCCTGAGGAACGAGGAGAACGTTTCTGAGGGGTCACACTCTCATGGAGAGGGAGTTCAGCTCCAGGGACCAGCCAGGATGAGCCCTTCCCTCTCCAGAGCAACAGGGAAAAGCAGGGAGCAGAGCTCTCCTGGCCCAGGCTCATCATTCCAGCACCTTGTCCATGAAGCAAAGGTCACCTGCGACATTCCCAGCCCAGGACTGGGAGGTTCCCCTCCCCACCAAGGTGACCAGGAACACTGGCTGTACACAGTGGATGTGCCAATGCCCCAAGGAGGAATCCAGCTTTCACACCCTGCTGACAAACAAAACTGCCCGGCTGCCAACGTTTTACAAGCCCCAGTAAAATGCTCTCCCATCCTCCTTCCCCCCTGGGATAACATTCAACGCGCTTTCCAAAACATCTGTGGGTGCAGGAGCCCGAAAACAAGCAAAGAGGCACTTTGGGGCACTGGGGGTCTTCAGCAACCTGCCTCAGCAGCAGAGATCTCCCAAGCCTGGGACTTGGAAGCACCAGCATATTCCCAGCTCCAAGCAGCGGGATTTGCAACACTGCTGGATTGATGCTGGACAGCCCTGTCTCACATTTTCCATCTCTGTGTGTGTGAGGGACAGGACAAGCACCCAGCACCCTTTTATTTAAGGCAGATGGCTCCAGCTGCTCAAGTTAATGCTTTTCTTGGAAGCACCACAACTGGAAGCAGGGAAAAAAAATCTGCTTTGCCTTTCTTGGGGGTGATTTATTCCCCCGCTCCTGCTCCGCTGCAGGGGATGGGAATCTCAGGGATGAGCTTGAGGGACTGATGGAAGCAAACACTCCTCAGACTGGGGTCTGAGCCTGCCTGGTAGCAATTATTAATTCCCTGCTCGTCTCCCTGGGAATCCTGCGAACAGAACTCCGCTTGGATCCCTGGTTTCGGACTCCTGGTGTGGCTTTACGCTGTTCCAACCCCAGGACCTCGCCGACGGATCGGGATTTTGCTAATGAAAGAACTGAAACGTGGCCAGGCAGGTCCGGGGGCGGGGGGGGGACCTTTCAGAAACAGCAGTTCCACAGGAAAACCACAGCTCCTGCCTGGAGAATCCCGCTCTCCCCTCACCCAGCCGACGCTTTCCCACCCCACAGGTCACAGGGTAGGAAAGAGAGGAGACAGAATTTCATTTGAACTGTTCTGCATCTGCTTTAGGGTGGGTTTTTTGTTGTTTTTTTTTTGTTTGTTTTTTTTTTTTTTCCCCAGGGAACAAGAGTGGGAAGAAGCACGTCTGGTGACAAAAATCCAAGCTGAAGCTACGACAACAAGAAAGAGAAGGGCTCCTGGCTTCCAAGAGAGAGGGAATGCAGCCTAAACCTCTCAGCCTGCAGCTCTGGGAAACACAACAGTCTCCCTGTGGATCACCGGTTTCTGCATTTTAAAGGCATCTACAAATACAGGACGAAGAAGCAGCACTGAGGTCACAACTGCTCCACACTGAACCCTTCCAGCAGCACCCTCTGGGATGCACAAGCAGGAGGAACTTCGGGAAGAGCAGGATAGAGGCACCAGTGATGTTTTTAGCACTCGGCTCAGAGCAAATTTAATGGACAGAGCTGGAGATGAGTGGCAGCAATTCCAGCCTGAGGAAGCACTAAAGGAGCTGAACTGGGGTTAACAACAGTGGGACATCACCAGGGAAATATTCCTTGGGCTGACTGTCCCTCTGTGGGGGATTTGGCAGCTGGACACCCATGGACAGCGAGTCCTCCACCAGAGCCAGAGCTGCTGGTGGATAAACATGTCCCGAGGGGTTTGAGAGCAGGAAGTGGTGGGAAGGAGGAACCTGGGCAATGAAGCACAAGAAAGGCTCGTTTTATTCCAACATGACTTGACTGGAGCTCCCAGCACAGCCAGAACTGATCCTAAAGCTAGATGGGATGAGCAGCTAGAGAGAGACTATTTACAAGAGCCTGGGGTGGCAGGACGAGGGAGAATGGCTTCAAACTGACAGAGAGCACTTTAGATGGGATATTGGGAAGGAATTCTTGGCTGTGAGGGTGGGGAGGCCCTGGCACAGGTTGTCCAGAGAAGCTGTGGCTGCCCCATCCCTGGGAGTGTCCAAGGCCAGGTTGGAGCAACCTGGGCCAGTGGAAGGTGTCCCTGCCCATGGTAGGGGGGTGGAACAAGAGGGTGTTTAACACCCCCTCCAACCCAAACCACTCCATGATTTTCTCGCAGCTGATGGATTTACTGGGACAGGGTGTGAGCAGCTCCTTCACATCCCTGCCCTGCCCAGCACGCACAACCATCACCGGGGAAAGGAAATGCCCATCCTAGGGCTGGAATCAAAAAACAGAAAGACCCCCTGGGCCAACTGTCCCCCATCTCCTCTTCCAGCCCTGATATCCAACACTCCAGCCGATCCTACACGAGGTCTCCAGCCAAAGGCTGAGGATCAAAGCCCCCCTCACCCCCCACCCCCTGCCAAGAGGAAATTCTTGACATCACGCAGAAGGAAAACCCCGACGTGAAGGAACGGAGCACGTTGGAAGGTTTCTCCACCTCAAGCTTGACAATTTGCCTCAGTGAACGAGGCCCCGAGCGTCCCAAGGACGGTGTTGGAGGCCCAGGCAGAGCCCTGCCCTTACTTGTACACGTTGGTGTTGTATTTCCTCTCGCTGGGGAACCCAAACATGCCGCAGACCACCCGGGAGTTCTTCATGGTCCAGTGCTTGTCGCAGATCTGCTTCCAGGCGCCCTCATCCTTCACCTCCACGTAGCCCTCGGTGACGGGCACCCGCTTGCGGTAGGTGGCCAGGATGGCCCTGATCCTGATGTCCTCCACCTGGATGTTCATGTTCTGCAGGCACAAAACAGGACAGGGGTCACCCTGCGCCGGAGCCAGGGGGAAAACCTTCAGGTGGTGGAGCTCCAGGGTTTGGGATGAAAACCCCAGGATGGGCCGTGCAGGGAGAGACAACGGGGAAGCAGAGAGGAGGGACAGGACAAGGAGGATGGATTCAAGCTGCCAGAGGGCAGGGTTAGATGGGATACTGGAAAGGAAGGGTGGTGAGGCCCTGGAATGGACTTCCCATCCCTGGGAATGCCCAAGGCCGGGTTGGAGCAACATGGGCTAGTGGAAGGTGTCCCTGCCCACGGCAGGGATGACCCTTAAGGTCCTTTCCAACCCAAACCATTCTGGGAACTTTATGAAACAAACCTCTCCACCTTGTGCAAACCCAGCCTCCCTCCTGTTAAGAGGATGCTCTCTCCCATTAAAAAAAAAAAAAAAAAAAACCAAACCCAACTTAATTTTATTTTATAAGAAGCCACTTAACAAATCTCTTTTATCACTTAAGGATGGACTTGAGCACTTGCTCATCCCAGCGCTGGTTTCAGCAGCACAGCGACCTTCATTTAGTCCCAGCTACTGTGAAAAGAAGCTCAGCTTTCTTAGGGCCATCTTAATGACAGAATCACTTAGGGAAATGCAGGAAACTGGGAGCCTGGAGGGGAAAACTTTGGGGTTTTCACGGAGCCCATGTGGAATGTGGGATTCCGCTGTGCTGACACCAGCATTTCTCTGGTTCCTCCCCCAGCTGAGGCAGGACTCGGGACAGCAAGTGAGTCATGGGGGTGGAATGGATTTCACATGTGGAGCCCTAAAAGTGAGGGCCCTGCAGGGCCCCGAGCCCAGAGCGGGGCCTGGCCGGAAAATATCCGCTGTGGCCACGACAAAAAGAGCTACCGAAAAATGGATAAACCCCATTCCAGGAGCCCTGAGTTGTGAAATATGCACAAACCCACGTGGTTCTGGCTCGGGGTTACATCAGGACTGAGGAATCCTCCCTTCTCTGGGATTCAATCACTTGGAAAAGAAAAATGCCCGGAGCTTTAAAGGGCCACGAGCCTCTGGATCAGCAGCTCGAGCCTCTGGATCAGCAGCTGGCAGGGCTGGTGGAGGCCAGGAGGTCACAGCAGGACGTGCTGAGTCCTGCAAATGACGTGGCTCATCCATTCCCCAGATGCTTCACCAACTGCTGATGCAACAAAGAGAGCCCAGGCAAGGGGAAACAAGTGCCCGGAGCGGGGAATGGGGCAGGGAAAGGGGCTGGGAAAGGGGTTGGCATCTCCTCACCCACAGCTCTGCCCAAGCCACTCACTCAAGTCTTCCCCCCTCCTTTTCCTCATTTTTTTTCCTTCCCCTCCTTTCTATTTTTTTTTTAAATATATAAAATATTCCTATATTTATAAATAATATTTATATATAATATTTTTTATCTCTAAAATATTTCTATTATTTACCACCCGGTTTAACAACAATCACCGATTCCTCCTTTCGGGGTTAGGCCCTCCAGCATATCCCAGCTGGAGCACCCACCCAACACCCCCAGGAACCCTGGAAAACGGGACACTTGGGATCTGATCTACCCAGTAGCTCAGGGCTACTCGTACAGGCTTCACAGCCCGGGCTGCAACTTTGAAAGCCCTTGCAGCCCTCAAGAAGAAAAAAACAACCCCCGTGACACCCAAATTTGTTACATCTGAGACACTTTCAGGCGCTGAAAGGGTCTGACGAGAGGGTAAACTTGAACCAGCTCCTGCGCAGCCTGAGAGATCCATTTGCAACACTGAATCCCCCTGGATTTGGCAGTTCCTCCTAAAAATATTCCTGAGTTTGGACTACGTGCTGCCAGGAAGGTGTTGGGGCCTCGGGGCATTCAAGGCCTCCCCAGGCTGCTTTCCAAAACCTGGAACTGGCTTTTCCCTGGTGCAAGGCCTGAAATATTCCCAGTTTTTTGCTTGATGGATGGAGTGTGTTTGCCTGGAGCTCCAGCCCAGTGCTGCCAGAGAGAACCTGGTTTTCCTGCTCCCTCCACCTTGCTTTGGTTTCTTCCCCGGCAAACAAGGAGCAATCAAAGCCTTAAACCCCGCCTGGAACCAGCTTTGAGTGCTGAAGGTCTAAAAGTGTTTTTAATAAAAGGATTAACCCAAAGGCCAGAGAGAGCCAAAGCTTCAAATTACGGTGGAAAAGCCCACGAGAAGGCAGGAACCGAGGAGGAAATGTGCCCTGACGGCTGAGAAAGTGGGAGAGGGAGTTTTCCAACAGTGACCACAGCACACATCCACCCTACAGAAAGCCCTGAGTAAATTTACTACACGTGGTTCCACCAGGACCAGCCCTGCTGCTGATCAAAGTCTCAGAAATGGAACATTTTTCCCTGCCCGGACTTGACATCAACCACGTGCTAAAAGCCCCACGTGGCTTTGACTCGACAGCCTCTTCCATTTTCCCTGGATTTAGACAGGCCGGAGTCCGTGGAAGGACAGAGGGTGAGTTCACACCCAGGAATGGTGTCCAGGTGCCTGTGTTTTGTGAGGAAGCCCCTCGACAGCACTCGCTCCCCCCGACTTCGAATTCCAGATGTTAAACATCTGCCTGACGCTCCCCTGGATCCCCATGCCCGTGTTGGTCACCATTAAACACCCCTGCTCTCACTGCTGGACCCTCACAGGGGATGGAAAAACGGGCAGCTCGGGAATGCTGTGAGGCACCTTCTGATTTGTCTGGTCACTTGGCAATCCCTTCTGCAGCTCAGCCAACACAAACAGGCCGGTCCTTGTCTTTCCAGAGGAGCTCTGGCCCCTGCAGGAGCACCCTGACCCACTGGGGTACCTGTGACCTCCTCCAGGACTCAAGATCCCTGTATTTCCCACACCCAGGCTCGATGTCTGGGCTTGTCTTTCCCACTGGCTGATTAGTTGCCCTTGCTGGTCGTTTTACAGCGGTGAAAAATAAGGTGCAAACGGAATTTCTTGCTCCTGGGTTTGAGAAAACACTCTGGGGGCTGAAGTGACACCTCAGGCTCTGCCACCAAGGTGCCACAACACATCTCCCTTCCCCCAGAGGTGCTGACACAGACACCAAAAGAAACCCTGCTCCAACCTGGGACTCTGCTCAGTGAATCCAAGTCCCTTGTCATGTTTTTTGGCCCGTGTTTGCCAAGAAAGGCGGGGGGGAAAAAAAAGAGCAAACTAGCAAGAAGTAAGGCATAATTCTTTCCCTGGACGGTATTAATCTCCAGATAGGTCCAGCAGACCACAACGGCATTTTCACGATCTGTCTGAGAGCAAAACCAACCCCCCTTTTCCACTCCCAGAGCAGAGAATTACTGATAGAGCGGCTCAAGGGTTTGCACCGAGTCTGACCGAACAGCAAAACCTCCGAGAGGAATTCAAGACACTGCAGAGCTCAGCTCTATGTTGGAAAATTAAAGAACAAAGGGTCAGAACTGTGGGTTTGTCGGGGAGAAAGGGCTGCCAAGAGCTTTCTCCCAATAACTCCTTGAGATTCGACTGATTTCCTCTCACTGCAGAGGTTTTGTTACACTTGGGGACTGTTCGATAATGCAAAGGCAGGCAGAAAGGTTTCATCTCCCAACACCGACGTGTGGAGCAGCTGGGCTGATGGGGAAAACAGGCTCCGGAGAAAAGTCAGGAGCAAACAACACTTAATAGCTAAAGCAGGCTCCTGAAACGCCCCTGATGGAGACGTGGAGAGGAGAACCTGCAACACAGAAACCTCTCAGAGAGCAAGAGAGAGCTGGGGTTAAAGCACAGCACAGGTGTGATGGAGAGGGACAGGACACGGGGAACGGCTTCCCACTGCCAGAGGGCAGGGTTAGGTGGGATACTGGGGAGGAATTTCCACCTGGGAGGGTGGGCAGGGGCTGGGATGGAATTCCCAGAGCATCTGTGGCTGCCCTTGGATCCCTGGAAGTGTCCAAGGCCAGGCTGGACCAACCTGGGCTCGTGGAAGGTGTCCCTGCCCGTGGCAGGGGGTGGAACAAGGCAACCCTCAAGGTCCTTTCCGACCCCAACCATTCCCTGGTTTCACGATCTCAGCCGGGACTTCCAGCGAACTACAACACAAATCGGTGTAAAAACGAAGGGGAAAAAAATACCCAGCGTGCCAAACTATTCCACATTGGGCCGCACTTCCCTCTGCCCTGCTCCCTTTCCTTGCCAGGAGCCACATCCCGGCCCCGCAGCGCTGCTCCTCTCCAGCCCCGGACACCAAATCCCGGGGCAGAGCCAGCGCTCCCCGCTCTGTTATGAAACCTCTGCCCCCGAGCCTCGGCAACCCGGGCCTGGCCCAGAGAAAAGGGGTTGTTTTGGAGCTCTCACAAAAGGATTCCTGGCTCAAAAAAAGTTTTCACAGGAGCCTCAAACGGCTTTTGTTTCCACCCTCTGAACCAAACGCTTCCCCCACGGCTTCGGATCCGAGGGCAAAACCCGACACAACTTTCATAATACTTGTTTTCACCTTCTGCCCCGGGTTTTGTTGGGGCAGGACTGGGGCCAGGGCAGGGTGTTTGTGCCCTTCTCCTTGCCCAGACCCTGAGACATCCTCTCCTTTTGCAGGAGCCCCGAGGATGCCCAGGCATCAATCCAGGGAGCAAGATCCCATTCCTAGAAATCCAAGTGCAGCTCCACGGGCTGCAGACACTGCCACGGTGCTGAATCACCAGCTCCTGGGAGCCACTTTTCTCTGACTAGCCCATATTTACTTCTCTCCTGCTTTAAGACCCCCCACCATCCCCTCAAACCGCACTTTCCCTCCTTAAGCCTGACCTATCCCGCTGCCCCTTCGATGCAAAATACATTTACAACAGGATTTTTCACTGACAACAGAGCTCCAGGATTTCTTGGCTTCCAAACGCCGAGGGATAAGGCTGAAGCTGGGGCTAGAAGCTGATTTTTTTCCCCCCCTCCGTTAGCACAACGTGACACCAAATCTTCCCACGCAGGGAAGATTTAAACCGCGCGTTTAAACCTCCCCCCTTGCTTCTCCCCCAGTCTCAGCCACCGAGTCTTTTCCCCTGAAAACGGCCCTTGTGGAAGGTCTCTCCCCGGCATAAGTGGGAAGGGGTGGAATCCGTTTCGGGTTCCAACATCTGGAGCTGAGCCCCCGGGTCACCACTGACGAATAAACACGGGGAGGGAGCACAAACCCCGCGGGACAGCAATCCCCTGGGAACAGGAGGCGGGATGGGGCTGCCAGCACGTTTCGTTCTGGGGCTGAGCAGCACAGAAGGGTCAGGGCTGAGAGGGGCCAGGAGCAAACACGGGGCAGATTAGAGATGACAGAAGGCCAAGCCGGGAAGGGCTTCAGTGGAGCCTCCTCGCTGCCGAGGCGAAGGGATGGAGCAGCCCCGGGGAAAGGAAACGCTGGGGACGTCGAGGAGAGAGCAAAGTGGGAGCACTGAACCCTGGAGGGTTCAGGAGGCTCAGCTGGGGGCAGGATGCTGCTCTGCCCCGGCAGCACCAGGCTCTGAGGGTGTCCTGAGGAGCAGAGCTTCGGCACTCCCCATTTCCATCCCGCTGTAAGGGCAACCTGGGTCAGACCCTGCAAGCTGGGCAAGTTTCTCAACCTGAGCACCACAGTGAGAAGGTCAGAAACACGGAAACAATGAGGTTGGGAAAGACCTCCGGGATCACCAAACCCAACCTTTGGCCAAGCACCACCCCGTCAACTAAACCATCACACTCTGGCCTTGGGACAAGTTAAATACTGTAACAGAGAAATGGTCTTTAGGGTCCCTTCCAACCCAAACCCTCCTCTGAGTCCGTGTTCACAGCCCCCCGAGGTGCAACAAAGCATCACAAAATAATCCCTCAGCGATGCAGATACAAAATTACCACACTCACCTTCAAAATCACAGCACTAAAACACGGTGGATTGTCCCAAAATCAGCTTAATTCACATTTGCCTGGAGCAAAGAGGTGCTAAAGACCCTTCTGGGCAGCAGAATTCCTGCTGCACTGGGGTTTATGTTTAGAGAAGTAAACATTTACACCAAGGGGAAAGAAATCCTCTCTCACTGAAAGAAATGCAGTGTTTCAAACACCGTTGTCATAACAAACAGGCAAATAAACCTTTTATAAGCCAAACATTTCTGAGAGCTGGAGGACACAGAGCCCAAGGCTGAGCTGGTGGTGACCAGGTCTCCTAACTCCCCACGGCATGGAGAGAGTTTCCACTGATTTCCACGGCAAAAAGCTGGGTAAGAGGAGGATTTACCTGGTGAGAAGGCACAGACCACGACCCCTGTCCTTCTTCCCCCCTCACACCCTCCAGTTAGAGCAGCCCAGCACACGGGAGCATTTTATGTGGCCTAATGCAGAGCCCAGCTTAACTGAAAGCTCCCAAGCAGGACCTGGCAGAGCCCTTCCCAAAAAGATGGGACAGTTTAGAATCATGGAATGGTTTGGGTTGGAAGGGACCTTAAAGCTCATCCAGTTCCACCCCTTGCACCTTCCATCAGCCCAGGTTGGTCCAGCTCGGCCTTGGACACTTGCAGGGGTGGTTCAACCCCTCCTAACCCAGCAGAACCAGAGCCTTGGAGCCACTGGTCTTTGAAATGAGTTTGTTTTTTTTTTTCATGCTTCACATCCACCCAGAAGGGAAACGAAGGCCAGAAATAGCAGCATAAGCCCGGTGTGTTCAGCCAGACCTCGTCTGCCCACTGTCTGGCCAAAGCCCTGGGCTGGTCTCAGGTACCAGAATCTATTTGTGAACCTCTAAAAGCTGCAGAAATTCGATATATTTAGAGTAGGTCCTATTTGTGGGTGCACACAGAGGAAGAAGGTGGACAGCAAATATTTTGTTAAGGATGTTTCGGGGGAACATGTCAAACAAAATACCTCTGGTGCTTTTTTTCAAGAAAATATATTAAGGTGGGACTTAGTTACTGTGGTCTCCAAATTGCTGGACAGCCCAGCAAGGGAGTCACAGGTGGGTCTGGGCTGAGCTTGGACAACACACAGTGACTAAATGCCCTGTTTGGAAAAGCAGGGATGGCATTCCCCGCTCACAGCTTTGGCAACACACACTAACACCGTTTGATTTCAGGGCTTCTGGCATCCTGCAAAGACTTAAGGAAAACACCGGTGCCTGTGCACACATTTACACCCCAGGCCTTGGCACGGCACAAAGGAACCTGAAGGCAGGTCCGTGCTGCCCAGGCTCTGGGAGAGGAGCAAGCAGGAGGTGCCTCTGCACTGATTTATCCCGCTCTTCGCGCCTCGTGCCACGGCACATCCGTGGAAAAGAGGGTTCAGGGCGGTCTGAGGGTGCAGATTCTGCTCCCAGGGGAGTCACTTCACGCCTGGAACCTGCCCCCTCGCCCGGCCCCGTGGCAAAACACCTACAGGGGGCAAACAGACAGCCCAGGGATCAGGAATCCTGCCCAAAGCAGCAGATCCCCCCCTGTTCTCTCTCACAAACCTTGAATTCCTGCAGTGCGGGGGCTGCGTTTGTTCCTCCCAGACCCCACCAGTCTGCAAGCAGTCAGATCCACTCGGGAATCCTCAGGTGGAACCCAACACCTGAACTCCGCGCAGCGCCTCCAGCCAGGCCTGTTCCGAGCAGAGCCTGGTTTTAACCGGCGCTGAAGCACAGACTGGAACGTATTTCACTGGGAGTGCCAGTGGGACCGCGCTGGTTTAGCTCTGTCAGTGCAACGGCTGAGCTGGTGGAGAGCCCCGACCGCAGAATTGCCGCTCAGAGAAGATTTCAGGCCCCTCGTCACCCCCCTGCTCTCATTCCAGACAGCAAACATCACTGGGCGAGCTTTGGGCTGCAGGCTGAGGAACCCAGCAGCTCCCAAGGTGATGATGTTTGCCCTGATGAACGCGAGGTATGACAGGGCAGAACTCCCCGGGCGTGTTGGGAAAAGGGCAAAGACTTTCAACTCGCCCTCCCAGGAGGCTTTTGACCCGCCTGGTTTGGGGTTTCTGACCCCGTGAGTCACCCTTGCTCGTCATCCCGGGCTCTGAGTATGTCACAGAGGAGATAAAGCCGAGATTAAGAGGAGGAAAGCTCAGAGAAGGGGGGAAAAGAGTTGAAATATTTGACAGCCAGCTGTGGCTGAAAAGAGCTTCTTCCCCAGTGGCATCCTAAAAATTTAAGCACGTCACCTTTAGCCTCAATCCTGCTGCCAGGAAGGCAGTAGAGAAGGAGCCCTTCAGCTGCCACTGATCCGACAGGGAGAGAGGGGAAAAAAATCAGCTTGGCAGTGCAGAGTGGGAGCAACAGTGGGGTAGGAGTTTGTTCCTAAAAGTCAGGCAGAGAGAGAATTCCGGAATGGTTTGGGTTGGAAGGGACTTTAGAGACCATCCCGTTCCACCCCCTGCCATGGGCAGGGACGCCTTCCACTGGAGCAGGTTGCTCCAACCTGGCCTTGGATGCTTCCAGGGACCCAGGGGCAGCCACAGCTTCTCTGGGAATTCCGCCCCAGCCCCTCCCCACCCTCACAGGGAACAGTTTCTTCCAAATATCCCACCTAACCCTGCCCTCTGGCAGTTTGAAGCCGGCAGGGGAGAAGCTGGGGGTGGCAGCAGCCACTGCCCAGAAAACACACCACTTCTACCGCCTGCTTAGAGCAGGCACTTAAAAATGCAGTTACTCCTCTGTTTGACACCTATTTCCCCTGCTGATGAATCAAAGCTTCTGCTACACGAAGTGCTTCGATCTCATGATTCATTTTCCTTCCCATCCTGGAGGTTGGAGCACCCCCACAATTAATTCCCCTGTGCTGTGCTCTGCCCCTCGTCCAAACTCCAGTGCTGAGCTCATGGAAAGGCAGAGCCCTCCAAAGCTCCCATGATTAATATCTGAAGCAGCTCAGAGTGAAGTGACCTCCAGTCTAGACTGAAGCAGCTTTTCTTCCAGGCTTTTTGGAGGATTCACTGTGGCTTTGGGGAAAGGGCACGCCTGCCAAAGCTGTGGCTGGTGTTCCATGATCCCACCTCATTCCCTGGGAAACAACAGTGCCATTGATGGAGGTGGCCTGGGGTCCCTCCCCAGCCAAGGGAAGCAAGGTCAGGGCAAGGAAGAGAATTTAATCTCTCATATCCTGTACCTCCACCTCTGCCTTCCCTGGAATGCTGGTCCAGACAGGCTGGTCCCCTCACTTCAGATCTCGACAGATCCAGATTCATCCATGGAAACCACACATCCCGGATTCCCTGTCTGCTTCAAAGAAGCTCTGACTGAGGTCCTGGGGGGGCTCCTTGGACGAATTTTGGCCACAGTCAGTTCACACAGTGAAGCACCAGAGCACCCCAAACGAGGGAGGCGTTGGCTGGGTCACCACGAGCCCTTTCCAGCCTCATGTTAACTCGCAGAGCTCAGCCCAGCACTCCCCCAGCTCCTTATCCTGCAGGGATCACGCTGGGATTCGATTCCAGCCTTTGGGGTTCTGCCATTTCCCCCCCAAGTCTCACCCTCAGCCCCCCAGTCTGACTCAGGGACAGCCCAGAACCTTCCCCGCAGTGGCCACCTCCTTCCAGCACTAATCCCCCATTCCCACAAGTATTTCCATACTGTTATCACGGTTTCTTCGTCACCGCTGAGTCAAACTGAGCAAAAACATCTTTTTTTTTTTTTTTTTCCCCTGCAAATCCACCCGTTCCAGGATTCCTGTAAATCCTGTTCACCTCCAAACCCAACCCTATTGCTGACCCCCCGTTATACCAGAGAGCTCCAAACTGGTCCCAGTACCAAGGGGAGGCGCCAGGGGGAAAGAGAACTCAGTAGTTTAGTGCTATAAACCCACAAAATCTCTGTGCACGGAACACCCTTTGCCTCTCTAAATTAATTCTCCCCAGCGCAATAATCCGGTTTTTCCATTCGGAAAACTGACCGGAGCAATTTATCGACCACTTATTTATGATTTACCGTGTATCCTTATTCTTCCACTCCCAAACCCCCTTAAAATTCTTATTACCTATATAATATTCCGACCAGCCGAAATCGGGACCTGAATTTTGCCACCTCTCGGGAGCACTGCCAAGAGTTTGCTTTAACCACCCAGCTCAGCTGGGACAAACGGGTGATAAATAGGCGACAAATAGATGACAAATAGGTGATAAACTCATAAGCCACAGCCAGCCCTGCTCCCCAGGAGGCTCTGGATCAGCAGCTCCCGGGTTTTAAGGGTGTTTACCTCTATTTGATTAAGCAATGAGTTGTCAAACTTGAAGCCAGGGATTCTCTTTTCACTGCAGACCACTCCCACGTCCTCGGTGTGTTTGCAGTCACTCACTCCCCAGCCATTGGAAGTACAGGCTGCCAGGGTGGTCTCCTTGCCAGTACAGTGGACATTGTCCAGCCAAATTTTCCCTGAAGGGCAAAGAAAACAGAGCTGAGACTCGCAAAGAGGGTAAGCCCGGGCTGTGCGGGAAGCAGGGGAAGCTGCTGGGCTTTGGCTGCGATTGCTGCTCAAATAAACCTGGACAGAGCCTCCCCCTTCCCTTATCCACGTGGGATCTCGGCTCTGAGCACACAACGCCCCTTGATTTGGCTGATTAGCCCCCGCCCTCTAATTAGGCTCACCAAAATCACCCCTCCTCATCAAACCCTCGTGAAACCTCCTGCGAGAGCAGCTCAGGCTTCGCTGAGTGCCTCAGCCTCCAAAAAAAAAAGCGGATTTCTGCGCTCCTTCAGCGAGCCCCCCCGTTGATTGGACCCTGCTGTTATCGGGGGTGCTCCTGGAAAATAAAACGCCAGGCCCGGCTTCCAGCCTGTAATTGCCATTTTCCCCTCCAGCAAAAAGGGTGTGTGTGCAATGCATATATGTATACATATAAATATTTATATTTTTAAAAAAGTCTTTTTAAAAATCAGGCCACTCAGAGCTCCCTTCTGAGATGAACAGACGAAACTCAGCGGGTGTCACCTCCTAAATTCAGCTCATGTTCCCCCCGAAAACCCAACGGCATCTCCGAGATCCGTCTTCTCCAAGTGCCTGTTTTCCCCTTGGAAAACTGCTGGGCACGGGGAATTTGCTCCCTGAATCGCAGGCCAACAAGCAGTTCCCGTATTTTAGGGTAGCAGATGCTCTGCTTGTCCGGCCTGGGCGATCCCGGAGGTCTTTTCCGACCTCTGTGATTCCGAAGTAGCACGTCCTTGGGACAAAAGAGCTGCCTGATCCCGGGAGTCACTGGGATATTCTGCAGCCGTTTGGTTGTCCCAGCTTTGTCCCAGCTGGATCACCAGCTGATGGGTCTCCTAAAAAAAAGGGGAGCAGAAAGAGCCCCCCCCAAAAAACCTGGCCCCGCGTTTTGATGCGTCAGGATTCGCCCAGCGCTGCCCTGGGATTCAGGAAACGCTCATTCCCACTGAATCACGGGGCCAAACTGGTTTGTTTTCAGATGTCACGGCCTCTTCCTCCCTTGGAAATCTCCCGCTCTCCTCCAAGAGCCAAAATCCACAGTTTGGGAGCACATTCAAGGCTTCACATGTCAGTCAGTCCCTGCTCAGGCCTGTTTGCTGTTTTATGGGAAAACTGAGAGGTGTGAGCACTATAAAGTGCTAAATAAAGAGCCAAAGAGCACGTTTAGCCCCTACTGCAGTGGAAAGATCCATCTGTGGGACACACCACAGTGCCAGGCTCCGATGTGGGCAGGAAAAGTCCGTCTGTGGGTTGACACTGAGCTGCCAACACATCAAACCCCAGTAAATCTGGTGGGTTCCCTCCTATTCCAGAGATGTGTTGTTATTATTACTGTGTTATTTCTGAGCTGTTCTCTCTCAAACTCACTTAAATCACCCCCCCACTTTTGTGACCGTAAGAATTTGCTGCTGTAAAACACACAAATATTCACCTTTCGAAGTCTTTGTTCGGCACATATTTGGGAATGAGGTGCAATTCCCCATGTGTCCATCGTGTAGGAGTTCAAAAGCACGAAAGGACATGGGCAAGGAGGGGCAGGACACAGGGAACGGCTTCCCACTGCCAGAGGGCAGGGTTAGATGGGATATTGGGAAGGAATTCCTCCCTGGCAGGGTGGGGATGCCCTGGAAAGAATTTCCCAGAGTATCTGTGGCTGCCCCATCCCTGGAAGAGACCGTTGGAACAACCTGGTTTAGTGGAAGGTGTCCCTGCCCACGGAAAAACTGGATGATCTCAAAGGTCCCTTCCAAGCCAAACCACTCCATGATTCCATAATGCACAATTTGGGGTGGGGATGAAGAGCTTTGCCCCAGCAGGAGCGGCCTGAGAGCATCCAAGAAGATCATTCCCAATGTAATCCTGTCCAGGACGTGAAGCGTGCAGACCCCTTTGGAATTGCAGAGCCCTTTGGAATTACAGACCAGTCTGCAGTGCACAACACGATGCAGGATTTTCTGGAGAGGCTGGCAGGGGACAGAAAAGCTTGGATAACATCACCCAGGCAGTGAAGTGCTCAGAGGGGAAAAGGAACAGGAGGAAGGAGTGTTGAGAGGCCCTGTTTGACTCCCTGCAAGGCAGTGGAATTGTGAACAGGGAAAAGAACCATCTGTGTATCAACAGCCCCGGGTGCAGCTGCGGAGGAGCCTCCCACCCTTATCCAAACCTGGTGCTCCCACCCTGTGCCTGAGGGGATCATCCCAACCCTCCTGGAGCTCTGGCAGCTTTGGGGTCATGCCCACTGCCCTGGGGAGCCTGGTGCCAACCACCCTCTGGGGGAAGAGCCTTTCCCTGATTTCCAACCTGACCCTGCCCTGGCACAGCTCCAGCCATTCCCTGGGTCCTGTCCCTGCTCACAGGGAGCAGAGATCGGAGCTGCCAACCCCATGGGTCTCCCCTCAGTCTCCTCTTCTCCAGCTGAACAGACCAAGTGCCCTCAGTGTGGCCCCTCCAGACCCTTCCCCACCTCAGTGTCCCTCCTTTGGACGCTCCCCAACAGCCTTTCACCATTTTCTTACGCCTCAAAACCTCCCCCAAGACTCGAGACCACAGGGAAACACCACAGCGCCTTCAAAGCACACCGGCCCTTCGAGGGCCAGCAGGAGCTCCGGGACACCCCCACCACCGGCTCTGGAGCCCCCTCACCTTCTCCTTTGCCGTACTTGGAGCTGGGCAGCCAGGACACAGCCTCCACGTAGCCCAGCTCCCTGCAGACCACGTGGGCGGCGTGGATGGAGAAGTCGTCGTCGCACACGGTGCCCCACTCGCCGCCGTAGAACACCTCCACCCTGCCCTCGTTGTGCTTCCTCTTCTGCCCCGCCAGCCTCAGCTGGATTTTGGGCACGTTGGCCGGTCTCTGGGGGGGCTGGTACACCTGGGGAGGGGGCTCGGGGTAGCCGGGGAGGTAGGGCCAGTGCTCGTACTGGGCGAAGCTCAGCGAGGCGAGGAACAGCACAAGGAGACAGTGGTTACGGGGGAAAACCCGGGAGCTTCCCATTGTCAGTGCTCACAGTCCTCGGAGCCCACTCCAGGCAGTGCAGGTAGGTGCTGTGTGGCTGTTCTGGAAGGAAATAAGAGTTTGAGTGAGGCTTGGTAGTGATACAATCCCTTGGGAATTAAGGTAAGGACGACGCCGTGTCCAACTCTGTAAAGTCCGAGGTAAAGTCAATTATTTCTTGCGGGGTGGACAAAAAAACTGGGGAAAAAAAACCCCCAAAACCCAAACCCACCCCATTAAAACCATTTGTAAGTTTAGGTCGGCTTGCCAAGCAGTTTCAGCTGAAAAATCCATTTTTCCCAGGGTAAAATCCTGTGGGTTGGAAGTGCCAGCAATTGATTCTCCTGTTTCTCTGCAAACCCAGTGGGTTCGGTGGCTCCAGCAAGTTACAGCAAACCTTGTTTCAAATCCTACCGGGACAGGACTGAACCATTTTTCTCCCGTAGCTCCTTCAATAGAGAAGCCAAACCCACCACTTGAAACAGTGGAAAAACCAGATGGGGAAGGAAATACATGGGAGGCAGGGAGGGATTTATGCTGAAGCCTGTTTTCCCCAATATGGATAAAAGACTTATTTCTGTCCCTGCACATCCAGTTTCACCTGTAGAAAATCAACATGTTGCTGGGCACAGACACATGGCAGAAGTCCTGGACAATCATGTCCCGTGGAATAATGGATAACATCTCCAGTTTTTGGTTGCTGAGTCTGGAGAGGGACTTGCTGTCATCCAGGTGCTCCATCCTTAAAAAAATGCCCGGTCACCTCAGGCGCGAACAGGGAGGAACTTCTCACGGGGGGGGGGAATTCCATCCNTTTCCTGCCTCCTTCCCGCTGCTGTCCTCCCCAGCCTCCATCCAGGCACGTGGAACGCTCAAGGAGCACACGTGGGGCTTTGGGGTGGGGGGAAGGGGGGTGAGGATTCCATACTTTCCAAATGAAGCAACACCAGAGCACAGTGGGAAAAGCCTCCCCGGACCTTTAAAGCTCCCTTATTTCCTGGCAACCACCGAAGGGGAGGGGGAAGAGGGGGAGACTTGGCTCCGCGACCAGATGTCTCGAAACTAAAACCCAGCGGAATTCTTGCTGGGGTCTGAGCTATCCCTAAAAAATAAAAAAAAAACAACGACCAGGAAGTCACATCCTCACACGAAGACCCGGCTAAACACATTAAACCAACCCTGCCTGGTGAGGAGTGGACCAGAAATCCCGGGCAAGCAGCCCAAAATTCCAGAGCCATGAGTCCAAACCTCGGCTCCGACAGCGACCTCAGGCAGGTCGCATCCCGGGCTGTGCCTCAGTTTCCCCGTGTGCCAAACGGGGCTGGAGTGCTTTGGGGATGAAAGGCATCTGCCTGAGGAACAGGCACATTAAATAGCAGCAAAATGGGTTAAAAATCCAGCACTGGGTATCAGGGAAAGCAAGGGGGGAGGCTTTACAACAGGCCTAATAAATCAGGATGGGGGAGTGGAGGGGATGGAGAGGGGGAGAACATGCAGCAAAATGTTCTTGGGAAATAAACGTTTGGTGCAGAGGAGCCGATTTCGGTTTGTAGGTCAGGAGGTGAGGCTGAGAGAGGGGGACAAAATCGAGTCCTGCCCCACGTCAGAGGGGGAGGGAGGAAGGAAATACAACTGATATTCCCTCCAGCAGCAAGCAGAGGGGATTTCCCAAAGGAAATGCAGTTGGCAGGGCAGGAGCCGTGTGTCCTGTGAAACAACAGGCACTTCAGTACCAGGCAGACACCCCTGACTTCAATCCCCACCAGCACAGGCTCCCAAACGAACCTCTCCCGAGGTTTTTCATGGATACAAACTGGATTTTTTAGCCCAGGGGATAAACACAGGCGGGCAGAGCGACTGTCATGGATGTATAAAAAAAAATTCCAGTAACCTCCTCAAGATCGGGACATGTGTTACCTATAGGGGAAGATACCAAAAGGGGATATTCCATCCTCCAGCCCCAGCACAGCCACAAGCCCCGTGCTCCTCAGGGAAAGCTGGTGTTGGGTTTTCGTCTTTAAAACCTCTGTTTTGATCTGCTTCGTCTGCTGTGGCTGCTGTTCCTTGCTACTGCACAACCAGCATCCGTAACAGCGCTAATCAAAACCTGAGCTGGGGCTGCTCCCGCCTCTTCCCCCAAAAAACCCAAGGTGAGGAGCAGCAGGGCCCCCGGTTTGGCTGAGAACTCACAGCTGGGTTCCTAAATGAGCCATAATAAAGCTTTCCCAGGGTTGTCCCACGTGCCCAAGAGCACAGAGGTCTGTTTGTACGTATTTGTATTTATGTTTCTGGGGCCTTCTGGAGCAGCTGGATGGCCCTGCAGCCTCCTGAAGGATATCTGGGAAGAAAAAGGGCAGACGAGGTGGTGGGTAACCCCCAGGGATAAAGGTGGCACATTGACCTCATTAGCAGAACGTGCCACATTCCCCCCAGGGTCACGGTTTGGGTTTGTTTATGAGCCTCCAGAAAGCTCAACGTAAACGAAAGCAGAATATTTTACAGGGGGGAGGAAGGATGAACAAACAGCACATAAACCAGCGGGTTTCACCCATCCCCGGTGCCAAGGCAAACAGTGCCCGGTGTCAGCCCCGGGGTCCCTCAGGCTCCGGGGTGGGGGGGGCAAAGGAGCAGCTAAAAAGCCGTGAACTCCACCTTCTCCTCGAGTCATTTCACTCAAAGGACTTGAGCCAAGAGGCGCGACAATTTGGGGAACCCATTCGGGGAAGGGACGCAGAGATTCCCAGCGGAGAGCTGTGCTCCCTCGAGTGTTAATTAGCAGAGCAGACGAAGCGCTGCCAGGTGCCAGAGCCTTTCCAAAAGCCCCAGCCCTGGGAGATCGCGTGGTCCAGGAGCAGCTGGAAGGGAGGGGAAGGTCGCAGCAGACTTCCAGGTTGTTTTAATTGACGCCGAGATTAGCCAGGCAGACGCTAATTGAGGTTGTAGTTGATACTGTGGGTGTGATTTTGCCTCTTGGCAAAGCCTGGCTGAGTCAGACTCCAAAGAGGAGACTGCAGGAGGGTTTGCTTTTGTTCCCTAAAAGCTTAGGGACTCGGGAATGGTGGAATATCCCCAGCTGGAAAAGGGACCCACAAGGGTGGGACTAAGAAAACCCACCGTTTAGCACAGAACCGAAGGAAAACCCTGGGGAGGGACGAAAAGATTCCCTGAGGAGCAGAAAGGAATTTTACCAAGCCTGTGCGAACGAGCGCATTCCCAAAGCTTCACTCGGGGCACACCAGGACCAGGAGGGGCTCCTCCAGGGGCAGGCACTGCAAACCCACCCACAAATCCTTTCCCACCTGCAGAGGTGCACCCTGGAGGGATCTCCCCACGAGATCAGGGGCAGCAGGAATGCTTTGGGAAGACGGCACAGCCGCTTGTGGAGCGGCTTCTCCTCCGGGCCCCATCACCATCTGCTTCCAAACAGTCCCTGCCCAGCAGACAAAGCCTGCACGGTGTCTGCACGGCCCCAGAGAGAAAACCCTCCGTTCCCACAGCTCCTGTTCGTGGAGGTGCTCAAGAGAGACCGTTCAGACCAAGGCACGTTGTCAGGAAAAGCTGAATCCGGGGGGATCTGTACACGGGAATGTTCTGGTGTTTCCACAGGGAGCAGCAGCCCAGGTGCAAAGGGGAAACTTCAGCAGCATCCAGGGGAGCCTCCCAAGGCTGCAGCGCTGAAATGGGATCTCAGGACTGGGCAGGAGGGACAACTGGGAGTTCTGGCATGGGAGAGGCTTGGGCATCTCCTGGCTGCGAGCTTCCCATCCCTGGAAGTGTGCAAAGCCAGGTTGGACAGGGCTTGGAGCAACCTGGGCTAGTGGAAGGTGTCCCTGCCCCTGGCAGGGGGTGGCACTGGACGGTCCCCTCCCTCCCAAACCATTCCATGGCTCTGTAATCCAAACCACTCGTGTCAGCTCTCACTGGGATCCCAGACCAGCAGTCACACAGGACCGGTCCAGAGCACCGATAAGGCAAATTTTACACCACTTCTTTCACTCCACAGCACAACAGCCAAGCAAATCCGAGATTTTTTTGTTCCCTGGCTCCTCCTAAAATCTCCCTCCTCAGCTCCAAGATGCTTCACACCATCAGTGTCAAACAAAACCATTATGGGCAATTCAACCACAGACTCACTTGGAGCGTTCCAAGAGCAGGGGCAGGGTCAGACAGGAGCCAAGTGCACACACACACTCATGGAGGCATCAGATCAGCCACAATAACAAAACTTAACATGGAAAATACGTGAGCAAACCCACTGCTCCGCTGCTGTGACCAAGATTTGCACACATTTTTCCCCCCCGAAGTCTCAAAGCTGCCCGTGCTGAACTGCCCAAGAACAAATCCAGGCTTTCAGTTGAAGGGGGTTTGGTTTGGGCTGGATTTTCCCTTTATTGTAGGGCTCATTCCTCCCCTCACACCCTCTAACAACCTCCAGATTTATTAATGACGTCGGATTCTATATTCTGGTCTCTCCATTCAAAAGAATCCAAGGCAGAACATTAAAAACCCGCGGAATAAAACCAGCGGAGAAGCCAGGAAAAGCTCCAGGTCTCCTGGCTCTGCATCCTGTACTCCAGGCTCTGAGACGATGCTCCATCACCACATTAACGTGTCATTTAAGGCTTTAAGGCATGTTCCCGATGGATGCTGACTCAGCCCTGTGCAGGGCTCCAGGCTTGGGCCTTGAAGGGAACAGAGCAAGGCTGAGCAGGAAACAACAGGGTCGTTTCAAGCCACAATCAGCACAGTCCTGGAACGGTCTGGGTTGGAAGGGACCTCAAAGCCCACCCAGTGCCACCCCCTGCCATGGGCAGGGACACCTTCCACTAGTCCAGATTGCTCCAACCTGGCCTTGGACACTCCCAGGGATCCAGGGGCAGCCACAGCTCCTCCGGGAAAACCATTCCAGTCCCTCACCAGCCTCCCAGGAATGAATTCCTTCCCAATATCCCATCCAACCCTGCCCTCTGGCAGTGGGAAGCCGTTCCCCCTTGTCCTGACACTCTCTGCCCTATAAAAAAAAAATCCCTCTCCCTCCTTTCACAAGCCCCCAAAAGCTCATAATCCTGAGCATTTCCTTCTTCGGGGACTCCACCAGGTGAAACTAAAGAGCCCATTCATTCACCTCCTGAATGAAAACCTGGCTCCTACCGGCCAAAAAAAAAAAAATCCCCTTTTTAACTCCACCGGATCACCCAAACAATAGAGCAGCTCAGACAGAACCAGCAACATCCTCGCCCAGACAACAAAGGGCTGGGCTGGATGTGGTGGCTGGGAGTCCTTTGTGCCTGGAGATCCAGGAATGCCTCGGAGGATGGGACAATTATCCCTCTGGCCCGGGGCCAGGAGCACCAGACAGTTGGTGCTCAGCCGCTCGGAGCGGGAATCTCACACCCTGCATTCCCAGCTCCACACTCCAGTGCCCAAAGCTCGTTCCCCCCGGCACGGCCTGGCATGGGAACGGGATTTCCCACTTCCATGGGAGCAGTTCTCCACCAGCACCAGGGCAATTCCCACCGGGAAACTCTCCAGGATTACTGAAATGAGTAAAGACCCCCACCGCTCTCTTGGATAAGAGCTTGGATACCTTCTCCCACCATTCCAAGAGACTCAGCCCTGCCGTGGGCACCAGGGTTGATGCTTCCAAGGATTAAATCCCCCTGGATTAAAATCCTGGTGAATAAACCCCTTCTTGTTCACACCCCCAAAAAAACCCCTAAGCCCTAAAGGACCAGATACACCAACCAATGGCAATAAATCTGTGGGAGAAGGAAGATCTGGGATCCGGATCCTGGCAACTCCCAGGCTCCAGCTGCTGCTCCCTCAGGGAATCAGAACTGACTCAGTTCGTCAGGAGCTGGAGTTACAGGACAAAGGGAAATGGGTTCAAACTGAAAGAGGGGCAATTTAGGTTGGATATATGGAAGAAATTCCTCCCTGGGAGGGTGGGGAGGCCCTGGCACAGGTTGCCCAGAGAAGCTGTGGCTGCCCCTGGATCCCTGGGAGCGCCCAAGGCCAGGTTGGAGCAACCTGGGCTAGTGGAAGGTGTCCCTGCCCATGGCAGGGGGTGGAACAGGATGGCCTTTAAGGTCCCTTCCAACCCAAACCAGCCTGGGATTCTCCAATTCCCAAATGCACTTCCAAGAGAGTTAAACAGAAAAATTGATTTATATATGCATATATATATATATATATATATATAAAAAATGTGATTCAACTCTCTTTCCATCAAACACACAATTAGTTTATGATGTACAGGATTAGCTCATTAATAAAGACCCTACATTAAAATCCACAGCTGGCACACACTCCCAGAACCAGAAAAACACCGACATGACCTAAGTTTGAGGAGCATTAGCAGCTCCCAAACATCCTCCAAGAAGGAGAGTATCCTCGGGGAGATAAATACATCCTTAGAGAGATAAATATACCCTTATGGAGATAAACACATCCTTGGAGAGATAAATATAACCTTATAGAAATAAATACATCCTTATAAATATATATAAATATATCCTTATAGAGGCGATAAATAGTTTTCCTACTACACTCCCAGACCTCTAAACCAGGATCTTTCCCTGTAACTGTCTGAAGTACCTCGGGTTTAGAACTTTTTTTTTTTTTTTTTTTTTAATCTGCACATCCGTTTAAATTAAGAGGAAAATGGGAGGAAAAACTGGTCACAAAGGGTTGTTTTGTGCGTGACGACGAAGCAGAACTTGGGTTAAACACCCCAAGTTTTGCAGGTGGGTATGAACATCCCCCCTGCCCAGTCCCAGAGGAGGAGGAGGAGGAGGAGATCATTCCTCACCCCCTGGGTGATGCTGCCTTCATTAATGCCCCCTAATCCCCCAGTGGGACAGCTGGACTCCAAACCAGCGTGCTGTTGTTGCTGCGGGACGTCCCTTGGGATAACAAACTCCCACTGGCATCACTGCGGATTAGGAGCGGTACTTTTCCTCCTCGGTGGGTGTTTTGTGCAGCGAACGCGGCTCTGCAGCCACACGTGGCCCCGAGCACCTCGGAGAGGGCTCTGCAAACCCACCGGGCTGGAAAATCGTCCCAAACCACCCCACAACCCCGGGAGCTGGGAGCTCTGCTGACAAACTCCGCCGGGAATGGTGTGGAACTGTTCGGGAGGAGAAAGAATGAAAGGCTGAAATAAGTGTAAAAGCGAGAAACAGGAAGGGAGTTGGTGGTGCCCTAAAGACAATGAACTTGGGAGTCAAACTGGGGATAAAAAAAATATCCCAGAGCTCATTGCTAGGAAGGCTGGAAGTTCTGTCCTTTCCCAAGTTAAGAAACCCAGCTAAAATGCGTGGGTTCTCCACTAAATCCCCCTGCTGAAGGCAAAGGCATCGTCCTCTGCTGCATCACCAGAGCTCCTCAGCCTTAGGGGCTTTTCCAAGCTGCTGAAAAGCTCCCCTGAAGTTCTTTTCCCTGAAAGTTCTCGCCCCTGCACTCGCAGAGCTCCCCCCGCCCCGGATTTGCCTGGGGAGCGATTTTGAGCCTCATCACCACATTAATTATTAAACACCACATTAATTAGCTAAACCCTTTTCTGGGGGTGCTTCCCAACGCCACCCTGCCCTTGGAACACACGGAATTCCCTCCTGCAGCAACACCCAGCACCCCACGGGCAAGGGCAGGGGAGGGTGTCTCAGGTCTCGCTTATATTCCGTTTAGTGTCCTTTAACTGCTCTCTGCCTTCCGACCAAGGAAATTCCACCTCTCTGGGCGGTTCAATCCAGAGAAAAACCGGGGAGGAGGAAGCCTAAAAGCGGGATTTTTTTTCCAGCCTGTGCTCAGGACAAACGGGAGAGCGCTGCAGTGGCATCTCCAAGAGCTGATTACAGAGAGGATAAAGAGGTTTTTCCTGCTACACTCCCACAGTTCTGAACCAAGAGCTTTCCCCGTAGTGCTCTAAACTATCTTTGGACCTCTCTTTTTTTATCCGCACGTAGCAACATCCGCTGAATCAAACAACAGAAATCCGTCGGAGAGAAAGCAGAGTCGTTGGGGAAGGATCAGGACCCAGCCGGGGCTGAATGAAAAACGTCCCGCGTTCCTGTGGTGCAGCTTTCCAGGTGGATACCCCCGCACATCCCGGGGTTCTCCCGCAAACTGCCACGATCACTGCACTAGAAAACAGCTTTAAAAACCAACAACAACAGAAAAAAAAGAAGCTGCCGGGAGCCTGCGAGCTGCTTTGCAAGGGGGTTGTGAATCCCAAGCCGTGACAGCGGAGAAGTTCCTTAATTAAGGACATACTTTTGCACCTTCTGCCAATGGGAAACATCTGCACCGGAGCTTTTCTTCCCGGAGTCGTTGAGAGAGGAGAATTCAAACTGCCTCCCCAGCTCAGCCGGGTAACATTTACACAATGGTGATGGCATGTGCTGGAGCTCTCCGCTCTAAATTCGGCACATTTGAGGAATATCGCAGGAAAAAAAAAAAAAAAAGCGCACTGCCTGGGCTTGCAGGCGGTTTGCACACACGTCTTTTTTAATTATTATTTATTTATTTTATCTGAACGCGCAAAGAGGGGAGAAAAAACCCACAACATCTGTAAAAAAAAGCGGCGCTGAGCATCTGTGCCATCCCACCCCCCGCCAAATCCACTCTCGGGGGACAGGAATTAGAAGAAATATCTATATATATTTTTTTCCCCCCAGCCTGTTAGGGCAAAGAAAAAAAAACAAAAACACCGAAACAAAACCAAGAAGGGAAATCAAACTTTCAGCCCCGGAGCAAGAGAGTTCGAAATGTTTAAATTAACCAACCAACCCCCCACGTTACATCTGTCGAAATAACAGCAAGTCCTGGCTCCAGGGGCTGCGTTTACCTCGGAATTAGTGGTCGGCTGCGCTGGGGGGACCCTCTGCCCCGTCCTGCTTCATGGAGTTCTCCTCCCGGCCGGGCTCGGTGGTCCCCTCTCTGCGCTGGAAAATGTCCCGCAGCAGCCGGGGAAAAATGCTGCGAGGAGCTGCTGCTTCCTGGCCAATTTGAGCGGAGCTGCTCAAGCAAACCCCTCCCAAGAGCCGGCCCCTCCAGCAGCTCCAGCGGCGAAGGCACGGGCTCGTCCTGAAATCCGAGCGCGGGCAGCGGGAGAGAGCTGGGAGAAGCGGGAGAATCCAGGCGGAGCTGCCAGGAGAGAGAGCTGGGAATGTTAACGTTACCCGGGATGTCCCCAGAGAACAAATATCGAGGATTATGTCGAGGATTAGGAATATTGATGTTTTCCCAGGTTCTTCCCACAGAACAAATATTGGGGATTAGGAATATTGATGTTTTCCCAGTTTCTTCCCATAGAATAACTACTGAGGATTATATCGAGGATTAGGAGTATTAATGCTTTCCCGTGTTATTCCCAGAGAACAGACGTTGAGGATTAGGAATATTAGTGTTTTCCCAGGTTCTTCCCAGAGAACAAATACTGAGGATTAGGAATATTAATGCTTTCCCGTGTTATTCCTAGAGAATAAATATTTAGGATCATATTGAGGATTAGGAATATTGATGTTTTCCCAGGTTCTTCCCATAGAATAAATATTGAGGATTAGGAATATTAATGCTTTTCCAGGATGTTCCTAGAGAAAAAACACTGAAGATTGGGAATATTGATGGTTTCCCAGGTTCTTCTCAGAGAACAAATATTGAGGATTAGGAATATTAGTGTTTTCCCAGGTTATTCCTAGAGAATAAATATTTAGGATCATATTGAGGATTAGGAATATTGATGCTTTCCCAGGTTCTACCCAGAGAACAGATACTGAATATTAGGAATATTAATGCTTTCCCATGTTATTCCCAGATAACAAATATTGAGGATTAGGAATATTAGTGTTTTCCCAGCTTATTCCCAGAGAACAAATATTGAGGATTAGGAATATTAATGTTTTCCCAGGTTCTTTCCATAGAACAAATATTGAGGATTAGGAATACTAATGCTTTCCCAGGATGTTCCTAGAGAAAAAACATTGAAGATTAGGAATATTGATGTCTTCCCAGGTTCTTCCCATAGAACAAATACCTAGGATCATATTGAGGATTGGGAATATTAATGCTTTCCCAGGTTCTTCCCAAGTTCCAAGTTCCTTGCTCCAAGTTCCAGCTGCTCTGGCCCTGACATGCAGCTTTTATTGGGAAGGGATATTGCACTGGATTGGGCACCAGCATTAAAGGGAATAGATTGGATATATGGAAGGAATTCTTTCCTGTGAGGGTGGGGAGGTCTCTGGGATGGAATTCCAAGGGAAGCTGGGGCTGCCCCCATCCCTGGAAGTGTCCAAGGCCAGGTTGGAGCAACCTGGGCTAGTGGGAGGTGTGGAAGGGGCTGGAATGACATGATTTTAAGGTCTCTTCCCACCCAAACCACTCTGGGCTTTCAGGGAGTGGAACTGGATGCGATTTCAGGTCCCTTCCAGCACCAGGAATGCTTGGGGAAGAGGAGAAACGCTGCACGTTGGAATCAGCATCCTGAGCAGCAGCAGAGCCAATTCCAGAGGGTGGGTCCAGCCGGACTCACCTGGCTCAGGGACACCAGGGGAAAAAAGGTGTCCCAGAAAAGCTCCCCAGGGCCGTCCCAGACCGGCAGGAGGCTGGAAGGAGCTTGGCCAGGGGAAGGAATGTGTGAGTGTCTGCTGGGCAGGGCATGGAGCAACCCGAGAGCCCGGCCCAGGAATGCTGAGCCGAGGGCCCGGGTCGGGTGAGGATAATGCCATGGAGGCTTCCAGCTGATGGAAGAGCTCCCTGCTTGCATAAAATGAGACATTCAGCAGGAATCCAGTGAAGCTCCTCGAGGTAAAACGCCGGATTCAGGGAATTTGCTGCCCCCTTCGTCCCGCATCTGGTTAAGACCGAAGGAAAAGCGCTTGCGGGGGGGGGTGGTGGAAAAAAAGGCATTTGAAAACTTCTCAAAATCGCGGAGAAAAAGCCACAGAGGGGAAAAGAGCTGCCTAGGCGGGATGGGCACCACCTGACCACGTGAACAGGCAGCCAGGGGAGCCACCTGGCAGGTCCCTCGGCCTGAACCACAGCAGCGGGCGCCGATTTTCAGCGCCCCGTGACCCCCCACAGGGGTATTTTCACCCCGGATCCCTGCCCAGGTCCCAGCTCCAGCTGGATCCGTCTCCTGCCCGCAGGCATTCCAGGTCACATCCCTCCCCACGCGCTTTCTGCCTCCTCTTTCTGCCTCGAGGCCACACCTTTGCCACGGGGCTGGGGTGGGGGACAAGTCCCGACCGGCTCTGACCCAGCAGTCCCGGTCACGCTCCGTGCTCCCCAAAATTAGGCACAGCCCGTCTGGTTCCATAACGTCCCCTCTCCAATTTGCAGTCCTTTTAAGAGGGGAAGGCTCATTGCCTCCCCAAACCTCCGTGTTTGCACCCCGGAGACTCTCCGGAGCCACGGGGCGACCCGACCTTTCGCAGAATCACAGAATCAGAGGGGTTGGAAAGGACCTCTGAGATCACCAAATCCAACCCTCGATCCAACCCCACCGCGGTTACCGGACTGTGGCGCTCAGTGCCGGGTCCAGCCTCACCTTGAAAACCTCGGAGGGCCTGGAGCGGACACGCCAAGACCCATAAAAGCTGTTCCCTGCGGAGATGAGCCGGTGATACCCCCGGAGCCGCGGGACCCCAGGGCTCTGTGAGGGTGTCGCCGGCACGTGGCGCTTCCCTCGCTTCCCTCGCCGGCTCCGAGCTGGAAGTTCCTGCGACGCGGAACTGAAGAACCCCGGGTGGTTAAACCCCTTCCCCCCCGCCCCCAGAAGTTCTGGACAAGCGGTTCCCCTCAAAGGAAAAAAAAAAAAAAAGGCAATAAACCGATTTATCCGCGTTTAAGCCTTGCGGGAATTCCCGCAACTTAAAAATCGTGGGATGGTTTGGGTTGGGAGGGGCCTGAAAGCTCGTCTAATTCCAGCCCCTGCCACGGGCAGGGACGCCTTCCACCAGCCCAGTGTGCTCCAACCTGGCCTTGGGCACTTCCAGGGGTCGGGAATCACATTTCCAGGGATGGGGCAGCCACAGCTTCTCTGGGAGCCCCCCCCCCCCATCAACCCCGCCTATTGAAAGGCTCATAACCAAGGTGGGTAAAGTCCTGAATCCCAGGGAAATCCTGGCTGGAGATGCGTTTCTCCACGGCAGCCCCATTCCCTTTCCTACACCAGCTTCTCCTTCTCAGCCCCAGGCAGCAAATTCCCAGAGAAATCACTAAATCTTCCTTGTATTTCCCTCCTCAAGCCTTCAGGAAGGATTCCTGGCAGATTCCCTCTGTGCAGCTCCGCCATCGAGGAGACGAGCACGGAACAACGGAAACTAAGTTTTGCTCCTAAAAATACGGAAAGAGTGAGATTTCTAGGAAGGAAAAGAGGGAGAAACGCAGCTGGAGGCAGTGACGGCACTGGGGGAAAGCAGGAGGAGCTAATCCTGTGCCAAGCACCAAAAATCTGGGAGAGAGGGTGGCATTTTGCCTTATCCTGAGGGATAACAGAGGTCCTGGAGGTCCCATCCTTTCCCACTAGATGGCAAGAGTCCCCCTCCTAAAGGGAACTCTGCCAGGGATCCAGAGGCAGGGAAAGGGCTTCAGGCCCTGCAGAGAGCTGGCCTCCCCTCCACTCCCTCGGGATTTACTTCGGGAAAGCTACTATCCAAGAGAAAGGGAAGAAGAGAGGAGGAACTGAACCTGATTCCTTGAGTATCTCAGATATCTGCAGAAATATCTCAAATATCCGTACAAATATCTCAAATATCCATGTAAATATCTGATTTGAGAAGGGATCTCTCTGATCCACAGAAATATCTCAAATATCCATAGAAATACCTCAAATATCCATAGAAATATCTCAAATATTCATACAAATGGCTCATATCAATCCATATCAGTATCTCCAAAGGGATGTCAGAGGGTGGTCCTAGACTCTTTTTCCCAGTGACAGCATGAGGAGTGATGCCCATGAACTGAACCCCAACAGGAGGCAGAACTTCTCCCCGTGGAGGTGGCAGAGCCCTGGACCAGCTGCCCAGGGAGGGTGTGGAGTCTCCCCTCTCCAGAGACATTCCAACCCCACCTGGACGTGTCCCTGTGTCAGCTGGGCAGGGGGGTTGGGGCTGGGTGATCTCCAGAGGGCCCTCCCAACCCTAAATATTCTGGGATTGTGATATGGGATGCAGGGGTGGGGGGAACAGCTACGCAGAAGATGCTTTACAGCCCCTTGTGCCTGGTCCCACCATTTCCTCAATGGGACCATTTCATGTCCATGGGATCGCCCAGTACTTATTTGGGAAGGATCACCCAGCATTCGGGAAGGATCACCCAGCATTTGGGAAGGATCACCCAGCACTTGGGAAGGATCACCCAGCATTTGGGAAGGATCACCCAGCACTTGGGAAGGACCACCCAGCACTTGGGAAGGATCACCCAGCATTTGGGAAGGATCACCCAGCACTTGGGAAGGATCACCCAGCACTTGGGAAGGACCACCCAGCATTTGGGAAGGATCATCCAGTATTTAGGAAGGTATTTAGGATGGATCACCCAGCATTTGGGAAGGATCACCCAGCATTTAGGAAGGTATTTAGGAAGGATCACCCAGTGTTTATGAAGACACCACTAAACCCAGTCCCAAAAAACTCCCAGCACCGCTTCCTACCACCCCGAAGACCTTCAGGCACCGGCAGGTGACGAAGCCATTGTCCCCCATCCTGGGAACAGAGGGAGGGTGCCCTGGGAACCCCTGCCAGGAGCAGGTCCCTGCACAGCCACCCGTGGGACGGGGACACGGCAGGTCCTCCCCGGGCTCAGGGCAGCCCTCAATGAGCTTCATGCGTTATTTGGTAGCAACAATGGCCCGAACAATGGGACGGGGACGAGGTGCCCCTGCTCAGAAACACCACCCAAGCCACTGCTATTCACTGTCCCCTTCCCCGAGCGCTGCAGGGACTGGAAACCCTTCGGCTTCCAAGGTGTTCCCAGAGGAGCCACGGCCTCTCCAGCATCCCCTGCCTTTCCCGTGGACCTGCTGTTGTCTCCGTTGGACCAGCTCTTCCATTAGGGGCCGTGTTTGGGTTTATTTGGATGCTCCCCCCTGCGCAAAACCACCCCAACAAAGAGCAGAGGGACGCGTTTAAGAGCCCGTGGAGCCCAAAAGCTTCGGTGTCGCTCACCTGCCCGTTCCGGGTCACCGGGAGCAGTGCCCTGCCCTCCCCTCTGTGCTCCCTGAGGGCCTTAATGGGCCTGGAGAAAGGACCAGGGCAACAGGAGAGAGAGAAAACAAAACATGTTAATGCACAAACAGACACAAACAGATCAACATTCCCACCGTGGGTCGGGAATCCGAGCCCAGGAACAGGCCCCCAGTGAAAACAGGTATTGCCAAGGCTCTGAAAGGAATCGTGTTTCGCCGGCCAGGGGTGGCAGGGAAAGGCTCCCTTTTTATTTTCTCCTCCAGCTGGAGCTAAAAAAAGAACACTAAGAACAATATGGGGTTAGTTTTCTTCTCGGGAGATGCCACAAACTTATTCCTCCTCCTCCAGAGCCCCTGCCCCATCCTGCAAATCCTTGTGTGGGGAGGAGGGGGGGAAAAAACCCACCAGAAAACCACCACCCACCCACCCACACACTGAAATTCCAACTCTTGGGTCACTACAGCCAGATTTCACAGGAGGGAAGAGCTGAACTTGCAAACTCGTTTGCCACGGGGTAGTTCCAGCGCCCGAAGCACGGCGGAGCTGGAAATCCCGGGATTTCGGTTTGGCCCTCGGGCCGAGCGCTGTGAAAATCTGCCTCTCACTGTGCCTCGAGCCCTTGAAGCGATTAAAGGCACCCAGGAGTCTGTCAGCCCCAGTATGGGAAACACAGCACGCACTGGAGCGCCACAGATCCCTCGGGAAGGGCATCGCGCAGCCCGGGGTTGGAATTCTGGGCTGAGTTACCCAGGATCAGGGAACGGCTCCAGCTCCCCCTGCACTGCCCCAATCCCGTTATCCCAGCTTGCTGGCAGGACTCAGGATCCCAGAGCTGCTTTCCCAGTGTCCTTGACCCTTTAATAATGTAATTCCAGGGTGGGAGACAGGGCTGGAACGGGACCTTAAGGAATTTCAGGAACAAGTCCCCAAGCACTTTAGGGCCAGCTGGGTTTAGTCTGGAACACGAAGTTCATCCCAACTCCATCATTCCAAGGGCAGGCTGGACTTGGAGCCAGTGGAAGGCCCATGGCAGGGGGTGCAACTGGACGGGCCTTAAGGTGCCTTCCAACCCAAACCATTCCGGGATTCTGGGATCCTCGTTTCACTAAAAACAAAACCCTGCAGCGCCTGAAAGGAATTTTTGTTTTAGGGCTGCAACGCTCACCTTTCAACTTTTTCAATGTTACTTTTTATGATTTTATTACATTTTTAATGGCCCCTTTTCCCCCCCGCCCCTTGCTGCATTAGAGACCCTTTCTCTTCTGCCAGGAGATTCTTGGCCTGGATTTTGCCAAGTGCCAACCAGACACTTCCTCTCCTTTCTTGCTTTATCTAAGCCTGAAATTAGAGTTTCAGGCAGCTCAGAAACAGGAAGTTCAGGCTCTGGAACAACTGGCAGTGTCAGTTTTCTGATAATTTTTATCAGCCCAGTTCCAGCCCCCAGAACAGAGAGAGGGAGGGTTTTCTGATCCTTCCCTCAAAAATCAGCCAAATGTAAACCAGACCCTCAGCAGGGGCTTAAATTTACACTTAAGGCTCTCTAAGGGCTTTGATTTTTCCAGCTACAAAAACATCCTCTACAAAAGGAAGATGCTTTTTGTCAGCCCTGAACATTCAGTTAAAGATTCCACTTCAAAATTCCACCACAAATCCAGGTCACCCTTGTGACTCCCACACAGACACTGGATGGGAAGAGCAGGAAGTTTAACACCCAAATTTAGGTGCAGGTCAGCTCCTAAGCCTAAATTTCCTTAAACAAAGGCAAAAGCCTGTTGAAAGAAGAATAAAACACTTCAAAGTATTCAGATTTTTAGATCAAGTATGATAAAAAAATGTATCAACACATCTAGTTCTCTAATAATAAAAATATCCCGTTTTCCACCATTATTCCCACCTGTTAGAAAGAGGGAAGTTTTACCAGTTGGATGCAAAAGTGACACTGTGCAATAAAACACCCCCACACCAAAGGCTCATAGAAATCCCACTTTTAATCAGGGACGAATTTACTTTCAAGTAAAATTAACAGTTTTAAATAAAATATAAATTAACAGACCAGAGGACTCAGAAAAAGAAAGCCACTGTGCATGAAACGACAAGGTTTTTCCAGTTCTCTTTCCCCTTCCTGGAGTCTCTGGGAGATCTCTGCATGATTATGGAACAGAAATTAAGGATTAAAAAGCAGTGGCTTGTGCCACCATGAGGCTAAAGCTTCCAAGACAAAAGGGGGGGAACTGTCACAATGGAACAAAACTGATTGAAGCAGTTTGGTTTTGTTTTTTTTTTTGGAAGCACAGCTTTGGATGCAAGAGTTTTTTTTCTTCTCCATCACAGGACTGAACCCAGAAGGGAAAAACCAGAGGAAACTGCCCTAAAAAGGGGGTTTTTCTTCCTGCTTCTGAAAACCCTGCACTTCCTTTTCTTTGACCGAGACTCAGGACTTGAGGGGTCAAGCGACGCCACCGATCCCGGAATCTGGAGAAGTCCTCCCTCATCCCGGGATTTCCCAGCCTCCTCCAGAGGGGGAGGACTCACATTCACTCTGCTCTGGAGCTGCGGCCGCCGCTCTTGGGGCGCTGACAACGAGCCTGAGCTCGTCCCACGACACCCAAAAGTGCAACAGTCAACTGGAAGTCATTTCTGGCAGGAAGTGTCCGGTGAGACCGAGCCACGTGACCCCGTTTTCCCGCGTTTCCCAAGCCTTGCCGGGCCTTCTGCTTCTCCGACGGTTTCGGGGAGGGGACGGGAGGGGGGAGGTGGGACAAAAAAAGGAGGAACCCTGAGGCAAAAATGGCTTCTTCGTGTAACAAGTCCGAGAAAAAAAAAACAAACAAAAAAAAACCCAAAGGAAACTCTCTCCAGCCCAGCATCTCACAAGGGCCCTGCCACCTTCTGTGGCGGGAGGCCTTCCTCGATCCAGAGGGAGGGAGAGGAGCCGTTGCGGAGCATCCGCCTGTGGATGCGCCGGAGCCGGAGCAGGTAGAGCAGGATGGAGAGCAGGACAACCAGGAAACAGGCGAAGAACAGGTAGTGATTGTAAACAAAGGAGAAGCTCCTCCAGTGGGAGTGACTTCCCCGGAAGTTTTCTTGCTGGATGTCTCTGGAAAGCAGCAAAGGGACAAACGGGAATAACTCGGGGGGTGGAGGGTGGGGGGAATTGGACGCACGATTTGTCTCCCCGCGGGAGTCAGAGCCCGTTTTGATAAAACAGGGGTTATCAAGCACACTTTGAGGCAGCACCACGCTCTTCCCGACCCCAGAACTCCCACCCAAAGGGCTCTTCCCAGGCACTGGAGGGAAGAAGAGGTACCTCAAGGGGAGGAAGCGTGTCCGGTACAGAATGGCCCCCAGGGTCCACTGCACCTCCTTGTCATACACCTGCAGGGCTGTTTTCAGGTTGCTGTAACTCACGGGGAAGGAGAAGCCACTGTGGAACACCTCATACATCCAGGCTGACTTAAAGCACTGGTACCTGCAGCAGGGAGAGGGGGATGAGGTCAGGAATGACGGGATGAGGTCAGGAAGGGCGGGATAAGCTCAGGCCAGCAGTTGACCCGCCCCAGGGCACCGGGGAGCACAGTCAGCCCCGCAATTATCAGGGCTTTTTAAAGGCATTATCGGCACTTGCAGTGATTTATCGCCCTGAACGGCTGGGCTGGCAGCTCTGCGGGAGGGAGTTTGCTGGGCAAACACAAACACTCACTTCAGCCTGTGCAGATCGGCGTGCGAGGCGTAAAGACCACGGTCGAAGCGCTCCCGGAGGACAGACCACTTAGTGGCACAATAATCCTGCGAGGGAAACAAAAAAAGGTGAAGAAAATAAACATTTCAACAATGCTTCTGCCTCCAGAAAGTAAAAATGCCACCGGCACGTTGTACCTTTGCAGCTTTAGTGAATTTAGCAGCGTTGTAATCTCCTCCCATCCTCAACACATCCTCTGTGCAGTAGTAGAACTCGGAGAATCCGTAGAATTCACTGTTCTGGAAGTGCACAGCGGGCTGGTAAACCCCGTTCAGGGAGGTCTGGGTCTCATTGGTCTTGTTCATGAAGGGCTGGATCAGCTCCCGGCACAGATGGAAATCGCCCGTTCCCCGCAGGTACAGGGTCTGCCCGTTCTGCTGGATCTCATCCTGAGCATCCAGGGGCAGGCAGGGATCCAGCAACGGGGAATCAGAGCTCAGGCCAGTCTGCCTGCCCAGCAGCCTGTGGGCAAGAGCAAAGGGCAGGTCAGAAAGATGGAGCTCCGAGACCCAACAGCACCAACCAAACCCCCCTCGGGTGATGAAACCTCAGCGTGGGAATTCAGCTTTGTGTCACTGAGGGGCTGACTGAGCCCAGAACCCTCATCCCAGCATGGTTTGGGCTGCAAGAAGCCTTAAAATCATCCAGTGCCCCCCCCTGCCATGGGCAGGGACCCCTTCCACTAGCCCAGGTTGCTCCAACCTGGCCTTGGACACTCCCAGGGATGGGGCAGCCACAGATGCCCTGGGAATTCCATCCCAGCCCCTCCCCACCCTCCCAGGGAGGAATCCCTTCCCAATATCCCATCTATCCCTGCCCTGTGGTAGTTTGAGTAGGAAAAGCTGTGGGTGTAACTGTTCACCATATGTGAATTAGCTGACCTTGAAGCTCATCTCATTCCCACTTCCCTTCCGCTATCCCAGGTCGCTCCAAGCCCCGTCCAACCTGGACAGCCTGGGACACTCCCAGGGATGGGGCAGCCACCCCCTCCCCAGGTCAATCCCCCAGGTACCTGTTTTTAAGCACTGTGCTGGCAAACAGACTGTCCTCATATCTCTGCCGGGCTGCATTCCCTCCAAATCCAAGGAATGTGGCCACGTAGACCCTGTACACGTGCTCGGTCTGATGGGCATCACAGCCCAGGTTGAATTCTGCCAGGAGGTTCTTGGCCACCTCCTCCTGCAGCAACACAAGCACCGAGATTAGGGGGGGGACAGGATGAAAACCAGGACCTAAAATGAGATTTTTGGGCGAGTGGATGTCTCCGACATCTTTCGGCTTCACCCCTCACTCATCTGTTCTGCTTCTCCCAGGTCAACTTGGAATCCCAGGGAATTAAGATGGGAAAAGACCTTTAAGATCATCAACCCACCTCCCTTAGTTCACCACTAAGCCATCGTCCCCAGGTGCCACATCCACACATTTTTTAGGATGGGGACTCCACCACTGCCCTGGACAACCCTTTCCAACCCCAGTATTTCCAGACTTTTCCTCAGGGATGATCATCTCCCCCATCACTTGTACAAAACCAAGGAAATCACCTCCTGCTTCCCAGGGAAAGCAAATTATTAACTGCAGAGAACTGGCACTCGTGACACTCAAGGAACTCCAAAGACCAGGAACAGCTCCCACGGACCCTGAAGTAACTTATCCCAGGAAAAAAATGTGTGTTGTGGCCACTAAACTCAAGTGTTCCCACCCCGGAGTGAGTCCCCCTTTGCACTGATTGCCAGGACAGGTTTAAGGACCAAAACACCCATTTTATAGCAGTTTATGTTCAGACAGGGCCATCAATAGTCACCTAAATCCCCAGTTCATCTCTGACTGGGGCAATCTGCTCTGGGTCTAAATATTCAACAGCCCCAGTTCTTTGTCACACCACCTGTCTGTAGTTACTACAACCTGTAACCATGAAAACACATCAATTCACAGGCAACACTTAAAAAAAATCAATATACAGATCATTACAACAGTGCACTGAGAGCCAAAACACGGGGCTTTTATGCTCTCGTCACCTTTTAACTCTCAATTAATTTAAAGGGAGGTTTTTAAAAATTCGGGGATTGCTTAGAACTCAGTGGAGCTGGAGCAATTCATATTCCATTCAAGACTTGTAACAAAGCAATTTGCTTCCTGCAAGAGCTGAACTGTGCTGAGGGTGTAGGTGATACTTTGACAAACCTGTCACCCCCATGTCCTGATAATTCAGTTTCTCCCAACACAACCTGCAGGACAAAGTCACTCTTATGTAAGTCCTTACATAAGAGCCACCACGTATTTTTGGTTCCTGAGCTCCAGAATAACAGGTTTTTTACGCCTAACAGATTTAAAACTAAACATGCACACACACACAGAGAACAAAACTCCAAAATCAGCGGCAGATTATGGGAATGGAAGGGTGAACAAAACACAAATGAGTTCTTAGCTGGTGCAGGACTCCCGTCATCGCCTCTGGCCTTGCTTTGGGAATGGGATGGGATGGAGGACTCAAAACGAAGAAAACAAAGAGGAATATGCATTAAAATAACTCCAAAGGCAAAGAGGAAAGTTGCACAGATAATAACCTGCTGTGAGGAGGCAAAGCTTACAGTTTTAGGGACTTCGTACGCGATCTGGGTGGACACTCCGCCCATGTCCAGGATACCCACAGTCCTCTTACGGAATATGGACTCCTGGTGCTCGCTGCCCGGGATGTGCACCTCCACCATGGCCTCCTCCTCTGCAGGGAACAGGGAAAAATCAGCGGGATGCAGCTGGGGAGGGCCCAGAGGTGGAGCTGCTGCTGGGGAGCTGCTCGGAGGGAGGGCGGGGAAGGCGCACGTGGGAATCGCGGCAAGGCGGCACCCGCACGTGGAGCGGGGATCAACAGCTGGCTGGGAACACCCCAGGGACAAACATCTGGCTGGGAACACCCCAGGGACAAACATCTGGCAGGGAACAGTCCCAACAGCTGGCTGGGAACACCCCAGGGACAAACATCTGGCTGGGAACACCCCAGGGACAAACACCTGGCTGGGAACGGTCACCGGCATCTGTCCGAAAAGTCACTTCTGCCTGAAAAGTCACCAACATCCTTCTAAAGACACCAACCACCAAAATTTGTCTAAAACCAGTCCCCAGCACCTGCCTGGAAAAACCCCAGTCCCCGACCTCTGCCCAAAAAATCATCCCCTAAAGCACAGGACTTGATCTCAAGTCCCTCCCAATCCAGACACTCACCGTCATCTGTGTGTTCAAACCTTCCCAGGACAAAGTTGATGCCAATCCATGCATAGACTCCTACATGTACAAGGAAAGAAATCGGGATATTGCAGGAGTAGGTGGAATATCAACTTAAAAACAAAGAGATTCTTTTTTTTTCCCCCTATATAAGTTAAGACATATTATTGCTCACATTTTATCTTACACAACACTTAGAAGTTAAACATTCCTGAGAAATCTTTAATTCCTGGCAAGTAACCCTAGCTCTTCTCTCCAAGGCTATGATAATAATCTTAACTGAATGTATTTAAGACAGTTTGATGCCTTAATTTTAAAAGAAACTAAGGCTTTTAAAGTGATTTTAAGCCTTCAGTGAGCTGATCACATCAATATCTCTGCCTCAGAAATCATTTCACCCTGCAAAGCTTCTTCCATCAAGAATGTTGCGCTTTCTCCTTCTCCTTTCTCTAAGAAAATGGATTAAATTCCTGCTAAACCCAGCCAAGTTATTTTCACTGTTCATCAGAAAACATTTAGACAAGCTAGCAGAGCCCAGCAGCTGAGCAGCTCCACGCTCCATATGTTGCTGCTGAGGAAAAAAAGGGCCCCCAAGCATGGCAAAATTGGAAAAAAAAATAATAATAAAAAAAAAAAATTAAAAAAAAAAAAAAAGCAACCAAACTACCCCAGTTGCACCTTGAAAGCAGCAAATATTTTAAAGGTAACCTTGGGGAAGCTCACTTACCTTCCTGCTTGCCCGAAATCACCTCTGCATGCGAGTCAGAGAACAGGAAATCAAACTGCACGGGGATATCGGTGAGCAGGTCTTCAAGTATGGCCTTTTGCTGGCTGCAAAACCCCATTGGCAGGGGTTAAAACCAGCCAGAGCCACCAGGATGGCGGCTCCCAACCCCTGAAAAACCAAGGCAGGCGCCCACCTCTCCGGCAGGATCCTCATCCCTGCGGTGCACAGGATGTAGAGAGGAGTCTCCTTGTGCTTGGCCCGTGGCACGTGCTCGGCGGCGAAGCTCAGGAGCGGCGAGATGTAATCGCTGACCTTCTCAGGAGAGCTGGCAAACTCCGAGATCCCTGGGTGGGGGAGAGAAAAAAATCCACGTGGAAAGGGAAGCAATGGGATTTTGAGGGCATTCCCTGGGAAATGTTGGAACGCCAACAGGCAGAGAAATGAATAACCCGGTTCGCGAACCCCAAGATCGGTCTGAAAACCCCAAGCCAAACGTGGGGAAATCAGCTCTAGGAAATGAGATTCACCCTTAATCATCCTCTGAACGACAGATAAAAATGTAATAATAGAGATACAATATATTTGTATGTAATTATTTATATCACTGGTTCAAAAAGCTTTACAGGAAGCCAATGACTTATTCACTAAATAAAAAGGAATTCAGTTAAACAACAGCCGAACCAGCAGCTGCCTTGTCCATGGAAAAACCTCCCTCCCTGGCCCCGTTTCAGGTTTTAAAGCTCAACAAAACCCTCTGCAAACCAAACCCCGAGAAATCTGGAGGAGCTCCACGCTCACAACCCGCAACTGTCCCTCCTCCAGGCACCGTGGGGGTTGAAAAGCCAAAGTGAGGAGAGGTAATTCCGTAGAGAATCCCATTAAACTGAATTTCTTTCCAGTACCTGGCTTGATTTTCATAACCACGGGTTTCCTGTTCTTGTCCCTCATCTGTTTGATGTCCAGCAGGTCGTGGGGGTTCCCGTTGTGCCGGGGCCAGCAGTACACGAAGATCCTGGAGCCGCTGCTGCCACAGTCCACCACGATCCCATAGTTCAGGTTGGGGTTGGCGGTGTCCGTGGCCTCCGTGTCCGTCACCCGGGCAAGATACCTGGGAAAAAACTGGGAATTACTCCGGGGCAAGTTTCCATCAGAGGAATCACACAGCTTACAGGGGATCCCAGGATGGTTTGGGTTGGAAGGGACCTTGAAGATCATTTAATTCCACCCCCTGCCGTGGGCAGGGACACCTCCCACCAGCCCAGGTTGCTCCAAGCCAACCTTGGACACCTCCAGGGATGGGGCAGCCACAGCTTCTCTGGGAATTCCATCCCAGCCCCTGCCCACCCTCCCAGGGAGGAATTCCTTCCCAATATCCCATCTAGACCAGCACATGGAATCATGGCTTGGGTTGGAAGTGACCTTCAAGATCATCCAGTTCCACCCTTTTCCATGGATACATATATATTAATACAGTATATCTTAATGCATTTTATTACACATTAAAATATATTTTATCTATTACATATTATCTATTAATACATAATATTAATAGTAATATATAAATATATAGTGTACACGACTTACAGATTATATTAATATATAGAATGTATAATAATGTATTGTAATAGAAATTGAAATATATTTTATCTATTATGTATGATCTATTGTATACTACCTATTAATCCATAATATTAGTAGTAATATATATGGCGTACATNTTTTCCATGGATACATATATATTAATACAGTATATCTTAATGCATTTTATTACACATTAAAATATATTTTATCTAT
>VXAY01001670.1:0-13871 GCA_013399855.1 Oxyruncus cristatus
TTCCCAAACCTTCCCTTCCCTCATTAATTCCTTCTATCATTACCGAGATCTTCCCCCCCGGCAGCCCCGCTGCAGCCCCACCTTTCCCCACTCCTTCCCGTCCCCGAGGCCAAGGCGCTGCCTGCGGCTCCTTCCCCCTCTCCCCTTGGACCTCATCTCCCCGCGTCACCTCCATTCCCGGGGAGCCCGGAGCAGTCGCTCCGACTGCACCCGGCGCCGGCTGCGTGCCCGGGAGCTGCCGGCCGGGGGGTGACAGCCCTTCCCCTCGCCTTGGAAACGTGGGGAGGGTCGGGATGCGGTGTCGGAACGCATCCGAGGGATGCTTCCGATGGAGCAGGTCGAGCCCTGGCGACTCCGCTCGCGGCTGGGGGAGTTCAGAGCAGTGAAAACCCAGAGCTGCTGCCCTTCCCCTCCTTTAAGGGCAGTTGGAACATCCCAGAATCACCTTCCAGCTGGAAAATGGGCCACAGAGCAGATCCTTCATCCAGCTCTGGCAGAGAAAGGTCTTTAACACCTTTGTGGCTTCTCTGGTTCCCCATCCCCGGAGTGGGAAAACCAGACCAAGAGCTTTGAACCTTTCTCAGGCTGGGAGAGCTGGGGGTGCTCACCTGGAGGAGAGAAGGCTCCAAGGAGACCTGAGAGCCTCTTCCAGGGCCTAAAGGGGCTCCAAGAGAGCTGGGGATGGACTTGGGATGAGGAATGAAGGGACAGGACACAGGGAATGGCTTCCCACTGCCAGAGGGCAGGGTTAGGTGGGACATTGGGAAGGAAGTCCTGGCTGTGTGGGAAGGTTCCTGGAGCTTCCTTGAGAACACTCAAGTTGTGCTGTGCTCTGACAGTGCAATTCCCATTGCACATGAGACCCACCAAGAACATTCCGGGTGTCCTGCCAGCGTGCCATCCCCCCTCAGTGATGATGCCCCCAGTGATGCCAGCACAAAGCACGGGGCCCAGGCAGAAGTGGCAGTGAAAAAAGGCTGGTCTGATGCTGATATCCCCTGGAAGTGGCCCAGGTGCCGCTGTGCTGGCCCTGTGTCCAGGACCACAGGCAGACCCCTGGGCAAACAGCACCGTCTGTTTGCAGCACTGCTGCACCAGAGCAGAGGTGACAAGGTGGCCTCCACGGGCGGGTGTCTGTGGCCCATGAGCAGGGCTGAGGGTCCCACCCTGCAGCCAAGGGCTTGGTGCAGCACCCTCTGCTGTCCTGGGCCAGGCTGGGGCCCCCTGAGCTCCAGCCCCTCCTGCAGCCCTCGGGTGGCCTCTGGGCCTTGCTGCAGTTCAGGACTGTGAGTGGGAGTCACACAAGGTGTGTGCAGGGCCCAGGGAGGGGAGAGGCACCGAGGGTCTGCAGGGAGGTCAGGCAGCCCCAGCCTGGGGGCCTCAGCTCAGGTTTGGCTTTTTCCGAGGCAGGGTCTGCCCTTCTGCTCCCAAAAACATTCACCCTGAGGGCCACACGGGTCTAAGCCCCTTCCCCACATTTCCCCATCGCTGCCTCAGACAGACTCCAGCTCCTCGGGATCCCGGAGCTGGCTGGAGGGGCAGAGGTCCCAAGGGGGAGAAGGACAGCCTGCCCCCAGCTTTGCTCCAGCCCATCGCCGCCTCTGTGGGGGGAGCAGCCGGGCGAGGGGCAGGGGCTGTCCCTAAACCCAGCCCAGCCCCTCACCCGCGTTCTGGGGGACAGAAGTGACAAACAGACCACCCATTCCGGCTTTACCACAGCACTGCGAGGAATGAAGATCTGCTTTAATAAACCTGCTGGGGAAGGGGCACGAGGGGTGTCCTGGGGCTCCCAAAGCTGCTGTTACTTCCTCTTGCGGCGCTTCGTGTTCATTCTGACCAGCTGCAGCCCCTGCTTCTTGATGTCTGCCCGGCTGGGGATGTAGTCGTGCTCTTCTTCCTCAAAATCCAAGGAGACTGGAGGGGAGAGCGGAGAAGAGGCGGGCGGGAGGCTCTGAGGGCCATCCCTGCTGTGCCCAAGTCTGGTGGGATCCCAGGAGCCCCCGTGCTGAGCCCTGGGGCTTTTCCACCCCAGCACCCCAGGGTGACCTGCAGGACCTGGTGATGGCCCAGCTCCAACACTGCTGGGGCTTCCCATAAAGGTCTGGAGCTACAGGGTGGTGGGCACAGCTCCTGCTTTGCTAAGAGAAGGTGGTGACCTGCCAAAAGCTCTTTGTCTCCTCCAAGAGCATCCACAGGCAGAGGCAAGCACTGGTCATTCTTCCCAGCCAGGTGATTTTGAAAACAAGGGACTCCCTGCTTGCCCCACAGCATCTCTCCTTGTTCATGCTGATGTTCATCACCTCCCATCCGCCTTCCTTCTCCCACAGCCCCACCTAAAACCACCAACCACGCTCAAAGCCCTGGGGACAGCCAAGGTCAGCCCCAGGATCTGGAGGAAACTGGTGGGTTGGGGTGTGCTGGGACAGCGGAGACAGACAAGGACCCCCAGAAGTGCCAGCAGGCAGGGGCTGGGACCGTCACTGTGTCCCTGCTGTGCTGTCCTACCGTGGAGTGCAGTGTCCATGTCCTCAAAGGAGATCTTCAGGTTCTGTGCCTCAGCCTCAGTTGATTTCTCCAGGAGGTTTCTGACCCTCCCAAAAGTCTGTGAGAGACACCCTGGGGTAAGTGCTGAAGGGAAGGTGGGTGTTACAGCCCAGGGGGTGCCCCACCCTCCCAGAGCCATGTGGGGCTGAGCTGCTCCATGGCTCTTCCCTGTGGCCACCTCCATGCTCTGCTTGAGGAAGGATGACTTGGATGGGCCGTGAGAGCCCTGTGTGGGTCCCCAAAGGTACACCAGGGATAGAGGGACGGACCTCACTGCGCTTGTCGTAGGTCCGGGCGCTGGGGGGGCGGTCGGACACCCTCTGCTTCAGGTACTGCAGCTTCTCCTCACACTGCTTGAGCTTCTCCTCCACTCCCACGGGCCGGGCAGAGTCTCCCTGGAGGGAGGGAGAGGGAGAACAACCACCTCGGTAGGGAGAACAAGCCCCCCTCGCAGTGGTGGTGGCTGCACCAGGTGCCACTGTGCTGTCCCACCCCACTGGGGCCATGTGGGCACCTGGTCGGGCATGGTGATGCTGTGCAGGCGGACAAAGAGGTTGTCGATGCTGTTCTCGAACTCGATCAGCTGCTCCTGGTTCCTCCTCATCTGCGCCCGCAGCTGCTCCAGCCGGGCCTCCTCCCGCTGCAGGTTCTCCCTCAGCTCCTCCTCCCGCAGCCTGGAGCCAACACACCCGTCACACAACTGCCCAGGGGGGCAGGGACACCCCACACCTGCTGCAGGCACCCCAAATGTGCTGTAGGCACCCCAGATCTGCTGCAGGCACCCCACACCTGCTGCAGGCACCCCAAAGGTGCTGTAGGCACCTCAGATCTGCTGCAAACACCCCACACCTGCTGCAGGCACCCCAAATGTGCTGTAGGCACCCCAGATCTGCTGCAGACACCCCAAAGGTGCTGTAGGCACCCCAGATCTGCTGCAGACACCCCACACCTGCTGCAGGCACCCCAAATGTGCTGTAGGCACCTCAGATCTGCTGCAAACACCCCACACCTGCTGCAGGCACCCCAAATGTGCTGTAGGCACCCCAGATCTGCTGCAGGCCCCCCACATCTTCTGCAACCTCCCTCAGACTTGTTGCAGACACCCCAAACCTGCTGCAAACACCCCACACCTGTGCAGACACCCCAAGTCTGCTGCTCAGGTCCCCCCCGCCCTGCCCGGCAACTGCAGAGCAAAAATGCTGCTTGTAACCCAACTCTGTGCTGCTGGCACCACCTCCTGAGCCAGGCCAGGAGCCCCAGGGCCACAGTGGGAGCTTTGGGTGCTCTGCCAGGAGCAGAGCCGGGGGATCACCCTGCTCAGGGACCCCCCTGGTGCAGGAGGGGTGGGAGGCTGCAGTGGGATGGAGGTCGGGGTGCCTGCTGGGACAGTTCCCCCCACGGATGGTGGCCTGGTTGGCACGACTGCCCCAAGGCCAGCAGCACCTGGTTGTGCTGAGGGGCTGGTGAAACTTCAGCTTCGCCTGCTTCAACTCCAGCTCCTTCAGCATCTGCCTCAGCACCTGCTTGTTCTCCTTGCACTCCTGGATGTGCTGCTCCAGGTCCTCCAGGGACTTCAGCTGTGCCAGGAGGCTGCCCGGGATGTCCTGGCCAGGGGAGGAGAGCAGGAGGGCTCTGCCGGTGGTGCTCCTGCTGGGGGCACCTCAGGGAGGTCACAGCTGCAATCCCGTGCCATGGAGAAGGGCAGCTCCATGCATGGGCACACAGGAGACACTCTGGGGGGCTCCAGGGAGAGGAGAGCGGATAAACCCCACAGTGAAGCAAGGGCAGCAGTGCGGGGCAGCCCCAGGTTTGACCAGAGAAGGGGTTTCCATTACCCAGATGCAGGAGCACTGCAGGGCAGCCTTGGCCCTCTCCATCTTCTCGTTCACGAAGGCCTCGCGCTCCATCTGAGTCAGGGCGGCCTCCGTGTCGGCCCCTGTGGTGGGAGGGGAGCGGCAGGGGGGGCTGTGCTGGCGGCAGTGCCCACAGCCCAGCCCTGCCGCCCGCCAGGCACTCACCCCCCGTGGTGTCCGAGGAGCTCTGGGCCTGCTCTGCCGAGAGCATGGACGCCGCTTGCTGCAAGGACAGTCCCCGTCACCCCCCTGCTGGCACCGCGGCAGCTGCCCCTGCAGCCCCACCCCGGGGGGCTCAGCAGCGCTGGCTGGCACCCACCCACAGCCCTGGGCCCCCAGCTCACCTCTCGCAGCTGCCTTTCGGTCTCTGCCTCTTGCTGGAGGTTCTCGATGTTCTCCCTCTGCTCGAGCAGCGACTGCTCCCTGAGGGACCTCTCCAGCAGGACCTGGGGTCCTGCCTCAGCCATGAGTTTCTGGAGCGCAACAGAGGAGGGAGAAGTTGCCGCCAAAGTCAGCTGGAGCTGTCTTCAGACTGGTTATTAGGTTTAAGTGTTGGTTTAAGATTGGATATCAGGGAGAAATCGTTCCCTGTGAGGGTGGGGAGGCCCTGGCACAGGTTGCCCAGAGAAGCTGTGGCTGCCCCAGCCCTGGAAGTGTCCAAGGACAGGTTGGACACAGTCTTCCACCACCTGGGATAGTGGAAGGTGTCCCTGCCAGTGGCAGGGGATGGAATGAGATGATCTTTAAGGTCGCTTCCAACCCAAACCATTCCATGAATCTATGATTTGTGACCCAGTTGAGCTTTTGGGATGGCCAGTGTCAAAAATATCCTCAATTCCACGCAAACAGGCTGGGAAGGAAGCTGGGAAAGCGGGGCTGGGGCATGAAGCAAGCTTGCTTTCCCCATGGCTGGTGCTTCAGGCAGCATGTCCCCAGCCCCAGGGCAGCCTGGCCCAGGAGGAGCTGTGGAGGCATCTGGGTGCTGTGGCCAACTCCAGCTCCATCTCTTTTGCTCTTCACTGAAGGAATGTGGTGCTGTCTGGGGGCACTGGAGGGTGGGAAGGGGCCCCAAGGTCCTTGTCCCAAGTCTCACCTTGATGACATCAGTGGCTTTGAGGTTTTGCCGGGCTGTGAGCTCCTCATTGTACATCACAGTTATCCCACACATGAGGTCCAGGTACCGAGGCAGGTAGAACAGCTCCTGGGACACGGGGGACACAGCACGTCACCCCCCGAGCCCTGCGGGTCCCCCAGGCTGTGACAGGGGATGGGGGGAGCAGGAGGACGTGGATACAGCCCCTTGGGCACCCTGTGCCTTTGCAGGGGGAGCAGGTGGGATGACAGCACGGTGAGCAGGAGCTCACCTTCCTCATGATGTCCTGCACCTGCAGGTACATGTTGGTCACCCTCTGCCCAGTCTGAATTTTCATGAGCATCTTCTCAATGTCGTTGCCCAGCTGGCGAATCGCCTGGGGCAGACACCGGGGGAGGACGTGAAGTGACTCTCTGTGCCATGCCCAGTGCCCACCTGGGGGGTGCATGATCGAACCCCGCACCAGGAAGGGCTCCTGGGTACCTGGAACTGTGGCTGCTGCAGCTTGTCATCCAACTCAGCGTCCTTGAGCTGCTGCAGGTACCTCTGGCGATCGTCGCGGGCCTGGCTCCACTGCTTCACCTGGTGCAGCAGCATGTCACACACCTTCACCTGGTCATGGACCACAGCCTCCAGCCTCTTCTGGGCCGCCTGGAAGGGCATGGCGGTGTTTACCAGGCTGGATGCTGAGGGGGAAGGGGGCCCTGCCTGGGAAACTCCCCCTAAAGTAGAGCCGGGACGTTGTCACGCGTTTGACAGGCTGGGATGTGGGAGAGCTTTGCTGGGTAAGGCAGAGGTGGGCAGGGCTGGGCTGGGCTGGGCTGGGCTTAGGGACTCTGCATAGAACAGACCCAGGGCTGGGGGTCAATAAAATCGACCTGTGCCCCAGATGTGGATGTTGCCAGAGCGGCGGCACCGCTCTGTCCCTGCAAGGGGCCCCCAGGCAAAGGCAGCTCCTCCATCTCCATGGGCTCATAACCAGGTCACGACCTTGGGACAGGCAGTGAAGGGCAGGGACGGCATCTCTCTCCCAGGGATGCCGCTGGACCCCGTAGGAACCCAGGCAGCGCCAGGGTGGGACAGCCAGGAGGTCACTGGGGCCAGGGGTCTGCTCAGGGAGCTGAAGGAAGACCTGCATGGATGGGTCCTGTGGCAGAAAGGGACCCTCAGGACTCACGTGAACGCCCCCTGAATCACCACAGCGGCCCTGGGGGGCTGTCCTTGTGCTGGCACCACATCCCTCTGCCATGCAATGCTCTTCCCCATGTTCCCAGGGCCCCAGCCCCCCGGAGCAGCCCGTCCCACCAGACCCTGCTGGTACCTCCAGGCTCTCGGTGGCCGCAGCAGCAGCAGCAACTTTCCCCTCTGTGAAGGCATCGTTTGAGGGGAGCTTGTTGTACTGTGGGCAGGAGAGGGACAAAGGGACTGTCACTGCCAGCCTGGCAATGGTCACATCCTGCTGCTGGCTCCTGGAAAGGACTGCTGCAGGAGCTGCTGGTGCAGGGGTGCGGCAGGTGGGGCCTTATGGTACCTTCAGGACAAAATCCAGGACACGGGCATCCTCCTGCAGCGCCTGCTGCAGGCTGGGCAGCAGCTGTCTGTTCTGCCGGAGCTTCTCCTCACATGACTGCGAGAAAATCCGCAACCCTTGCGCTGGAGGACATCAGGGGGTCGTTGGAAACGTGCAGGACGATGGGCAGGGCCATGAGCCCGCCCCTGTCCCCGTGAGGCCGAGGGGCAGCACCTTGCAAGGTGACGAGGTCGCGCAGCTCCCGGCAGCGCTGGTCCAGCCCGGCCTTCTTGCCCTGTGTGCCGCCGGCACCGTGGCCCTGGGCCCCCATCCCTGCGCCCTCCATCCCTGGGCCCACCATCCTGGACCCGTGAGGGGCAGCCACAGTGGCCCCACGGCCCCGTAGAGGTGTCACAGGGTGGTGACCGTGATGGTTCCGCCGCGGAACCGTCGCCGTGGCACCTCCAACTGCCGCCGGACGTGTGTCTCCTACTCAGCCACGGCCCCTCCGGGCCTCTGCAGGCAACAGATTAATTAATAACTGATTAATGAGGGGCAGAAGGATCCCAGCCTTGTTTCCTATCGCTGTGGCAACAGCAGTTGTCACCTGGCCAGTCATGGACCATTCCCAGCCATGGACCATTCTGAGCCCCAACAGGAACAGGGTAATTCCAGGGAAAACACACGTGCATGTACACTCAACACAGCAGCAGTGCTCTCCTGGAAGCTGCCAGCTTATTTACGTGCCCACCTCTGGAAACTCCACTTAATTAGCCAAGGAAACCTTTGTGCAAGGAATTCTACTCCTGCAGGAACAGGCAAACCCAAAGCATTACCAATACTGAGCTTTATTTTGATGCTCACCAGACATTCTCGCTGAACTACAAACATGACAAGAAATGCCAGCATGTACATTTATTTGTTGATAAATAAGCCCAAGCACCCTCCAGCAGAGAAAATCCTCAATGTTTGGATTTGCAGGAAAAAAGCGCTTCATAAGGAAATTGCCTTCCTTGCACCAAGCTCCTAAATCAGCTTAGATGAAGGTTCTGTAACTCCAGATCTTTGACCTGCAGCCACCCTGTTGTGCTCAAGGTGTTGAACACGGAAAACAAAGAAATTAAAGGCTCGTGAAATCAAGTATTAACCACACAAGATCCTCTGAGGCTCTTGCTCAGCGTCTCATTTGCATATTTATGAACTGCATGTTAGTGCTAATTGCCAGTGACAAGCTAAATATCCACATGATCATCCTCAGTGCTTCCTGAAGCGTGCACGGGGACATGGCCACGGGAAAGCAGCAGTTCAGGGCTGTACCCACAGAGATCTCCCACACTGAGCCCGTGGCCACGTGGCCAATCCAGTAATCACACCACTGAATTTCCTGGGCAGCGTTTAAATCCCCTGGGGACAAGAGAGAGCGTTTTAAAATGGATCAAGCGGTTCAAGAATCGCTGTTTCACCTGCCCCCAGCAAAACTCAGGCTCTGGAGTGGCAAGTCCTCCCGAAATCCTGCTGAAGGAATTGATGTCGGCCTCCCACGAGCACAAATCAGCTTCCCAGGGGAAGGATCCACCTAACATGCCAGACCTCCCCTCCCTCCAGCTGACTTCCACTCTCCCTGCTGAAGTCGTGGGGAATTCACAATGAGTTCAAGGTCCAGAGGAAAAGGTCGGGAGTCCAAACCTGAGCTCAGTTTAACTGTCAAGAGGGTGAGCTCTGCAAGGCAACAGCAACCAGGGACCACCACACACTCACCTGGGAGAGATCTAATCCTTGGCTGGATTTATCCCCAGCTCCTCACCTGCTGCCTACTGTCAGCATGGAAACAGGAATGTAACGTTAAAGGCTCCCAACATTCCTGCTGGTTTAGCTTTTAGTCGCTGAACCCACTCTGCTTTGCCTGGTGCTTTGTATTTTTAGTATCTCCTTCCCCCGTTGTTGTCCTCCCTTCCCCTCTCCTTTGAAACCCCTCCGAATCATTTGTTTAACACAGCTGCAAGAAGATTTAACAGAATTAGCAAGAACCATATCCCGTGCCCCAGGAGCTGGCTGCAAATTCCGTGCCTGGATTAGAGAGCAGCACAAAAAGACAGAGGATAAAGGACAGCTGCCAGAATTGGTCTGTGCTGCGCTAAAAAGCAAAGGGGCACACACAAACAATTCCTGCTGGGAATTAGAGCCCAACAAAAGCCCGTCTGGCTCCATGGCCAGAGGCCACCGCTGCCTGTTTGAGATTCATTTTATCATATGAACAGAGAGAGCAGCTCCCAAGCACAGGCTCAGCCCACAAAAAAGCATCACCACAGCCAGGGACATCTCCTATACTATTAACAAAAATAAGTATTTTCTTTATCTATAATATATAAATAGATGATCATTTGCTTTTATTATTGTAGCTAAATATATCTTATGAATAAGTTATTTGGAGAACATCATCTCTAAGTCAGCAAGTGCTGTTATACCCAGTGAAGGAAATCTTTACTAATGGTCCTTTGAAGTACTTTAATTACCAAGCAGCCAATTATGGAAGTCTAAGTCAGTTTTCACGCTGCCAAGAGATCAATTTTTGGACATGATCCACACTTTGCACCTGTCAGGAGTGAAAATGCAGCTCTCTTTTTTTAAAGGTTCCTCCCCTCACACACAAACCCCCTCCTCAGTGACCAGTGCAACCTTCCACTCAACACTGACAACTTCAAAAGTACAAACAATTGGCACCAAATCAGTCAAACAACTTCAACAGCAACCCTGAAACTAAAGCAAAGCCAGAGCAACCTCCTGCCACATCCCAACTCAGTCCTTATTAGTGCAACTCTGACACAGAACCTTCCTACAGGCAAAGACATCTGTAACCCAAACAAGTGTAAAATGATAAAGAACCACCCCCACACTGCACGGAAAAATCCCAAAGGATTAGTGTCAGAAAACGTTTGGCAGCAAGAGATTGGAAAAACCCACGAAGGCCTAACAGACGAGAGTGGCTGCACCAGTCATTGCAGGGCAGGCTGTTGAAGCAGAACTGCTGCAGGAAGGTTTTGTTATTCAAGCTTTTCATCTCCTTCCTCCACATCCTTCAGACTGAGCACTTCCAGGGATCCCTTCCCTTTGGTCTCACTGCGGATCAGCTCGTCGATCTCTCGGAAGCAGCCGGGGTCAACAAGGCACACCTGGAATGTTCCACATGTCACAGTCAAGCAAGAATACTGGAATTTCCTCAGCCCCTAACCAGGGCCTAACATTAATTTTCATTAAAAAAAAACCATTTAGTTACTAAGAAGGTCTTTGCAGAGTTGATAAACAGTATCTATCAGGTGATCTAATCTTTCCCCTGAATTTCTGCAGCTCCAGTTCCCCATGCTGGACATGGCTTTTTCCACTTGGGATGGCTGGATTCTAATCTGTTCCCAAAGAAGATTTTTACTTTTTCCACTTGGGATTGCTGGATTCTAATCTGTTCCCAAAGAAGATTTTTACTTTTTCCACTTGGGATGGCTGGATTCTAATCTGTTCTCCAAGGAGATTTTTACAAATAGCAAATTTTGCTTTTAATTCTTTAAAAACAATAATTAACCACTAATAAATACTAAAATATAATAAAATAATAAAACACGGACCTGAGCCACCACATAACATAAATAACAGTAACATTCCACATATGCAGATAAAATTATCAGTGTGGCAGGATAACCAATGCTAAGAGAAATTGCACTGTGCTTCTGCTCAGCTTGGAGCAGCAATCTCTGGATAACAAAGGCTCACATCCCTAGGATTGTGTGGAATTCAAAACCTCAAACAGCAGCTCTGATTCAGGATCTCTGGTAAACCTGCAGTTCCACCTTCCATCTGTGAGTTCATCTTCCACTAAAATATGGAGTCAAGTGTGAAGCCCAGGGACTGCTTTTTGCTTACAATTTCCAGCTGCTCCTGGAAGTCCTCGCTCTCAATAACTTTAATCAGGGGCTTGAGCTTCTCTTTCAGCTTCTTGCCCTCCTTTGGGGGGAGGATAAACCTCAGCCTCATGTGCGCACGTTCAATTTGCATGGTCTCCTTCAGCTGCCTGATCACTTCCAGGGCCTGTGAGGACACAAAGAGCATTTATACACCTGCTTCAAAACCACCACACACATCCAAATCTCCAACCCTTTGCACCAGCTTCAGACCCATCGCTCAGTGCTGGTCACATCACTCTGCTGCAGGGAGGTTGTTGTCACACTCTTTTTGACAGATTAACAAGAAAAAGCAGAGTTCTTGCTGTTTGTGATCACTTCAAACACCTAAAAACCTCGTGTGAAATAAGATTAAAGAGCAGTTACTCTGCAAAACACCACAAACCCACATGGTTCAGATGCAAAGCCTGATATAACACCCCAAACTGCCAAAATTATTTCTGTTCCAGGTGTACTACTGTTGCTGTTTCATTTAAGATTCTTTCATTCTCCCTTCCCTGAATTCTTAGAAAACAAACTGCCTGAGTTTCAGGAGCTGCTTGTATTCAGCTGCCAGATGGCTGAGTAATCCCTCTGAGGGCTCAGTTGCCGGGGTTTTGCTGATCCCTGTGTGACAGGGAGCTGAGGAATTACACCGGAGTACAGCATCTCGGAGCAGGAGATGATGTTGCAGGAAGACTCACCTGCTGCTTGGTGCTCTTGTTGGGTTTGACAGAGTAGTGGATGTCCTTCATGGCTCTCTCTATGAGGATCACTGTGTAGGGCCTCTTTGTTTCAGGGTTCACACATTTGTCAGCCACGATGGTGGCGATGTCTCGGAACATCTGCTCCAGCTGAGTGTGGCGCTCTTTGTCCGATACCTGCAGCTCCCCTTTGGATAAAATCTGTATTGGAACAATAAAGAAATCGGTTAATAAACATCACAGACGTGAAGGGTAAAAAGTTCTAATGACTGTTAAATTTAATCATTGTTTGAATAGTTTGGGTAGATGTGAAGTGCAGAAAGCAATAACCATGTTAATAAAGTGAACTGTTACAACAGACAGCTCTAGAAAGACTTCAGACCAAAAAACTCACCATGGAAACACTGAACTACAGCGAGGGAGGCACAGATTTCATAGAATCAAAGAATACCCTGAGCTGGAAGGGACCCACAAGGATCCTGGAGTCCAACTCCTGGCCCTGCACAGACAGCCCAACAATCCCACCCTGTGCCTCAGAGGATGATCCAAACCCTCCTGGAGCTCTGGCAGCCTTGGGGCTGTGCCCACTGCCCTGGGGGGAAGAACCTTTTGCTGAGATCCAACCTGCCCCTGCCCTGACACAGCTCCAGCCATTCCCTGGTCCTGTCCCTGGTCCCCCCAGAGCAGAGCTCAGTCCTGCCCCTCCTCTGCCCCTGCCCAGGCAGCTGGAACTGCACTGAGGTCTCCCCTCAGTCTCCTCTTCTCCAGCTGAACACACCAAGTGCCCTCAGTTGCTCCTCACATTCCCCTCCAAACCATTCCCCACCCTCATGGCCTCTTTTCAATGCTCTCTAATGGTTTCATGTCTTTCTTATATTGCAGTGCCCAAACTGCCCCAATGTTGAGGTGAGGCTGCCCCAGGGCAGAGCAGAGCGGGACAATCCCCTCCCTGGTGCCCCCAGGACAGGGATGTCCCTCCTGGCTGCCAGGGTACTGCTGACTCAAGAGATTTACTTGAATTCTTATCACCCACAACAAGCCCATAATTCCTATTTTACCAAGAAGGAAACAGAGATTGGATCTGTTTTTAACACTTAAGTGAACTGTCTAAAGTAAAAAACTGTCCACTTATCTTGGGTGAGGAGCTCTTCAGTGCCTGACATCAGTGCAGAGAAGCTGTGTGTTACAACACTCAGAACTCTTTTCAGCCAGATGCATATATAAAATTTAAGATTATAAAACAGAGTTCCTACTCCTTTTTACTCATTTCATAACAAACAACCACAACAGCATCCTGCAAACAGTACAAACCAACCTACCGTGTGGCTGTAAGTCTTCTCCAAACTTTCATAAAGCAAAGTGTGTAAAACCTACCATCTTACAGATTTCTGTTTGGTCATCTGTCCCAAATGCCTGAACCAGATCTTCCTTCTTCGCCACTTGGCCTTTGGAAACATTGACAAACACTGTGTGTGTCTGCAGGACCTCGTCGAGATCTTTCTCCCTGGAGACAAGGACAGGGTTAGAAAACCTCACAGAATCATCCCAGTATGGTTTGGGTTGGAACGGACCTTAAAGATCACCCAGATCACCCCCCTGCCATGGGCAGGGACACCTTCCACTAGCCCAGGTTGCTCCAAGCCCCGTCCAACCTGGCCTTGGACACTCCCAGGGATGGGGCAGCCACAGCTTCTCTGGGCAACCTGTGCCAGGGCCTCAACACCCTCACAGGGAACAATTTCTCTCTAATATTCCCTTTAACCCTGTCTTTTGGCAGTGTGAAGCCATTCCCCCTTGTCCTGTCACTCCAGGCCCTTGTCCAAAGTCCCTCTCCAGCAAAGCCAGCAACGCAAAGAGCACATCAGTGTTTAACTAAGGAACAACTCCTGCTGCCCAGGGCTGGATCAGCAGAGCCTGAAAACCTCCATCACCGAGGTGTCACTGCCTAGGGCCCTTCCCGGCCCCGCACCACCTCCCGGGGGTCACACCCGGGAGCCAGGGCAGCTCCACGGCCTCACGGGGGGTCACTGCCGAGGGCGCACACGGGCTCCCAGGCAGGAGCCCCGGTCCCTCTCCCGAGACCCCACACGGGCCCATCCCGGTCCTCACATGGGCCCTTTCCCCGGTCCCCACACGGGCCGATCCCGGTCCTTCCCCGCTCCACACACGGGTCGATCCCGGTCCTTCCCCGCTCCACACACGGGCCGATCCCGGCCCTTCCCCGCTCCCCACACGCGC
>VXAY01001670.1:20028-51381 GCA_013399855.1 Oxyruncus cristatus
TCAGCTGCTCCTGCTGCTCCAGCCCCTTCCCAGCTCCGTTCCCTTCCCTGCACACGCTCCAGCCCCTCAGTGTCTTTTTTATCATGAGGGGCCCAAAACTGCCCCCAGGATTGGAGGAGGTGCCTCAGCAGTGCCAGCACAGGGGGACAGTCCCTGCCCTGGTCCTGCTGCCACACCACTGCTTGCACAAGCCAATGCCATTGGGCTTTTTGGCCACCTGGGCAGGGCAGTTTTGAAGCAATTGTGCTGCCATTTTAAATGGGAGTCCCATATGCACTGGGAGGTGTGGGAATACACCTGGTAAACCCAAGGTGTCCCTTTCCCAGCCTTTAAAACTTTCTGTCAGCCCGTGAGGGTACAGGGCTGTAAACATTCTCACTTCCTGCCTTCTAGTTCAGAGGGCTTTTCTCAAGCTTGGCTACTTCATGTGTTGTGGATTTAACTTTACTCTCTGACGTAAACTGTGACAGTATCTTTGCCTGGTCCTTGGTGTCACCTCACTCAGAAAAATGGCATCTCCTGTCACCAGGTTGTTGTGTTTGCAGCTGGGGGCCACGTGAAAGGTGTTACACACTTTGAGCAGCAAGCATCACCCAGAGCAGCTGGTTCCCAGAGCTCATCCCTTGCCACACCAGAGGGATTTTCCAAGCATCTGAGGGAGTGTGGGGTGTTCAGGCTGCCTTGTGTCTGTGCTGAGGGACTCCACGAGTTGCTGCCCTGCAGTCCTGTGCAGCTCACTACCTCCCCTTCCAGGCTTGATCCTTGCTTTCTTTTCAGTTTCCTGCTTTCCTTTGGGCTTGGTTCAACACCCCTGCCCCTTTGCTTCCGTCCCAGGTTGGCAGGAGGGTGGACAGGTGGCTGTGGATGCTCAGTGCCAGCCGCGTGATGACCCGCGCCGAGGGCGACTGCAACGTGGCGCGGAGCAGGCACGGCAGCATCGAGGGCGACTTCGAGGCCTGGAAAGCCAAATTCCTCACTCGGCTCCAGGCCCTCTGCAGAGGGGAGAAGAAGCCCTGCAGTGGGAAGTGCAAGAAAGGGAAATGCACATCTCCAGGGAAGCAGAGCAAGGAGAGCTCGGATCATGAACACGGGGCGTCGGAGCACGAGAATACTGAGGTACAGCCACAGTCCCTGAGGCCTCTTTTCTGGTTCTCTCTGTCCTCCTACAGCCCACAGGGATGATGCTGTGGGAGCCTGATACTTTATTCTGGAGCAGAGGGGGATGAGGGATGAAAACCCATGGCTGATAAGTAGGATGAGCCATCCCTAAAGGACTAGTGCTGGACCCAGCTAGATGGCGTTTATGTGGTGAGGGAGTCTGACCTTGCTCCTGACTGGGGCAAGGTTTATGTTGTGGCAGGTGCTCCAGGGGGCCAGTCTGAGTTCTGGGTTCTCATCCCAGCCTTTGCTTTGTCCCATGACCAGGTGAAGCATTTAGTTCCCTGGGAGCAGTTAACCTGCTTCCGCTTCATCCTGATGCAGCTTAGCTTGTCTGCCTGCATCCCAAGGTTTTTCCAAAGGCAGTTGGGAGAGTGTTACCTGGGCAAGTCCTGTCTTTCCTCTGTATGTGTCTGCCTGTATTCATCAGTGTCTATTCTGGAGTGCTGATTGCAGATTTTGAATAAGAAATCCTCTTTCCTGCTCTCCAGTGCAAGACCCAGAGCTGCTGTGGCACTTGGACCTTCCCTCAAGCCACTTATTGTGGGTTGGGAATGTTTGCTGTGGCCCTGGGGAATTTTGTAGGACTGTAAGTGTCTCTCCTGGTTGAGTTTGGGAGTGTTGGCTGCTGCAAGAGTAAGAGGAATAAAAATCTTGCTGTTACACCACTGCTGTTGTGCTGTACCTTGGATTTGTATAGAAAGAGAGAAACATTTCTGCTCTGTGGAGAGTTTACCTTGGAAAGCAAATCCTCTCCCTGTTCATTCATCCAGGAACACTTAAAGGATTTAAAGGGGTTCAGGCTTCCATATACATCCTTCAGGTTACTGGTAGGATATTCCTTGTTTTCAGAGGTCTTCACTAATAAGGAGAGTTATTTCACTTAAAGTTGTTATGTTTAACATTCAGATAACTTCTTGTTTGTTTTTCTCGGATCTCTCCCACAGGCAGAGGAATTGTTTGAAACCAGTAGTGAGGAGGAAGCTGATGCTGAGGAAGCTGGAGGCACAAATTCTGTCATTGATGTTGAAGATCTTGGCAATATCGTGGGCCACATGAAGAAAGCAAAGGTACTGCTGTTACTGTGGGTAGGGAATGGTCAGGTCTTTGCCACTGATCAGCTGAATTGCTTAAAATACTATTGCCTGGGTTTGCATCTGTAGGGTTTGGTTGTGGGAGGGTAAAATATGAGCTCTTGGAGAGCCTGTCCCAGAAAATAACATACATTGGAGGTGTGTTGGATGTAGGTACAGACCAACTGTGACTTGTTCACCAAGCAGATGCTGCAGTGGTAAGGCGTTGTCTTCAGTCTGAGGGAAGATTTACAGCAACCCCTGTCTGTAATTACTCCTTCCTTACCTTGGGAGCCTCTGCAGTGTGGGCTTCCCACAACTCTTTCCCAAGAAGAGGCCCTGGCACGGGTTGCCCAGAGAAGCTGTGGCTGCGCCATCCCTGGAAGTGTCCAAGGCCAGGTTGGACGGGGCTTGGAGCAACCTGGATTGGTGGAAGGTGTCCCTGCCGATGGCAGGGGGTGGAATGGGATGGTCCTTAAGACCCCTTCCAACCCCAACTGTTCTGTGATTGTGTGAAGATGTAACGATCTCCTCGGTGCTCTGAGCTGAGATGGCAGCACTGGGACACCCCAAGCCAGGCCCTGCCTCAGGAGGCTGTGTCTGGGGAGGGGACAGTGTTTATAGGGAGGGCATTGGCATCTCTGTTCCTCACCTAAGGGGGGAAGAGGAGGTAAATAAAACAATTCCTGCTGTTTGTAACAAACTCTGTGAGGAGGGCAGCCCCACCGACCAGGGGGCAAGGCAGGCTCTTGGGAGGGGACCCTGCCCCTGGGTTTGTATGGACACTGCAGCCGGTGAGGGGAGGGTGGCTGACCCTCTTGGCTTTGATGTGGAGAGAGAAAGGTTCAGTGTTTTCCCGGTGGAACTGTGGTCCTTTCCCCTCTCCCTCCTTCACTCACCACTAGAGGTCACCGGCCAGCAGGGAACTGCTATATCCTGGGCCCAGGAAAGGGACGTGGGGACATCCAGCAGTTCTATGGAGAATTAGGCTCTGGCTTCTCACTGACCGACCAAATGTGGCAACACCATGCCGGAGGAGTAGAGTAATGCAGGAAAACCACGTGTCATAGCCCAGTTTGTGAATACAAAGTGAGCACAGCAATAAAATACTTCCTTGCTCTTCACTTCTCCAGCTCGTCGTTCCGGTGGTGAGCAGGGCTGAAGTCGGCGTGGTGTGGGTTTGTGCACAGGCAGTGGAAATTCATTGCTCTCTGTGCCTTTGTTTAAAGATTCAAACCACTTCCTTCTCAGCTTTCTTGCTGCTCTGCTCGAGCAGTGAGAGGCCTGTGTGTTGTACCTGCAGATCTGTAGTAACTTGTCTCTCTGCTCGGGTTCCTGTGGCTGTGACCTGAGTGCCTGCCCCTGATCAGAGGGGCAGCTGCTCTCTGAGCACAGGCACTCCCCTCAAGTTGTGAGCTGCAGTGTCTGAGCACAGGCACTCCCCTCTAGTGAGCTGCAGTGTCTGAGCAGCACAGGCACCCTCCTCCAGTGAGCTGCAGTGTCTGAGCACAGGCACTCCCCTCCAGTTGTGAGCTGCAGTGTCTGATCCTTTGAGCCTTTTCCTTGGAGGAGATGGCAGAGATGTTCTGCTGTGACAGGTGAATGCTGCCCTCTTGCAAATGGTTAAGTCCTGCGGGTGCAAGTGTTGGTGTGGGACTGAAAGTTCACTCTCAGTGTGCCTAGAAGTGTCCTGGCCCTTTGGGATATGAGCTGTTGACAGCTCATGGACAGGAAGCCCTAAAACTTGGACCAGCCTTTGTCACTGATGCCATAGAAGTGTGGATCTGTGGGCATTTAATTTTTTTTTTTTTTTATTATTAAATTTAAGACCCTAAAAGCTGTAGTTCTCATTTCTGGCCCCTTTATTCCTGTTCTGCATGGCAGATCTGCCCAGCTGCAGTGCACATTTCTGGTTTCCTGCTCCTGCAGCCAGAGCAGGGAATGGAGAAAGGGCCCTCTTGGGGTACACGGGGTGATGTGTCAGTGCTCCATGAGGGAGCCTGAGCTGATGGCCGGGGTTGGGAGGAAGGATGGCCTTGTCTTGGTGCTGACTCTGCTGGGGAATGTGCACACAGGCAGGTTTATGCAAACCCTTGAGCTGTGGAAGGACCCCATAGGTGCAGTTATTTACTGTGATAAAAATGAATGCTGAGGACTGGATGTGAAAGAGCAGATGATCTGCACTTATGACAGTAATTCAGCACAACCAGGCTCTCTTGCTGCCAGGCAGGAAGCTGTAGTTGTTCAAATCCCTCTCAGTCCAAGTCCCTTCCTCTCTTTGGAGGCTCTGAGTTTGTGCAGTGAGAAGTTTTCCTGTGTCAGGTGAGTTGTGCTTTCCCTTTAGCCATCTTTCCTCTCATGGAATTCCAAACTGTATAAAATTATTCTGACACTTCTTTGAGGTAACTTACTGTCCTGCAGTAAATCCTTACCCACGCAGGGAATTGCTCTGGAGGTTCATTAAGGGACTATTCATGGACGAGTTTGAGAGAAACTTGTGTATCTTCAGGGTTAAATCACAAGCAGTTCTTCATCCTCAGAGTTACTTGGACTTGGAATGTACAGAAGAGTTTCAGAACAGGGTTTGTGGGTGTCAGTGTTGTGTGGTCACCCCTCTGCCTGTGGGGGATGGAACAGCAGGTCCTGCCTCATGCAACGTGGACAATTTGAAATGTTTTAGGGCCCAGCTTTGATCTCTTCTGTGTTGCCTCTTGTGTGATTCACTAGCACAGATGGTCATAATTCCGTGCTGTCCTGCCTTTTCTGGGCTGGCAGTGAGGCTGTGGAGGTGAGTGTGTCCAATAAATGTCTGCTCACATCTCTGCAGGTCGTCTCAATTTAATTTTGCATCCGTCTCTTGTTGCTTGACTTGATGGGAAGTTTTGTTTTACAGCTTTTTTCTTCCCGCGTGCCGCAGGCTCGCTGCTTTTTGTAAAGTATTGTCAGAGGGCTTGGAGCAGGCACTGCATCCTTGCAGTCATTGGGATCAGGCAGGTGGGTTCAGGAGTTCAGGGGAACGCCAAAACCTCTCTTCCTGGCTGAGTTGTAGCTATTCCATACTCTCCCTTGGAGAAGAGAGAGAGTTTTGAAGAGCTGCTGAGGGTTGAGTTCCACAGTTCAGGGTGATGGTGCCTCCTGCACACGGAATCTGAGCCCAGGAATTGCCCCAAAGTCGGGTGTATGTTGGTAATACATTCAAATATATGAAATGCCAGCTGATAACAGCAGTAAATCCCACCCCTAGTGCACCAAATCCTATAATATGTGGTGATGGTTCTTGATGGATTTAAGAACTAGGTAGACTTTTGAGTTTTACAGTTGGGCCACGCTTTCCCTGTCCTCCAGAGTTGCTCCCCTGGAGGTATTTATCAGGTGAAAGTGAACTCTAGTGGGTGTGTTTGTGGCCTGTAAGATGTTATTAATCACAGGGACACCAGCTCTTGCTGCAGATTATCTCCCCCAGCTGGGAGATTGATCTGTCTTTCTGGTTATCACAATCGAGACTCATTCCCAGGGAAGGGAATGACTTTGTTAACCTTCACACTTATAAACTTCAGGCGTGAGTAACAGCAATAACAGTATCCTAATTCCTTCTTTGTGATGGGCTGGGAAGTAATCAAATGGGCGTGTTTTGTTGACACAGTTTTGAGATTAATGCTGTTGTTTTCTAAAACAAAAAGTTTAATGATGCTGACACTCTCATTTGCAGTGTAGAGAGGGGGGTGTATTTAAGAGACCAAGACTGAGTTTATAGGAGCCCAAATCTCCCCCAGAGTGTGTTCAAGGTGTTTTTATGTTTTTCTTATCTCCACTCACCCCAGGAGAGCTCTCCTGATCCTCTTTGGCTCCGTTCCCTAAAAAATTCAGCCATGTCCCACCACTGGGACTGTAAATCCCACCTCTTCCAATGCTCCCTGAGAGCCCTTGGAGTCTGTGGAAGGCCAAATCTTGGGTGAAGGAACTCCTGCTGAAGCTGCTGGGGTTTGGTTGGAAGGGAGCAGTGGCATTAAGGGATTGAAGGCACAAGGTTTACAGACCAACTTCGTGCTGCAGGTAGACACTTTTTTTAGAGTATGAAAGAATCCTTAGCCATATTTGAACCCAACTGAACGCAGTTTGGGTGCTTAACTGTCAGTTCAAGCTGCTGTGCACATTTAGAGCCTCTCCAAAAGCTTTTAATGGGTGAAAGATTCCCTTCTGAAAAGTGAGCCCTTCTCTGCAGCAGCTCAGTCTCCAGATTTTGACTTGTGCTACTCTGGCTCAGAATTCAGTTTACATTTTAAAATAAGCTTTCAAAACCAGAACTGAACTTCTCAGGGACAACTTCCAGCATGAAATCTGGATTTGTTGCAGGGACACTTCACCCTTCTCCTCTCCTCTGTTCAGATCTTTCTTCTCTGGCTATTGGAAAGAATTGTAATTCCTAAACAACATTACAGGAGATCTTCAGGTTTGCTTTTTCTGAGTAAGGCTTGTGAGTGCCCAAGGAAAGGAGAAAAAATCAAACAAAAAAAAAAACAACCCAGAAAGAAAAAAAGCCCTAAAAATAGCTTTAAAGATAACCTCTGGCTGGATGTTCTGACATGTGGTGTGATAGTGGCTTCCTTTGCAAAGGGATTTGAGATCTCTGAATGAAAACTTTTTGCCCTGAGGGTAGATCCCATATCCTGTGTTGTTCTGTAGTGTGTTGTAAATTCATCAGTAATTGGTTGGTGAAGCAGAGCTGAGAGACAGAAAAAACTCTGGCAGACTGAAGTGCCCCTGAGTGTTTGGCTTCCTCTTTATTTGCAGCCTTCTCTTGACCACATCCGTTGTTGGAGGTGACCAGTGCTGGCCCTGCAGCCCCTCCAGCCCCTCTGCTCAGCATTTCCCACCAACTTTGTGCTCCATTTCTCAGGTGTCTTTCTTTCCTGTGTGTTTTTTGACGTTCTTGTCAGTCCAGTGACACAGTTGAGCAGAATTCCACAACTCCATGCAGCTCTGGAGCCAGGCTGGGAGAGCTGGGGGGGTTCACCTGGAGAAGAGAAGGTTCCAGGGAGACCTGAGAGCCCCTTCCAGGGCCTAAAGGGGCTCCAGGAGAGCTGGAGAGGGACTGGGGACAAGGCATGGAGGGACAGGACACAGGGAATGGCTTCAAACTGGTCTAGATGGGATACTGGGAAGGAATTACTCCCTGTTCAGGTGGGGAGGCCCTGGCACAGGTTGCCCAGAGAAGCTGTGGCTGCCCCAGCCCTGCAAGTGTCCAGGCTGGGTTGGAGCAACCTGGGCTAGTGGAAGGTGTCCCTGCCCGTGGTAGGACGTGGACTGGATGAGCTTTAGGTTCCTTTCCAGCCCAAACCATTCCATGATTCCATGGTGTTTTGACCACTTGAGAACTTGNTGGCACAGGTTGCCCAGAGAAGCTGTGGCTGCCCCAGCCCTGCAAGTGTCCAGGCTGGGTTGGAGCAACCTGGGCTAGTGGAAGGTGTCCCTGCCCGTGGTAGGACGTGGACTGGATGAGCTTTAGGTTCCTTTCCAGCCCAAACCATTCCATGATTCCATGGTGTTTTGACCACTTGAGAACTTGGTGTTAAAATGAAAAGCTCTTTTAATCTTAAACTGTAAGGAAAAGGAATGATGGAGTAGAGAAGTCTTTTACAGAGCCATTTTAAGGAAAATCTCCAAAATATGGTAAGACTGTATGCTGCTTGCTTTGAGTGTGAGAGAGCAGAAGAGACTGGAATGGAAAATCTTACTGGTTTGAAGTTGGGCATTTTGGGACTCCTGTTAAATCCAATTACCTGGGTCTTAGTTGTGATTTTCGTAGCAGAGAAAAAAAGGAATAAAATGAAAATACATGGCTCAATTTTCAAATCTAAGCAATCACTTTTGGGTGGACACAGACACATTGCTAGTTTTGACTCTTTGGGTTCCTTTGAAAATCAATCTTCTTTATGGTGTGTCCGAGGAAGTTTCCCAAATCAAACAAACAGTGACAGGCTCTGGGAGCTGTGTGTGAAATGCAGCTTGTGGTTTAATGACACCTTGTAAAACCTGCCCTACAGCAGAGCCATCTGAAACCCCCCTGTAACCCTGCAGAGGGATTTTAAACCTGTGAGCTGGGAGAGTTTTTTCTGCCCTTGAGGATTTTGGCTGATGTTGGATATTGTGGGATCATCTATCCCTCTGCTTTTCGTGGAAGATGCACAGTGTGCTTTCAGAGAGATTCGCTTGGATGGCAGCATAAGCTTCTGTCACTGCTTGTCTGCACGAGTTTGGGATTTAAAATGCTGCTGGATATGTCCAAAAATCTCAGCCCTGACCTCTCAAACAAAGAGAAAATGGAAGATTGCCTCTGTGGGGACGGAGCTGCCGGTCTGTTCAAACATCCTTTCTTTGGGTGGCAGCTTTGGGAGCTGCTGCCTCAGAGTCACACCAGGGACCTTCTGGTACCCTACAGGAGGAGGGTAGCAGGAGATAAGGAAATCTTCTGTTACTCTGCCCTGCACAGGGAGTGAGATGTTCATGGAGCTTCCTTCCACTTCCTCATTGAACATTCACAATGGCTTCTACTCCAGCAGGGAGAAATTCTTGCTTCCGAGGTTGTTTTTTTTTCCGTTGTTTTGGTATCAGTCAGAACTTCTCAAGGACTTTCCCCATTTTGAAGGGACCCTACAAGTGAGACGGGGAGGGACTGTTGACAAGGGCCTGGAAGGACAGGACAGGAGGGAATGGCTTCCCACTGCCAGAGGGCAGGGAGGCATGGGATATGGGGAAGGAATTACTCCCTGTGAGGGTGGGGAGGCCCTGGCACAGGTTGCCCAGAGAAGCTGTGGCTGCCCCATCCCTGGGAGTGTCCAAGGCCAGGTTGGAGCAACTTGGGCTAGTGGAAGGTGTCCCTGCCCATGGCAGGGGGTGGAACAGGATGATCTTTACAGTCCCTTCCAGCCCAAACCATTCTGGGATGATTCTATGGTTTAAGGGCCACTTCTTGACAACACAGGCCATGATTGTTACTTCTGGCCAAGCCACCTCATGTTTCAGTCCTGGCAAGGTGATGGATTGCCCAGTTCTCTCTCAGCTCTTTGCTTTGGTTCAGGCTCTTGTGCTTCACTGGGCAGCGGTGGTGGCGTGGGGACGTAGCCTGGGATTATGTTGACTCTGGCAACTCTTTTTAATAAGATTTTCTTGCTGTTGGGCTGTTTGCTGGTTCACAGCTCACTCAGGCCAAGTTTCCAGCATTTATCTTTGTGTTCCCTGTGAAGGCTCCAAGCCCTTTCTGCTGTGAGTGACAGCAGAGAGAGCAGGGTGGCTGCGGGACTGACAGGGTGTTTATCCACGGGCTGAGCAAACTGCAGCTCTGGCTGTGCCTGTGACAGCTGGGCTGTGACAACCAGAGCTCTGAACCTGGAGCAGGACAGTCCACAGAGCACCTCTGCTCCTCTCAGAGAATCACAGGATGTGCTGAGTTGGGAGGGTCCCCCAAGGATCCTGGAGTCCAACCCTCAGCCCTGCACCGGCCCAGCCCCAAGAGTCCCCCCCTGTGCCCCAGAGGATCATCCAAACCCTCCTGGAGCTCTGGCAGCCTTGGGGCTGTGCCCACTGCCCTGGGGAGCCTGGTCAGTGCCCAACCAGCCTCTGGGGGAAGAACCTTTTGCTGAGACCCAACCTGACCCTGCCCTGACACAGCTCCAGCCCTTCCCTGGGTGCTGACCCTGGTCCCCCCAGAGCAGAGCTCAGTCCTGCCCCTCCTCTGCCCCTGCCCAGGCAGTTGGAACTGCACTGAGGTCTCCCTGTGTTCCAGAGTATCCTTGTGGAAGCCTTCTCCCTGGCCCTTCTTTTCCATGTGTTTTAGCCTTACAGGAAGGTTGTTTTGTAGGGGAAGAAGTGCCATTCCTGTGGGCAACCTGATGTCTCATCAACTTCCCAAATGCCCACGTGGCTCTTGCCATCCCTGACAGATGAGCCCGAAGGAGGGGAAAAGCTGTCAGCATTCCTGGCTGTCTTCCTGCCCCTGGGGCTTTGCTTGCTGTGAACTTTAACTCCTCCTTCGTGTAATTCATGAACTTTAATACTTCATTTAACAGCTCCCCAGGGAGAGTTTTGCTAATCCTTCCTTCTGCCAGGCAGCCTTTTCCTGAGAGCCCTGCCAGTGTTTTCCCTCAGCTCTGGTTCTGTTAGTCCTGGCCCCAGCCCCTGATGTATCACTGTTTTCCTAATGCTTGTGCCTTTCATTTGTTAAAAGGTCCCGGAGCCTTTAGGTGGATGAGGCTGTAAATCATGGCAAGGCCAAGGGTTCCCTCTTGTCTGACCACTGCGAGGTTAAGTAGGAAAGAAGTGTAGTCAAAATTGGGGGATTCTGGGTGTCATTTTTCTTCTCAGAGTAAAAGCTTCTGGGGGAACTTTTGTTTTTTCAGCCATGGCACATCAACAAGTAGAACCATGAGGCTGAAAGTGCTAAATTAAGTTAATTTAGGGAATCATGGAATGTGTTTGGGTTGGAAAGAGACCATCTTGTTCCACCCCTGCCATGGGCAGGGACACCTTCCACTATCCCACGTTGCTCCAAGCCCCATCCAACCTGGCCTTGGACACTTCCAGGGATGGGGCAGCCACAGCTTCTCTGGGCAACCTGTGCCAGGGCCTCCCCACCCTCACAGGGAAGGATTTCTTCCCAATATCAGACCTAAATTTTCCCTCTTTGAGTTTCAACCCATTCCCTTGTCCTGTCGCTGCAGTTCCTGATACTGAGTCCCTTTCTGGCTGCCTTGGAGCCCCTTCAGCTCCTGGAAGGTGCTCTGAGGTCTCCACCCAACCTTCCCTCCTCCAGGCTGAACAGCCCCAGCTTTCTCAGCCCTTACGTGGAGTTTAGGTACCTTTTTTTATTTTTCTCCCCCTGCAATATTAATTTGCAGGATGTTTGATGTAACAAAATAGAAACCAGGGAGATGCTGGCCACCCTGACATCCAGGAGAGAGCTCTTCAGTGAGGAGAAGTGGCAGCAGCACGTCCTGTTGGTCACATTTGGATGCAGCTGGGGCTGAGTTTGGGAAGCAGATCTGTAGGAAACCCTTTGAAAANTTACGTGGAGTTTAGGTACCTTTTTTTATTTTTCTCCCCCTGCAATATTAATTTGCAGGATGTTTGATGTAACAAAATAGAAACCAGGGAGATGCTGGCCACCCTGACATCCAGGAGAGAGCTCTTCAGTGAGGAGAAGTGGCAGCAGCACGTCCTGTTGGTCACATTTGGATGCAGCTGGGGCTGAGTTTGGGAAGCAGATCTGTAGGAAACCCTTTGAAACACTTGGAAGGTGATTTATCCCAGTGGCAGCAGCACCTCTGCCTTGGCAGGGGGTGCTGAGCCCCTTGTCTGGGACTGTGCCCTGGGTCAGATGCTCCTGACCCAGCAGAACTGGGTTCTCTGTGCCCACAGGGGCTGTGCTGCTCTGCCTGTTGGAAAAGGGAAGGGATTCCTTCTTCCCTTCACCTTTCTCTGAGGTTCAGGTGCTTTTATTCAAATAAAACCCACCCCCTTCCTCCAGCTCCACAGTGGAGCTGTGCTGAGACCTGATTCCAGGGAATCCGGCTGTATCCATAGGTTTCTCATCTGTAGGTTCTCTTCTTTGGGAATGCACACCAGGGGATGACTCTTCATTTCTTTGGCAGTGCAAAAAAGGGCCTGAAAAACTGGCTCTTGTCACTGCTTGCTTGATTTGTTATGGGAAGGCAGGAATTTGCCCTGGATTTACCACAGGGCTTTCTGCGAAATCACCACAACTCAAGAAGTTTGCTCTGTGCAAAGTTACCTTCTGTTGTCTCCGCTCCAACCCTAAATAATCGATATGAAAGGTTTATTAAAGCAAATCAGTACAAATCCCCAGACTGGGAATTTCCATTTCCCACACCAGGAGTATCTGAAGCCCATCACTTGCCAAAGGGAAGGAGTCAGGGATTGCAGCTCAGGGAAAAACACAGGATTATTTTGTTTACAGGCTTTTGCGTCAGGGTGTGGGGAGGGAAAATTATGATCATCTCTGGGAGAGGAAAAATGATTATTGAATTGTGTTTCTGCCCTGCCAAAATGGTGTTTTAAGTGCCTTTGTCAGGCCCTGCAGTGACAGGGAGGTAGAAATGGAAATGCTTTAAATGCAGAAAGACTCTTTCCATATCTGAAGAGTGTCTTGGGTGGGATGTCTCATTTGGGATTAAATCAGTTTGCTGCATTTTAAATATTATGGCGTGCTCTGTAATGTAGAGTTAGTTCTTCTGGAGAATTGGCCTGGCATGAGATTGTAGAGCACATGTCCATGTTTAAATCCTGCTGAGCATTTGGAGTGGCTCCCAAATCTCAGAATCATGGAATGGTTGGAGTTGGAAGGGACCTTAAAGCTCAGCCAGTCCCACCCCCTACCATGGGCAGGGACACCTTCCACTAGCCCAGGTTGCTCAGCCTAAGGCAGAGCCTTTCCTTGGGCCTAGTTCTGGCTTAAATGATGGCTTCTGGCAGGAGAAACTCTTTATTTAACACTTAATAGATAAAATCTGCATCTTCCATCTTCTCCCTTCCTTATGCATGAGGCTTTCCCAGCAATATTATTTTACTGTTGGAGAGTCTTGCTGACAAATGAAGATCGAGGCTCAAGAAATGAGCTGTTAAACCCACCAAATGACAGGTAATTATTAGATGTAGCCTTAGAGGGGGGTTTTGATGTGTTGTAGAACCCAAGGAATTGCTTTCTGAAAGCTCAGCAGACTGAGTGTGAGGAAGCAGAAGGTGGACACAGCTTTCTCCTTCAGGAAGGACTGTGGTGTGGTTGTCAGAAAAGATCTTTGTGCACAACAACATCCCCTGGGCCTGTGAGCCCAGTTTTATCCAAAATGAGTAAGGAAGGCAATAATCTCTGTCCCTAAATATTTTACTCTCCTGCTTCCTGCCCCAGTGCTTATCAGGAACTGTTTTGTCCTTATACCTCAGAGTCTGTCTGTGGGGTTTTTATCATTACTTCTAATTTTTTTTTTTTCCTGAGGCACCTCTTCTTTCCACAGGTACAAAATAAGCCTGTTTACATCCAGGAGCAGCCACATTCCTTTCCCTGCTTGGGAAGAACAGTCTGGCAAGTCAGGAGCACTGGTTTCCTTAGTGATGCTGACAGTTGGTGGGCAGACTCAGAAACTGGGAGCATTTCTGTGAACTTCTTGATGCGTTTGGCACGAAAGAGCCTTGGATGTGAAATACCCCCAGTTTTGTGCAGACAAAATGTCCTCTGCTTGGTTTTGTTTGTTGTTTATCCATAACTCCTGTAATAAAAGCCATAAAGGGCTGACAGATTACAAGTTGCATGAAATATCCAAGCCGTTATTTACACTTTGATGCTTCTTTGGGCAGACGTGAGACAATAAATACCCAGAAAGTGTCAGAAGTGACACTCAGCGGGGGATTCACCACTTTTTACGTGCCAGGGTTTGCTTCTCCTGCTTGGAACTGTATCCTAATGCCTGATACTCCTTGCCTTTTGGTTTTTAGTAAGCTCCAGGGGCTCAGCTGGAAGCCAGACTCCCTTGGGATGCCGCTGGAGTTGGCTGTGGGGCAGGGATCCCAAAGATCCTTGCAGGGTCTTTGCTGGTGGCTGAATTTTGGTGGTGCCTGTGGGTGCTGCCTCAGGGGGCTTGTGGAGAGCACAAATTCTACTCTGTGAACTCCTGGGCTGTCATTGGAGTGGTGTGGGTTCCTCTCCCAAACGTGTCACTCCAGGCACACTGTTTTGTGGAGATATGGGGTGGTTGTGCTGTCATGGAACACTGGGGCTTAAATCCTGGAGTCCCTCTGGCTCTTGGATGGGATTTAACACCCTATTTGTTAAAACATCCTTGAGAATATCATTGCTGTGTCAGTAGAAAAAAATCCCATGTGTTGTGGGGTTTTTCCTTTCCAATTTACTGTCCTAAATTACCAAAGGGTCAGATTAGAGTCTGAAGGGAGAAGGGATAAAATGCAGGATTACACCGAAGCAGGAACTGCTGTGTGGGCACTTGTCTGAATTTTAACTGGTTTAACTGAACTGTGCCACAGTGTTTAAAGTGTGATGCTGGAACCTCAATGGTTGTAATTCGCTGTCTTTGAGCAGAGAGAACATGAGCTCCAGGAAGGAGATGTTGGAAGGAGAGAGAACCCTGGCAGGAAGGAGGAGGAGGAGAAGAGGGAGATGATAACGCCGGCCCTGAGGGACGCGCTCACGAAACAAGGTGAGGCTGCACAGCCCTGGGGTGGGACAGGACGGAGGGGTCTTGGTGGTCAACTTTGACCAGAGCAGTGGAAGAGGGTGTTCTTTGTGTGACAGATGCTGCTCTGGGCCCTCAGTCATGGTGGGACAAAGATCACAGAATCACAGGATAGCTGGGGTTGGAAGGGACCTCTGGAGATCATCCAGTCCAACCCCCTTCCCAGGCAGGGTCACCTGGAGCAGGTGACACAGGGACCCATCCAGGTGGGTTTGGAATGTCTCCGGACGGGGAGACTCTACACCCTCTCTGGGCAGTTGTTCCAATGCTCTGCCACCTCCATGGGAAGTTCTTTCTCATGTTGAGGTGGAACTTGGGGTTTGATTTATGGTTGTGACTCCTTGTCCTGTCACTGGGCACCACTGAAGAGAGTTAGGCACCGTCCTCTTGGCTCCTGCCTTGGAGATAATTGTATGGATTGATGGGATCCCTGCTGAGTCTCCTCTTCTCTAGATTAACCAGGCCCAGCCCCCTCAGTCTCTGCTCATCAGGGAGAGGCTCCAGACCCCACATCACCTCTGTGGCCTCCTGAACCTGCTGCAGGAGCTCCCTGTCCCTGCTGTGCTGAGGAGCCAGAGCTGGGCCCAGCCCTGCAGATGTGCCTGCCCAGGGCTGGCCAGAGGGGCAGGATCCCCTCCCTGCCCTGCTGGGGATGCTCTTCCTGATGCTCCCCAGGATCCCGTTGTCCCTGCTGGCCCCAGGACACAGTGCTGGCTCAGGGCCAACTTGTCATCCAGGGTCTAAAGTATCTGCTGGGGCAGCTTGGAAGTGATGCTGATGGTCCCACGTGCCTCCAGCTGCCAGAGTGGAGGTTCCCCAGAGAATATTTCAAGATCAGCTTTGCACCTCTGCTTTCCCTTTAATCCCCTGATTTTATTTCAGTTTCAAACTCTGATTTTGTTACTGAAACTTATTTCCAGAATAGGAAGGAGTTCAAACTGATTTTAAACTAACCGTCCACAAGATGATTAGGTCAGATCTCCAGTGAGCTCTGGAGAACAGTTGGAATGGATTTCATGACTTTTTTTAAAGCCAAGGACAAGCATGAGAGGAGCCAGAGTGAGCCCTGCAGTTGTGGCAGAGCCAGGAAAAGTGGTGGAGCTTCCCCTTGCTGCTCAGGTGGAGACTGAAGGGAGTTCAGTCTAATTTCTTTTACCTCTCATTACAAAGTATGCTCAGTTTTGTTGCTAAACCAACATTATGGAATCATTAAGGTTGGAAAAGGTCTTTCAGATCATCAAGTCCGACCACCAACCCAGCACCACCACCATGTTCCCCACGAACCCACATCCTCCAGTGCCACATCCACATGTTTTTGAACACTTCCAGGGCTGCTGACTCCACCACTGCCATGGGCATCTTCTGGTGCTTCTGAGAAGGCCCTGGTGGGGCCTGAGAGCTGAGCTCTGAAGTTGTCCCCATGCCCCTGTGATTGTGGCTTTGGGACACAGGGACCCAGGTGGGCTGTGGTACCTGTGCTACTGACCCCTGAGAGGGGCAGGGTGGTTTTGGGCACCCTGCCCTGCCTCTTTTGGGGTGCAGGGCTCTGTGCTGGCCCTGGGTGGTATTGGTAGGGTTGTAGCAGTGTTTCCTGCTGTCTCACCCAGTCACTGTTGGTTTGCTTTGGGGGCATGAGTGAAACTTTTGCTTTTGTAAGAAGTGGCCATTTGGCAGATGGAAGTGGTGCTGGAGGGAAGGTCACCTTCCTCCCAGAATTTTTTTGACACAAAGGAAGGCTCCCTAGGGAGTTTTGATTTCCATGTGATGCTCCAGGGACAGGAATTCATTATCCAGATTAGTGGCTCCATATTTCTCCCGTCCTTTGGCATTCAGGGTAATGCCAGTATGGGATCAACTGGAGGGATCTGCTGTTTCAAATCTGCATTTTCAAAGACCTGAAACTATTGTGGCTGTCTCCTTGTAGTTCCAGCTGCCTCTCCCAGCCCTCCCCTCCCCTCCTCTGCTGCTCACCCAATTCCTTAATGGCCACTCAGCAGTGAAGAAGAAAAGTTGTTTCTTTTTCATGCCTTGTAATGTTCTTCCTGCCACTAACAAACTAAGAGAGGTTTTGGGGGCTATAAAAACGAACCAACTCCCTCCTTCCCTCGGCATCATTCCCTCCACAGGTAACAAGTGCAGTGTAGTCAAAAGACAATCTGATTTGTTTAGCAGCGACTGGTTGCTTTGGGGGTGGAATCACAGAGTGGTTTGGGTGGGAAGGAACCTGAAAGCTCATCCAGTGCCACCCCCTGCCACGGGCAGGGACACCTTCCACCAGCCCAGGTGACTCCAACCTGGCCTTGGACACTTCCAGGGATGGGGCAGCCACAGCTTCTCTGGGCAACCTGTGCCAGGGCTTCCCCACCCTCCCAGGGGAGAATTCCATCCCAGTATCCCATCTAACCCTGCCCTCTGGCAGTGGGAAGCCATTCCCCCTTGTCCTGTCCCTCCAGGCCCTTGTAAACAGTCTCTCTCCATCTTCTTGTAGCCCCTTCAGACACTGGAAGGCCACAATCGGGTCACCCCAAAGCTTCTCTTCTCCAGGCTGAACAATCCCAATTCTCTCAGCCCAAGGTGACCCTGATGTCCAGTTCTCAAAAATGTCGAGTTCTTGCAGATTTCTTGAATTCTCCTATGAATAAAGAATCACAGAATCCTGAAATGGTTTGGGTTGGATAACTTCTTAAAGCTCATCTTGTTCCAGCCCCTGCCATAGGCAGCAACACCTTCCACCAGCCCAGGTGGCTCCAACCTGGCCTTGGACACTCCCAGGGATGGGGCAGCCACAGCTTCTGTGGGCAACCTGTGCCAGGGCCTCCCCATCCTCCCAGGGAACAATTCCATCCCAATATCCCATCAAACCCTGCCCTCTGAGTTTGATGCCATTCCCCCTTGTCCTGGCACTACAAGCTCTTGTCAAAACTCCTTTTCAGGATTATCCCTGAGGGCACAATTAGCCCAAAGAGAAGGAAAACGAGCAGTAGTGGGTCAGAGAAAGCTGTTCTTTGACGCTGCAGTTGCATAACAGAGTTTGCCTTTGAGCAGCATCCCTTCAGGCTCTTGTAACCTCTTCATTCACCTTCAAACAAATTTCCCTTGCTGTAGATAAAGTGAATATTGCTTAAGCAATGGTTTTATTTTAGCCCTGGCATTGACTCCGGGCTAAATTTAGCTGGGTTGGGTTGTGTTGTCGAGGTGTAAGCCCTTGTAGCTGCCTGGTTGCAGATACCTTGATAAAAGGTGCTCAGTAATAGTTGCTTTTTAAAGTCACAGCCAGGCTTGTGCTGTGAGACAGCACTGATTCCATGCCATCAGTGCTCAGCCTTGCCTAAAACACAAACACAGCACAGGCTCTTCAGTGCCTCCAGTAAAAGTGGAGGGGGAGAGATGCTGGCAGTGTTTGTGTGTGAGATTTGCAGTGGTGCTCCTAATGCTCGGGTCGTTTTGTGTGTTTGGGTGGAGGGAGATAAAGGATATAAACTGAAAATAGAAGCAAACTCTTCATGGGAATGTTTCCTGTGGTTATTAGGAGTTACAGCCTAATATTAACATTTGCTTTCTGTGGTTGATGGTGGTAGATTCTTGAAACAATCCCTACTGGGATGGAAGTTTTTCTTTTTGCTTGGCCTGGGTGCCAGGAGGATTTTGGACATGGTGAAGTGCATGGAAGCCTTCCTGGAGCTGCTGATTTTTCAGGAAGTGCATTTCAATGCTTTTTTAGCTTCAGAGGGAGCCTCGAGCTGCTGTTTTAATAGGAAAGATGACTGTAAAAAACAGTGTGGGGGGTTTTTTTCTGTGAAACAAACAAAAAAAACAAACCAAAACACTCTTCTATGTGTCAGGGGAAAGTTTAGGAGGGATCTCAGGAAAAGGTTCTTCCCCCAGAGGCTGGTGGGGCACTGACCAGGCTCCCCAGGGCAGTGGGCACAGCCCCAAGGCTGCCAGAGCTCCAGGAGGGTTTGGATGATCCTCTGGGGCACAGGGGGGGACTCTTGGGGCTGGGCCTGTGCAGGGCTGAGGGTTGGACTCCAGGATCCTTGGGGGTCCCTCCCAGCTCAGCACGTTCCATGATTCAGTGTGACCCCTGTTGGGGTCGTTAGCATCATTAGTTACAGGTGTAACTTGATTTGCCAGATGGTTTATTGGTGCTGATGGTCCCACTGGAAGCCAAACACGTCCTGCTGAATACAGGAGTGAAGTCTGGCAGTTGGGAGAGTTCCTGTTTCACTGCAGTGACTTCCTGAAGGACTGGGAGCTGTACCATGGTGTTGCACAGTGACAGCCCCTTCCATCAGCCCCGCCACCTCTCAGGTGTGTTTAGCAGAGCTGCAGGTCAGACTGATGTGCTTCTCTTAAATCTGCAGGAGTGACACAGAAAAAAAACAACTCAAAGCCCTGAAGAGCTGAATGTTTGCTCAGGAGACTCCAAGGGGAATGGCTTCAAACCGAAAAAGTGGGGGTGGATTAGATATTGGGAAGGAATTCTTCCCTGGGAGGGTGGGGAGGCCCTGGCCCAGGTTGCCCAGAGAAGCTGTGGCTACCCCATCCCTGGAAGTGTCCAAGGGCAGGTTGGAGCCACCTGGGCTAGTGGGAGGTGTCCCTGCCCGTGGCAGGGGGTGGAAAATGGATGATCTTTAAGGTCCCTCCAACCCAAACCATTCTGGAATTCTCTGATTCCTTACTCTGTTCCTACCATGTATTTCTTGATGTGGGGTTGGGCCACTGATGCCAAAGACTGACCTCCCCCCCCGACACTGGATAAATTATTCTGTTGTGTCTCTGCTCCCACAGGGACAGTTTTGCTGCAGTCCTCTTGGATTGTTCTATCTTTCCTGGTGTACAATTTAGCCCCAGGGTGTCCAGGATACCTCTATTTTACTTGTATCCCAAGGCAAGGGGTGTATCAGGACACAGCTCATGTCCCAAATAGTCTGGGCTGCTTCAGCAGCCACTTATTGTTGTGCTTTGACTTTGTAGTCGAGTTAAGAATGTACTTTAGTCTGTGTTTCTCAGCGTGTTTGGGCAAGCAAGAGGCTGATTTCAGAGAAATACTGAAAGCTGGGCTTTTCAGGTGCTCACCAACTTCGAGTTGAGGTTTTTAAAAGCATTTGATGGCTTTTGCTGTCCCTTCCTGGGCTGAGCTTTCCAGTGCTCTTGTGACCAGCTCAGCTTGGCTCCCTGTGCCGAGCTTTTGGAGTGTCCAGGCTTTGGGAATGAGATCCAAAGCGATTTTGCAGGCTGTGTGCTCCAGGGTTTGGGATTTGGGAGGATTTTGGGTGCAGCTGTTGTACTCCAGGTGGCACCAGCAGCCCACAGCTGGGCCGGGGATTAGTGAGGCTGCTGCAGTCCCCGAAATGTGCCACAGAAACCCGGTATTGGCCGTGAGGAGATGAAAAATTAGTTTGCTAAATAACACGTTACTCTTGGCGAGCAGAATAAATACAGTGACCAAAAGCAGGCCTAGAGAAGATCAGTTCCTCGGGAAATGTCTGTGCAAATAGAGAGTGAACACCAGTTAAATGGGAAGAGTCCAGGTAGCAGAAGGTGCTGAAGTCCCACCATGTGGAAGCTGCCAGGACCTGACTGCAATACTAATTGACTGGCACTGATGTAGCAACTTCTCAGGAGCAGAGGAGACGGTGAAAGCTCAGTTTTGAGGGCCTGATTCTTCCCTCATGTGATGGAGCTGGTAGAATTACCCCATGTATAATAAAGGAAATAAATGCATTTATATTTGAAGTGCATCCCTTTTTTTTTTCAGGCTTGTTTTAGATTTCACAAGGGGTTTGGAGAGTGTTGGTCCTTGAAATTAAGTCTGTTAAGCTGGAGCAAAATACAGGATACATTCAGGAAGGGATAAGGTTTAATGTCCTTTCTTCAGACACTCCCCACACAAGGGACAGTTCAGGCACGTGGGAATGTGGAGAAGGGAATGTGCCCTGACTGGCTGAAAAGTGTCTCAGTAAAACACAACAAAATAAGATCCGCATTGTAGCAACCTGTAGTTCTGTCTCTTTTTGGAGTTGTTCTGACCTCAGGAACAGACTTTTGCAGGCTGGCACCTTCCACCCTGAACTTCAGCCCAAGCTGACAGTGGTGTCCAGTTCTTAAAAATGTCCAGTTCTTGCAGATTGTTTTTTTTTTTAAATTTTTTTTTTTTCCCCTCCCCTCCTGTGAATAAAGTATCATAGAATCCTGGAATGGCTTGGGTTGGAAGGCCATTAAAGATAATCTGGATCTATCCCCTGCCATGGGCAGGGACACCTTCCACTAGCCCAGGTTGCTCCAATCTGGCCTTGGACACTTCCAGGGCTGGGGCAGCCACAGCTTCTCTGGGCAACCTGTGCCAGGGCCTCCCCACTCTCCCAGCCAGGAATTCCTTCCCAATATCCCATCTAACCCTGCCCTCTGGCAGTGGGAAGCCATTCCCTGTGGGAGTGGCTGAATCACCAGTTGAACTGGTTGATCTTTGAGGTCCCTTCCACCCCAAACTGTTCCATGATCCCTTTTTTTTGGGAGCAGCAGTTCTCTCAGGATGGCAAACCCCGTGTAGAAGTGAGTGAAGCTGCTTGGGCTGAGGGATGAACATCCTTCCTCCATCTCTCCTCGGCTGAGAGGAGCTCCCAAGAACCTGCAGTTTGGGGGATGGCTGAGCTGCCACAGTGTTGATGCCCGTGGGCTCCCTTCTCCCAGTCCTGGTGGAGGTCACCAGTGGGGCACAGTTTGGTCAGGCAATACTCTTTTTTTTGAAGGGACCAGATAGAAAAGGCTTTTCTTCTGCTGTTGATACAGGGGAAAATGTCCTTGGTCTCTGGGGTTGCTCCTGTCAAAGCCATAATTTGACAAGAAATTCTGCCTTTGGGTGTTGGAGGGTTTATATTCCCACTGCCCAGGCACTTCTGTGCTGCAGAGGAAAAGGTGCTCTTGGATTAAAATAGGCACCTGGGGTGAAGCAAAAAGGCAGGTTTGAGGGTTCTTTAGCTCTTTTGTGATCGGCTGTTGAGGCTGGAATTTATTGCAGCTCCTGGCGTTCCTGCCTTGAGCTTTGCTGGTCTCACTCGCTCCACACCAGGTTGGGTTTGGGCTGCCTGTGAAGCAGCTTATTCATTTCACTAACTCAGGAGACTTCTCTATGTTAAAAACATTCCAGGTGTTCATTTTGTGCACAACAAGATGCATCTGAAGCAACTGAAAGTCCAAACATCCCATCCCGTCGGGAATGACCCTGATTTTGCATTCAGGGTGCAGTCCTGCAGTCCCTTCTCCTGCCCTCTCTCTCCTGCTCGGAGCTCATGGAAGCAAGTCCTTCACAAATCATGAGCCTTCTGTACTTCTCAGAGCACTTTTGCAAACAAAGAGAGAATCTAAAGTAGGTCTTGATGGGCTTGGCAAGGATTTCTTGAAGGTTGAGCAGTTCTAGGGATGAACCTGAAGGTTTCTCCTCTCGTGCTTGGGCAATCTGAAAAATTCCCCTGTTCAGATTATCCCTTATTTTTAGATTTGTGTAAATACTGATATAATCTGAATGGATTCTTCACCAATGGCATTTCTTGATGTTATTATTATTATTGTTGTTAATTTTCTAGTAATGAATTCTAGTCTTTTGGGAGGTGGCTTGAGTGCAGCAGTTATGTTTCAGCTTTGGAAATGATCTTTAAAAGTGGTTGGTGATGGATCCTGCTGTGTCACCAACCTTCAGCTGTAACCCTTTTGAGCTGCACTCTCGCAAAACAGCAGGAAATTGGGAACTTTTTTTCCCTGTAAACATTCTCCTGGTGTGAAATTCCTCTCTCTACCCTGAGTTTCAGCTTTAACAGATAATCATTGCTTCAGAGCAGAGGCTTCTATTTAAGGGGAGTGCTTGATAGAACCACACTCATTTGTCAGCTCTGTATTACTCTTCTCACAGCAACAGCCTTGTGAAAGCCATTAGAGTTGGTGAAGCACAGTGTGACACCAGACTGGCTTTTCCAGGCTCGTGGTGACTGCACTCCTGGACAACGATGGCCTGGTCCTTTCCTCATAGTTCTGGGGGTTTTTTCAGCCACTGATCTACTTGTATTCTTTCATAATTAAATAAGACACTGAGGGGCTGGAGCGTGTGCAGGGAAGGGAACGGAGCTGGGAAGGGGCTGGAGCAGCAGGAGCAGCTGAGGGAGCTGGGGGGGCTCAGCCTGGAGCAAAGGAGGCTCAGGGGGGACCTTCTGGCTCTGCAACTCCCTGACAGGAGGGGGGAGCCGGGGGGGGTTGGGCTCTGCTCCCAGGGAACAGGGACAGGAGGAGAGGGAACGGCCTCCAGCTGGGCCAGGGGAGGGGCAGGTGGGACATCAGGAGGAATTTCTCCATGGAAAGGGTGGTCAGGCACTGTCACAGCTTCTCAGGGAGGTGGTGGAGTCCCCACCCCTGGAGGTGTCCGAGGAAGGCCTGGAGGTGGCACTCAGTGCTCTGGGCTGGAGGACAGGGTGGGGATGGGGCACAGGTGGGACTCAGCGATCCTGGAGGGCTTTTCCAGCCTCAGTGATTCTGCCTGTGGGTTTTTGTCTGGCCATCCTGCTCCTCAGCACGGTCAGCAGCCTTTGGGAGCTGGGTAGCAGGGCTGTCTCACAGCTGAGTTTTTCAGCCAGTGCAGCTATGGCACTACTGCTGATAGGGACAGTTGTACTAGTAGAAATTCAGTTTATCTGTTCAGCTCCCAAAACTAACATACTTGTTCATTTATTTACATAATTCATCCCCATGTAGGAGCTTAGGAAGGCTGGTTGTCTGTATGGCACTGGCAAACCACACCAGAACTCCTTGATATCCCAAAAATATGATGTGGGTTTATAGACAGAGAGTCCTGGCTCAGCTGGGTCCCTCCATGAGCTCTTTGACTTTCAGAGGAAGAACTTAAAAAGCTCTGATTTCCATGATGGAGTTGAAATGCTGCAATGTAGTTTCCAGGAGCTGCAGCCCAGTTTTGCCCCAGACACTGGAGCAATCCTGAGCTGTGACATGACCGTCTCTCCCCTTCAGAGTCCCTCTCTGGGCTGTTAAACTCCAGTTGGGCTGTCAGGGTGAGCAATTTCCAAATGTTGCTCTGCCTGGTGTTACTGCCTGATAACGCTCCTTGCACCCCAAAGCTTGTTTCAAAACTTAATTCATGTCTATAAAAGTGACACCTAATTTCAGGGAAGTTTGGCAGGCTTCTGGGTCATCCCAAATTTATCATCTGCAGCAGGATCAACTAATACCCAGCCTTCAGATTAGATGCTCTTTGGGCCTCTAGACAGGCGTTGAGCTGATTACTATGAGCCTGCTTATAATTGAAGGAATCCTTTGAATATTAGGCCGGAGAAATAATAAATAGATTGGTTTGTTCAGCTTTAGCATCTGAGGATACACAGGGACTGTGAGCAGTTCCGTCAGGAAAACACTCTGGATTGTTTGGAAGGTGCTGTATCCAAATATTCACTTAGACTTATTGCTCCTGAGTAATATCCCTTAGGAGCAAAGCAGTGAATGTGTGGCGGGGGAGTCCTGGCACCCAGAGGGGCAGACTTGGGGCCATCAGTGGGATTTGATTCCAGATAATTCCGTGGCAGAGCCAGGGTGAAGTTGTGGCAGAGCTGGTGGAAGAGTTGAGCTGCCCTGAGCTTCCTGAAGAAAAAAAGGGAAACAGGGCTGGAGACCCTCAAAGCTGGTTTTGGGGGGCATTTCTTCACAAGTTTGGTTTGAAACTTTGCAGTGAGGAAGTGACTGTCCCCCTGTGCTGGCACTACACAAATCCTGGGGGCAGTTTTGGGCCCCTCAGGACAAGAAAGACATTGAGGGGCTGGAGTGTGTGCAGGGAAGGGAACGGAGCTGGGAAGGGGCTGGAGCAGCAGGAGCAGCTGAGGGAGCTGGGGGGGCTCAGCCTGGAGCAAAGGAGGCTCGGGGGGGCCCTTCTGGCTCTGCACCTCCCTGACAGGAGGGGGGAGCCGGGGGGGGTCGGGCTCTGCTCCCAGGGAACAGGGACAGGAGGAGAGGGAACGGCCTCCAGCTGGGCCAGGGGAGGGGCAGGTTGGATACTGGGGGAAATTTCTTCATGAAAAGGGTTGTCCAGCCCTGGCACAGCTGCCCAGGGCAGTGGGGGAGTCCCCACCCCTGGAGGGGTTTAACAGACATGGATGTGGCACTTGGGGATGTGGTCAGTGGTGGCCTTGGCAGTGCTGGGGGCTGGGAAGGGACTTTGATCTCGGAGGTGTTTCCAGCCACAATGGTTCCACAATTCTGTGACACTGCTTGGGTCTTGCTTAACCTTTTGCACTTCCCTTTAGCCCAGGCTCTTCTGCTGCCTCCTTCCCAGCCGTGCAGCAAGTGCTTCAAGAAGGAGGCTGTAAAGGCTCAGCTCACCTGGAGCAGAGGTGTGAAAAGTGTCCAGCCTTGGCCACTGATGTTTATCTCATTTCCAAGTGTCAGAGCAGCACTCAGTGCATGGCCTTAGCAGGGTGACCACACTCCTCCCTGTTCCCCACGCAGTGAAGAACCCAAGTTCTCCGTACAGCGGCTTTAAGGAGTCCTGCTGTTCCCTCTTGTCACCACAGCTGGGCCTCCTGGCAGCAGCCAAGATGAGGAAACCCCTTCTCATCCCTAAAGCTGGCTGCAGTTTGTAGGACTCCGTTTTGATGTTGAACGTGGCCACTTTTCTTGGCCCTGAAAAAAAGCTGGGGCTGCTCCACGTGGTGGAAGTTGATTTCAGTAACTTAAGAGAAAAGGCCGGAGCTCTGGGCTCCAGTGCTTGGCGTCTTGCTCAGCTTAGCTGCTTCTTCTCTCTCCCCTCAAACAGCTCAGTAGCAAATCTAGGAGAGCATGTCCTATTTCCAATTTAACTTTCCTCCAAAGCCCATTTTAAAGCAGCCATATTACTTCTGCTGACAAGTGATCTGTGAGGGAATAATCTCCCATGAATGCTGTTGCTGGATTTTGAAAAATGGCAAAAATAAGACTTGGGCTTCGCTGGTTGACAGCAGAGTCTGGCTCGGGCAGCTGTATTAGAGGGAGGAGGAATGCAGCATTCCTTTGAGCTCTCATCCAGAAATCCTGTAAGAACAGGAATTTTAGCAGTGCAGGGAGGTCTCAGCTGAGATTAGACCTTGCTGGACAAGCCTGTTTGCAAAGACAAACTGAAGAATCAGGGCAAGGCAGAGCCAGGGTGGGGGAGATGTTGGGTCACAGCCAGATGCAGTTGTGTGTGTGTGGCTGTGCCACTGCAGAGTGTCAGAACCTGCCACAGGGTCTTCTGGGTGTCGTCCAGTCCCAGGTAAAGGTGTCCCCAATACTGCACGTGGCTTTGGGGACTGTCACTTCCATTTTAGAAGAGGTGATCATGGAATGGTTTGGGTTGGAAGGGACATTAAAGCTCATCCAGCTCCACCCCCTGCCATGGGCAGGGACACCTTCCACTAGCCCAGGTAGCTCCAACCTGGCCTTGGACACTTCCAGGGATAGGGATGGGGCAGCCACAGCTTCTCTGGGCAACCTGTGCCAGGGCCTCCCCACCCTCACAAGGAAGGATTCCTTCCCAATATCCCGTCTCACCTGCCCTCTGGCAGTGGGAAGCCATTCCCCCTTATCCTGTTGTTCCAAACCTTATAAATAGTCACTCTCCATGTTTCTTGGAGCCCCTTCAGCTCCTGGAAGGCCACAATTAGGTCACCCTGGGGCTTCTCTTCTCCAGGCTGAACAATCCCAGCTCTCCTGGCCCTTCCTCCCAGCAGAGCTGCTCCATCCCTCTGCATGTTGGGGGTTGTTCATTTAGAGAGGCAAATGTTGCAGTATTGTCCATCCCCACAGAGCAGGAGGGAGGTGGAGCCCAGGCCACGGGATCAGCCTGACTCTGAAGCCCCCAAAGCCTCACTTAATCTGGCACTTGGCCCTTTGCCATCTCACCGAGGGTCCTGCCGGGCCCCTCCTCCGTGCTGGTGTTTGTGCAGTGTCCTGTGTCACCTCTGGGTAAAACCACCTGTGTCCTGACCCCCCAGCAAGGTCAGAACCAGTGTGAGGAGCTGGGATCAAACACCAGGTGAAGCTGGAGAGGAGCCTGGGCAGATCCCAGCTGGCTTTGAGTGGCAGCAACCAGAGCTTGGTGTTCCACATGCCCCTTGGCCCTGTCTGTCTTCACACAGTTTAACTCCCACCTGGTGCAGCTGTTGTGGCATCTGCTGGCACTTTGGGATGCAGTCACTCTCCTGGGAATCTTGTGCCAGAGCTGCCCAGGGGCAAACAAGCAGGGCAGGGAATTGTGCTGCTGCTCCTTGGAGGAGCTGAGGGCCAGTTGTGCTAAGCAGAAGGCTTTTTTCCCTGTTCAGCTCAGACTGCTTGGCAGGAGGAAGACCTGACAGCTAACATTTGATATTTTCTTTCACCCTTGGAAGTGTTACTATAAAGCCCAGCCTAAAGCAGGCAGTTGGGATGTGCTGAGTGTGGGGCCAGCCAGGCCAGTGCCATAGAAAAGCTGCCCTGTGAGTGACACAGCGAGGCATCACAAATCCCTCTTATTTTTATGCTGATTTTGAAGTGGCTTTTAATCCTTGAGACATATTGGCCTCTAAGCACTTTTTTTTCAAAGAGGGATATAACCCAACTGGAGCAGTTTGGGTAATTATAGCACTTAGTGCTTAATGAATGGTGTGGGATTAATCCTCCTGGAGCAAGAAATTTAAATGGAATTGTGTTGATTTTGGGGATGGGGCAGGGCTGTGACATCAGCTTTTCTTTGGACCTGGAGGAGCAGCTCCCTGGCTGTGGCTGCCCCAAAACCAGGGGCATGGAGCTGGTGAGCCTGAAGGTTGGGTTTAGGCTGAGCTTCGTGTGTTGGTTCCCTTCCCCTACCCTCACAGCTCCTCTGGGAATCAGGTGTTGTCCTCTGGGCTCAGTCAGCCCTGCCAGTGGGGATTTGGGATCCTGGGGTCTGGGAAGAGGCTGTTCTAGGGTGGTGGCTCAGGGCCAGGGAGGTGTCTGTGGTTCCCTGTCCTGCTCCTTCCCTTGGGCTCTGTGAGCTGTGCCATGTTGCTGGGTCAGACCTGTAGTTCTGCCATCCTGTTCCACGGAGGGATTTTCTGGCCACCCTGTCAATTCAAACAGGACTGAGCAATATAAATGAATATCCCATTAAAAGAAACCATTCCCAGGTGGCTGAAGTCCCGTGGGTGGCCACGGCCTTGGCTCTGATGTGCAGCTCTGCCATTGTTGGGGGTGTCACCTGGGGGCTAGTTGGAAGAGCAGCATTGAGACTGTGATGCTTAATCCTTTTGGGTACCCGTTGGTGTGTTTTATGTCTCAATTGCTGCAGGTTAAAATCAAATCTTCGTTATTTTTTACTTTGTTTTCAGGTTACAAACTCATTGGGAGCCATTCTGGGGTGAAGCTCTGCCGGTGGACAAAGGTGTGCTCCCTTTCCTTTTCTCTTCTGGTAGATAAAACAAAGCTAGACACTTACTCAGGTATTTCACTTGCCCAGTGAAACATCATTTAAAAGTGTGCACAAAACCAAATTCCCTCTTTATCCAGCCCTAGTCTTGCATTTCAAGCTGTTAAAGCCCAGCTGTGAGGAGTGAGAATGTGACTGTGGCAGAGGGCTGGGAACATCATTTGCTGCTTTTTGCTGTTATTCTGCTGTGTTCTAAAATCTCTCCTGCCTGCTGGAATACATGGCAGGAGCAGGACACTGCTCACTGAGGAGAAAGGGGAAGGTTCCCTCACCGGTGTTTCCATCAGCAGTGTGAGGGCTCTGGAACAGGGATAACGGTCTATTGTTCCACCAGGACAGGCACACAAGGATGCTTGAGCCTGTTGTGCTCTGCTGTGACAGTCACTGCTCCTCCACTGGTTTTCTAAATCAGATTTAGACAGTGAGGTGTCACTCTTTAATGGTAAGACTATTAAAAATTCCCTGTGGGAGTGCGTATGGATGTGGTTGTGTGTTAATATCTGTGGGTACGTGCGTATGGTAAAGGATAAATACAGATGGAAAAGGGAAACACAGATACAGTTTGGGCAAGAGGCTTTTAGGGTATGTAAAACCCCTCAGGAAGGGGCTGGTTTCCTAAAATAGGGGAGAAACCACTGAAGAAACATCAAAAGCTGGAAAATGGCACCTGGGGACATGGGTTAGTGGTGGGCTTGGCAGTGCTGGGTTAATGGTTGGACTCCATGGTCTTGGAGGGCTTTTTCAACCTCAGTAATTCCATGATATATATGAAAACACCGCCCTCCCAGCCCTGTTGTAGGCTCTGTAACCTTTCCAAGCAGTTTGCAGACTTAAAAACATTGTCAGCAGAGGCACAAAGCCCTGGAGAGCAAACTTCAGCTACTTCAGGGTGTTTGTAGTTTCAGTTTTCCTCTGCAGGTCCCTGAGAAACTCAGAGTTTGAAAGCTGGTCTCTAATGTTGTACATTTGGGGAGTAACATTGATCAGAGAATCACAGATCATTAAGGTTGGAAAAGAGCTCCAAGATGGAGCCCAACCATCCCCCAGCACTGCCAAGGCCACCACTAATGATGTCCCCACGTGCCACATCTACAAGTTTTTGAACCCCTCCAGGCATGGTGACTCCCCCACTGCCCTGGGCAGCTGTGCCAGGGCTGGACAACCCTTTTCATGGAGAAATTTCCCCCAATATCCAACCTGCCCCTCCCTTGGCCCAGCTGGAGGCCGTTCCCTCTCCTCCTGTCCCTGTTCCCTGGGAGCAGAGCCCGACCCCCCCCGGCTCCCCCCTCCTGTCAGGGAGTTGCAGAGCCAGAAGGTCCCCCCTGAGCCTCCTTTGCTCCAGGCTGAGCCCCCCCAGCTCCCTCAGCTGCTCCTGCTGCTCCAGCCCCTTCCCAGCTCCCTCAGGTGCTCCAGCCCCTTCACCCTCCATGCTGCAAAACAACAACCCCTCCAGCATTCCTGGGATGAGAACCTGTGGGAATCAGCCCCTCATTAACGTGCCAGCACAATTCCTGCACAGTGGAGATGATCAGCCCTTGGTCTCTTAGCTCTGTTTTGCTGCTTGATTAACTCTGTTTATTTTGGAAAGAGCCCTTGGAATGGCAATCACCAGCGAGTTTCTATTGTCAGTGAACTGTTCCATCAAAAACCTTGTTCTCCTCACCCAGCCCTGTATTGTCAGGAGTATTTGTGAGATTCATCGATCCCACTGATGCTTCTGCTGCTCACCCTCACAAATGTTTCTCTCCTCTATCATTTTTAGTGTCAGAGAAGGCCGTGAATTGTTTAAAGAAAAACTTGTCAAACTCCAGTGTTGTGACTGAGAAAAGCAGAGGAGCTGGTTTTATTAAAGAACCAGAATTTAATGCAGTGCTGTAAAGCCATTTCACAAAATAAATAGCAGGTCTATGTGCTTAGATAGGCCCCCACTATTTTTAGCTTAAGCAGGAATTGAATGTAAAGGCTTCTAATAAATTGAGCTGGAATTGGTTCCAGGCAGTGGCTTTGCCTCAGATTCACCCCAGTGTGTGAGTGTCTCCAGGAGCCTCGTTGGAGATTTGTATCACTGGAAAGCCGGAGCAGGGCTGGCAGGATTAGTATTAAACAGACTTTCATAGGGATATCACAGATAACAAAGATTGTGTTCTGTCAAAGCCCGGAAAAGAGCATAAAGCCTGCAAATTTTTGGAAGAGTCCCAAATATAACTTTGCTCTCCTGCTCTCCTCCTGTGGATCTCCTGAAGTCTCTGTTTGGAGAATGGGTAGAATAAACAGCCTTTCCCATGTTGTTTCATCTTCCACCTGTACAACCAGCCTGTGCATATCTCAGGGATTACCTGGATATTTTTCCCTGCTGCTCAGTGAAGACTTTCCTCTGGATCACCAGGATTCTGCAGGTGCATAAAAAGCTGCTGTGTCATATTTCAAATTTGCTTCTGAGTGTAGTAGCTCCTTTCTCATTTATTATTATTTAACTGAGCTAATGAAAGACAGTCTTTGCTCCAAGCAGCTTGAATGCGAAACAGGAGTTAATTCCCATTGGGAAGCTGCTGTGGTTGTGCTGGGAAGTGCAGAGTCCTGCTGGAGCCACTGCTGGGTGTGAATGAGGGTTTATAAGGTCAGGGTGTTTTATTTCATTTAGTGCTGGAAGAAACACGCTCTGGCAGACAAATGAAAGGAGTTGAGTGTCCAGCAGGGCAGCCTTAAAATTGATCCTTGGTACTCCTTTTACAACAACACTTCTTACCTCTCCAGTGGCTTCTCCTGCTTTTTTAATGGGCTGGTTCAGTGAAAAGCTCTGGGAAATCACGTTGTTGTGTTGGGGTCTGCAAGGGAGAAGGTACTCATGAGGTTAAAGTTTTTTCTCCTCTAAAAGAGTTGTAAATTTGACCTCATAAATGCAGTTTTGCTGTGGGGCTGCATATGAACAGTCACACTTGGTGCTGTGTGTGTGGAATTCCTCCGAGCAGGTGGCACTGGTGGCACTGGTGTCCTGGGTGGCCTCGCAGTGTCAGCCACAGGGCTTTGAACTGGAGTTCCCGGTGACTGAAGGGAGCAGAGTTCAAACTGCGCCCTCAGTTTGGTTGGAGAGGATGTGTCTTCACCGGCCTGGTGTTTGTGTTGTCTGTCTGTGCCCTCAGTCGATGCTCCGGGGCCGAGGGGGCTGCTACAAACACACCTTCTACGGGATCGAGAGCCACCGCTGCATGGAGGCCACCCCCAGCCTGGCCTGTGCCAACAAATGTGTCTTCTGCTGGAGGTAAAGGCCTGGGGGGGGGTCACTCTGGGGTTGGGGTCTGCTGGACAGAGGCAGTGCTGTCCCTGAGCCAGCAGGGAGCCCTGGGGGCCAACAGGCCAGTGGGATCCTGGGGAGCATCGGGAAGAGCATTCCCAGCAGGGCAGGGAGGGGATC